>OZ026574.1:13547303-13811303 GCA_964020215.1 Aurelia sp. 3 sensu Dawson et al. (2005)
CGTCCTACCGCATGCCTGCCCATTATGTGGAAGTTACTGACTGGAATCATGAGCGAAAAGCTGTACCAGCACTTAGAGGGAAATGGACTGCTAGCAGATGAGCAGAAAGGTTGCAGGAAAGGATCGCGAGGAACGAAAGATCAGCTGCGGGTAGACAAGGCAATCCCAAAGAACTGCCTGAGAAGGTTGACAAACTTGTCAATGGCTTGGATAGACTACAAGAAAGCATATGACATGGTGCCACATTCGTGGATACTTAAATGCCTGGAGATGGTTGGTGGAGCCAAGAACATGATTACTGTAATCAGCAATAGCATGGTGCATTGGAAGACAGTATTAACATCTGAAGGGACAGATCTTGGGCAAGTGGAAATTAGAAGAGGTATATTTCAAGGAGACTCTTTATCGCCATTGCTATTTGTTCTAATCATGCTGCCACTGACCCTAGTGCTATGAAAGATGAGAGCTGGATACAGATTTGCAAAGGAAATGAAGCCTGTCAACCATCTACTGTTCATGGACGATCTGAAATTGTATGGAGCCAGCAAATACCAACTAGACTCACTCGTACAAGCGGTAAGGATTTTCTCGCAAGACATGAGGATGTCTTTTGGGCTAGACAAGCGTGCAGCCCTAGAAATGAGAAGAGGAAGACAAGTAGGCAACAGTGGAATAGACTTACCAGACGATCAACATATCAGAGAAGTTGAAGAGGAAGGTTACAAATACCTTGGCATCCTGCAGTTGGATAAGACGCTTAACAACAAGATGATAGGCAAGATAACATAAGAGTATGTGAGGAGAGTAAAGAAGCTATGCAGATCCAAACTGAATGGAGGAAATATGATCAATGGCATCAACGCATGGGCTGTGAGTGTACTACTTTACAGTGCAGGTATTGTGGATTGGACAGTGGAAGAGCTGGTCACCATGGATAGAAGAACTAGGAAAATTTTGGCAATGAATGGATGTATGCATACCAGAAGCAATGTTGCGAGATTGTACCTGCCAAGGAAAGAAGGAGGAAGAGGGCTGATAAGCATTGAGGAGTGTGTAAACAAGGAGAGTAAGTCCTTGCATGGCTATCTTAGAGAGACCACAGAATGGATGCTACAAGCCGCTTTGAAGGAGAAGTTGCTAAATGAACAAGAGAATTTCCAGGACTACCAGAATAGAAGGCATGAGGAGAAAATAAGGAACTGGAAGGAGAAAGACCTGCATGGAGAGTTTGTGCGACAAACGGCAGATGTAGCTGGAGAAGATTCCTGGAGATGGCTTAGGAATGGTTGAAGAAGGAGACAGAAGGTTTGATCCTAGCTGCTCAAGAACAAGCTTTAAGAACAAACTCGATCAAGCACAGCATAGATAAGACTTCAGAGACACCTCTGTGTCGATTGTGTGGAGACTCGACTGAAACTGTAAGACACATCATTAGTGGATGCAAGAAGCTGGCCCAGAGAGAGTACAGAAAACGCCATGACAAGGTGGCCCTTCGGGTGCACTGGGAGATTTGCAGAAAGAACGGAATAGAATGTACCGACAAGTGGTATGACCATCAGCCATTGGCAGTCGCAGGGAATAGAGATGTACGAATTACCTGTGACATGACTGTTTACACAGATAAGAAGCTGAATCATAATCGACCGAATATTACTCTGGTACGGAAAGATTCAAAGGAATGGACACTGATTGACATAGCTGTACCAGCGGACCAGAACGTCATCAATGCTGAGGAAGAGAAAGTGGTTCGATATCAAGAACTAGCATTTGAAATTAAGAGAATCCACAGAGCATCGAAAGTGATAGTGATACCAATCGTGATTGGTGCACTTGGAACAGTCTCAAAGAACGCAAAGACCTGGCATGGGAAGCTAGACATTCCTGACATCGTTGGAAGTGCACAGTTATCGGCCATCCTTGGAACAGCTCACATATTGCGGAAAGTTCTGTGTTTCTAAGCTGCGGGAAGTGGCTGAGACAAGACAAACAAGGCCCAGAAGAACATCGAAGAACTGGAGAGAATGACACAATAATAATAATAATGTAACTAGAGTTTTAGACAAGAGTATGGATAAGTGGTGTACAGAATTAACATCATGTGACAGACCACTGGGAAAGGTGAAAATAAGAAGAGGAATATTCCAGGGTGACAGCTTGTCACCACTCCTTTTTGTGATGGCTTTAATTCCCTTAACGTTAGTTCTAAGGAAGGTGAAAGCAGGATATGATCTGGCAGGGCGTAGGGGAGTTGTGAATCATCTGTTGTTTATGGATGATCTGAAACTCTATGGAAAGAGTGAGAAACAAGTAGCTACGCTTCTCAACACTGTGCGTGTCTTCAGTCAGGATATAGGGATGCAGTTTGGCATCAACAAATGGGCAGTTCTTGTTTTGAAAAGGGCGAAAGTGGTACGATGTGAAGGAATAGAGATGCCCAACAACCAAGTCATTAAAAGTTTGGGTGAAGAAGAGGGGTACAAGTATCTTGGGATGTTAGAGGCAGATGGAGTGAATCATATGGAGATGAAGGAAAATGTTACAAAGGAGTACTATAGAAGGGTGAGAAAGATATTGAAATCGAAGTTGAATGGGGGTATCATTATCAATGCAATAAATAAACGTGCTGTTGCAATAATAAGATATGGAGCTGGTATAATCAAATGGACGAAAGAGGATTTGAGAAATATCGACCGAAAAACAAGAAAGCTGATGAATATGCATCGAGCGCTTCATCCTCGAGCTGATGTGGATAGGTTGTACATCAAAAGAGCAGAGGGCGGAAGGGGTATGATAAGTGTTGAAGACTGTGTTGAAATCGAAACAAACAGTTTGCACCACTACATAGTCGAAAGTAAAGAGAAGTTGCTCAAGGCTGTGAAAGACAAAGGGATCCTTGGTGAAGGCATGTCTAAGGAAGATGTTGCAGAGAAACAAAGAAATCAATATAAAGAAAAGCCATTGCATGGGCAATATGTGAGAAGTACCGATGAGACAAGAGATCACAAGGACTGGAATTGGTTGAAAAGAGGAACATTGAAGAAAGAGACCGAAGGAACACTGATGGCAGCCCAAGACCAAGCCTTGAGGACCAATGCAATAAAGAGCAGAATCGACAAACAAGATATATCACCCATGTGTAGGCTTTGTGGAGAAAGAGATGAGACCATCAGCCATATTGTTGCAGAGTGCACGAAACTCGCACAGAAGCAATATCGCCACTGGCGCCATGATAGGGTCGCATTGGTTATACACTGGACATTATGCAAAAGATTTGGATTCCCCTATAGCGATCAGTGGTATGAACATGTCCCAGAAACAGTATTAGAAAATGAAAATGTAAAGCTACGGTGGGACTTTTCAATTCAGATGGATCACCACCTTGAACACAATAAACCTGATATATTGATACATGAGAAAACAAGCAGGGGATGCTATATCATAGATGTTGCGTGCCCATTTGATACAAGGATAAAGACGAAAGAGCTTGAGAAGGTTGAACGCTATCAGGACTTAAGAAGAGAAATTAGTAGGATCTGGGAATGCAGAAATGTATGTGTTGTTCCAATCATAATAGGGGCGTTGGATACATTGAGCAAGAACTTTAGCTCGTGGGCAGCAAAGCTTGTGTGTTAGGAACGGCAAAGATAATCAGGAACGTTCTAGATATCTAAGGTCAAGGGTATTGACTTGATATCTAGCTGAACAACAAACCACCAATGACGTTTGCATGGTGTGAAAAAGAAACAATGATAATAATAATAATGACAATAATAATGATAATAATAATAATGATAATAAATTCCACGTTGAAACTTTACAAGACAGAGAAAATCAATTTTGGTAACTTGCCATGTTCAAATACTTAAAAAAGCAATGCAGTAAGGAGTCAATCTTTGGATATATACGAAGTCCTTTTGAAGATATCATACCGGAAATCCTAATTTTTGAATGACTCTTGCGTATTTTCTGGCTGCAAGTCGTGACTGCTCTTCGCTGAAAAAGTAACAAAAATCAGTGGTTAAGAGAGACGTTTTAAATGAAACGGTAACATAAAGAATTTTGATAATAGATTTTTGGGTCTGATTATACGGGAACTGATAATATGTATCGGCCAGACAAGATAATTAATTCGGCCGATGTATTTCGATCCTTTTTAGTCGACGATGACAAAACTACAACGAATAATGGATACATCCAAGTTGTAGTAGGAAACTATCATGATGGCCTCCCCCTAGATATTATAAAGAATTGCTTCAATATATATTGTGTATTTCCCCTTCTCCATGTTTGTTGTATTCGTGGCAATTTCCACTCCATGCGTTTTTGCCGCTATCTTGCATTGAGTGAGTCTGTGCTTCGCAATGAGTTACGCGGGAATCCATTAACGCGAAAAGAAGGATGGCGAGCAGGTAGAAAATTTCTTCCGGTTGATCCTATTCGAGGCCAGCAGTCCACGAAGCGAGTGCGCGAAGTCAATGTATGATAACAGCAAAACGCATGGAGTGCACTGATCTTATTAGGCCGAAGGCAACAAACAAGAAGGAAGGAAAATACATGATATATTGGTGGAGGCCAACACAGCAGTCTCCCACCTCTCATGATACATCGAACTGTGCAGTTTGTAGCAGGAAAAGACATCGCGTCATGTGGTCCCGCAGCATGCGGCACTTGTATTTCCGCATACACAATTCAACAACGCAAGAGAAAAGAAAATGGATGAAACATGGAAGCGGAGAAACATCCAGACTACCTCTCTGAACTACAGTGACGTCGGCATACGATATGGCATTATTCTGGACCAGACTTTCATGAAGGTTAGGAATGTGGATGTTAATTCATACCAAAGGGGCTAATTTTGTTAGGTTTACGTATTTTAGCCTGATTTCGGCTTCTTTCCCATAAAAAAATCCTGGAATAAACCATCGATAAAGAACCGTGCCATATATACCTGTCCCCTCAGTCACCATCAGCAATGGGGTTAGTACTAAAATTAGAAATCTTTCAGTTTGGAAACTTAAGTCAAGATCCTTCGTCTCCTTCAGGATGAAAAATTTTCTTGGAAATACCACTTGACAAAACTTTCCAAAAAAGTTGTTAGAACTTGTGGCATGTTCTTCAAAGTAAAAAATTTGATCCATTATTGCGTTAATCGTTCCTCGCCATTCTTTATCTCCACCTCTTCTCTTCAGTATGGTATTTTAGTTTGGGGACTAACTTGGGGGAAATTGTATCAATCCAGTATTCTTTTTTGCAAAAAAGGGCTGTAAGAGCAATTTCACCTCAACATTTTACTTCACATTCTACGTCCATCTTCTTGAATTAAAGGCCGTATCATCTCTTTCAGTATAAATTCCTTACTTTAGTTTATTTGACAACAAAACAAATTAAGTAATATTAATTGCGCTACGAACAGAGCTTTGTAATGTACGACGTTTCGGGCTTAAACCCATTTTCAAGACTACCAGGAAATTGTCAAAGAACATTCAGATAAGTTACCCAATCTAGCCAATCGCCTTCGCTTTCTTTGTACTAATTATGAAACGCTTTTACTCATATGCAAGAAGATACACGACCTGAATCAGGCTCTGCACAAACATCTTAAAGAAACCAAAGAACGCAAGTTCGATGACCTCCTTCTAATAATGGGTTTAAGCCTGAAACGTCGTACATTACAAAGCTCTGTTCGTAGCGCAATTAATATGACTTTATTTGCATTGTTATCAATTTAACATTGTGTAACATGCATAAAAGAAGTTTGTTTGTTCTTTAGTTTATGTTTGACTTAGTAAGATCGCTCCTGCTAATTTGCGTTCTTCCTTCCATTAGTTGAATCTGTTCATCAATGTGGTACGCGGTAGCTAGCAAGAATGACCTTTTGTTACTCATAAAGATACCCTTTCAAATGATCTCAGGTCTGTGCACCACATTGGAGCAAAGTGTTCGAATAAAATTCCCACTGCATGGATACAAAAAGTTCACCATCTATCTGCTTGCAGCGTTCATTAAAAGTTCAAATCCTTCTTCTTTGATAATAATTACCAATCTAAGTCATCATGCACTCTCAAGTTTTGATAAAGCTCTATTTAATTATGAAACTGAATGAATGGATTGAAACAATTTGCCAAGTTTTTTAACCATTTTAAAACAGACGAAGGGCATTATCACCCCGAGGGGGGGGGGCACTTCGATGTTTTCGGTACCGGGTATGTGCCGCTGGACAGGGTATCGTTATCACCATTTTGCTCCCGAGCTGGGTATCTTTTGCTGCAAAAATGCTCCCAATAAGGAATACACTTTTCAAATGTTTGCTCTAATACAGGACTACAACGGTAATTTTGCTCCTTGGCAGGGTTATGTAATATCGCTGTCATTCTCCTACTTTTATGGCCCTAATGTTTGTTATCAATTTGTTACCTTTTGTTACTCATAAAGATACCCTTTCAAATGATCTCAGGTCTGTGCACCACATTGGAGCAAAGTGTTCGAATAAAATTCCTACTGCATGGTTACAAAAATTGATAACAGAGCTTTGTAATGTACGACGTTTCAGGCTTAAACCCATTATTAGAAGGAGATCATCGAACTTGCGTTCTTTGGTTTCTTTAAGATGTTTGTGCAGAGCCTGATTCAGGTCGTGTATCTTCTTGCAACCTTTCAATGAGTGGCCGGCTTGGGGTGTCAAATCTGCTATTGGTAACGATCCTGGCAGCTCGGTTTTGAAGCTTTTGTAGCTGGTTGATTTCACGAGAACGACAACAACCCCAAACAAAACAATAGTATCGAAAGTGCGGCTAAACAATACCTGTGTAAAGATTCTCAAGAGTTACCCTTGGTAGGAACTTCTTTGCATGCTTTAAAAAGCCAATGGCCCTTGAGACCTTGGCAGAGACAGCCTTTATTTGCTCTTTCCAATCTAAAGAGCAATCAATTTGAACACCAAGGTATTTTGTTTTTTGGACAATGTCAAGCTCTTTGCCACGTATGCTCAATTCCAGATTCTGATATGTACTTTTGAGAATGTTACGTTTTTGCTTGGTAGTAATAAGCATGGAGTGTGTTTTTGTAACATTCAAAGAAAGTTTTTTGCCTTGGAGCCAAGCGTCCAATTGCTTAAGACCATTGTTTATAGCCCCATTCAGCTGAGTCATATTTAATGCCTGGTGACACAAACTGGTGTCGTCAGCATACATGGACACAGTCGAACCCTGGACGGGCAGTGGAAGGTCATTAATATAGATGAGAAAGAGAAGAGGGCCGAGACATGAGCCTTGTGGCACACCGACTTCTACATCATGTATTTCTGACGCAACACCATTAACCCTGCAGAATTGTTTACGGTTGGATAGGTATGACCAGAACCAAAACAGCTCTCGCTGCTGAACACCATACATTTGAAGTTTTTCACAGAGGATGTCATGATCAAGGGTATCAAAGGCCTTTTTCAAATCAATGAACACTAATCCCACAAGCCGTCCAAAGTCCAGACCATTGTACCAGTCATCAGTATTTTTAAGCAAACAAGTAAGTGTAGAATGAAGCCTCAGAAACCCAGACTGGTCAGGGGAAAAGAGGCCATTTTCATATTTCATATATTGATACAGCTGGTCAAAGAGAAGTTTTTCAAAGAGCCTTGAGATGACGGGTAAGACTGATATCGGACGGTAGTTTGACTTTTCAGTCTTGTCTCCTTCTTTGAAAATTGGAGTAACTCTAGCCACTTTCCATGAATCAGGGAACTGGCTAGTTTCAATGGAAGTGTTAAACAAAAAAGCTAGAGAGTTTTCAATGAAAGGTAAGGCAAGCTTCAAAAAGTAGCTAGACATATTGTCAATCCCAAAGCTCTTTGCAGTTTTAATCTTGGCGAATGCAGCCCTGACCTCTTTAACTTCAATGGTCTTGAAGTTAAATTTAGCCTTATTTGCATTGACTTCATATTCACCTGTAAGAAGAGGATTTGGGACAGAATCAATTTTGTCTGCTAGTTCCTAGCAAAAGAAATTGTTCATAGCATCTGAAATGCCTTTTTAATGAACAGTCTCAGTGCCAGCCTCTTTGAGACACTTGATGTTACTGGACTTGGATCTCTTATTGAGAGTTCATTTACTGCCTTCCAAGATTCTTTCATGTTGCCTTGACATGTAGAGATCTTATCAGTGAAATATTGTTTCTTCAACTGAATGTTCCTAGAATTAACCTTGTTACGGACCTGCCTATATGAATCCATAAGAAATTGAGACTTACTTTTGGAAGCAGCCTTCTTTAATTTATCCCTAGTTTGCATTAGATCCCTAAGGTCTTTATCTATCCATGGGCAGTATTTCTCTGAAACACGCATTTCAGTTATTGGAGCATGTTTGTCTATGATCATGGAAAATAGGTTTGACCAATTATTAACAAGAGTATTGATATCATCTGTTTCAGTAAGCAGCAGCTCCCAGCATATGCCAGAGACATCTGCCAAGAATGCATCCTCATTGAAATTTTTCATTTTGCGGGTTTTGATCACTTTATGGTCTGTTTCTACTGCAACATTGAATTTACGAATGCAGTAAACCATATAATGATCACTCATGGAAACTTCATGCACCCCTGATTTTACAATGTTTCTGGCACATGTTGTAGCAATATTATCAATAATAGAGGAAGTTGTTAGAGTGACTCTAGTAGGTTCCTCGACAAGCTGTTTGAAGCTGAACAACTCATAGGGATCAAGCATGTGCTTTGAGTTGTTGTCTATAGGCTGTTCAGCTTGTTTTGGAGTGAGATCACAGTTTGTGTCTCCTAGGAGGATTATTTCTTTACCCTCTTTGTCCAAGAAAGAGAGAACCTTTTCCAGCTTATCAAAAGAGACAACAGGGTCACTAGGTGGCATGTACCAGACAAGAACAAGAAAGGACCTACTTTTAGGAGGCTCCACCTCAATGCATATGATTTCCAAGTCTTCAACCGGGACATCAGGACGAGGTTTGTATTTGATGGAGTCTCTAACATAGATAGAGACTCCATCACGATTACATGTCCTTTCCAGGCATTCTTGCTGGTAGCCTGCTATGCTAGTCAATTCTTTTGGACAATTAGGATCAAGCTTAGTCTCATTCAGGGCAAGAATATGTATCCCTAAGTTATTTATTAGTACCTGAATCTCATCAAGGTTACCACGCAGACCATTAACATTCAGGGATGCAATCGCCATGCCTGTTGTGTAGCCTATATGCTGACGACACCCAGTTCCCGCGTTATTACTGCCAGGGCTAGCCTTCTTCGAAGAAGTAGAAGTTGAATTTGCTTGTGCGGTATTACTGTTTAATGCACCCTCCCTATCAATAGGACTTTCTAGTCAATAGCAAAGAGCGCGAACTAAATTGCCTTCAAGCAAATTATCACCTGCCTTATTAAGGTGAATTAAACTTCTGTTTAGATGTTTGGATGCATCGATGTTTGTGTGCTCAATGAAAGCATAGTTATTCTCAGAGCACAAGTCTGCTAATATCAAGTTTACTCTTTTTCGTTTCGTTTCGTACTCATCACCACGAGGCGCAAGGCCTGAGATTATCATTTACACTTATGCCCTTGGCCAATTCCATTACTTCCTGTGCAATCTGCACTGCAGACTTTTCTTCTTCATTTCTCTTTGGGGCAAATCATTTGTGCCAATGTGAAGAATGACTACATTTGGTTTCCTTTCAACGGAGGGTTTAGCATAGCTGTGCATATCCTTGATGTTGGCGCCGTTGAAGCATTTCACATACACATTTTCATTATCACCACATTTTTCCTTTATTTTCCAGCCATGGATATTTTTAGCAATGGAATCGCCGAGAATAACTGCAGAGCGTTCATTTCATTTCATTCCATTTTCATTTCATTTTATATTCTTTATACACGGTAACCCCGTCGGCAAAGGCCGCTTTTCAGGGGGCCGTGACAAAAACTTAAAGTCTAAAATTTACAAGTAAAATATATGAACAAACGAAACTAAACAATCTAATTACAAAGTTATAGTAAAATTAAAATCAATATTTACATAATTTTCATATCGTGAGTGGCATGACACAATCAGACCGGACCAGAGCAAACCGGACCCCATGCCCTCCCTGAAATAAGACACCATTTACAGCACCTCAAGGCAGGCAAAGAATCCGACCGACCCCAGTCCAATCCAACCGCATCCCGCCACCCACGATCAAATTAAAGACGATGTTTAAAAGCATATAAAGAGGGTGCTTGCTTAACCTCAGGTTCAAGGCTGTTCCAAAGATGTACGCCACGATATGAGAATGATTTTTGCCCATTACTGGTTTTATAAAGCGGAATGCGTAAGTCAGTCTCCGAGTTTCTCAACTTGACAGTGCGCCGTGATGAGTTCCTTGAAAAGATATTTGAGAGATATGTCGGTGCAAGACCAATTAAAGATTTGTAAACGATCGTCGCTGTCTCTCGTTTTATGATTTCAGTGATATTTGGCCACTTTCACTGTTGTATAAGGGCATCAGCAGGTGCATCATAGCTACTGTTTGTTAAAATTCTGGCAGCCCGATTTTGTAACTTCTGCAGTGTAAGCCTTCTGGATTCCCCACAGCTCCCCCACACAGAGCAACAATAGCGGAAATGCGGTTCTACGATTCCTCTATATATTTGACTAAGAGTTTCTTGGGGTGGTATTGTCTTGGCATACTTTAAAAACCCTATGGCACGGGAGACCTTAGCACGCAATAATCTAGTGTGCTCATCAAAAACAAGGTGTTGATCTAGCTGAATTCCCAGATACTTAGTTTTCTCAACAATCTCAATCTGCGAGTCACCTATAGCGAAGGAGGGGGACTGAACATTTCCTTCAGAGATCTTTTTAAGGTTAGGTCGAGATCCTACAACCATGGTTTGAGTCTTAATAACATTTGAAGACAGTTTATTTCCTTGAAGCCACTGCTTCAGGCAGTTCAAGTCTCTATTTAGGTTATCGTTGATATCATCGATGTTATTGGACGAATATGATATGGTGGTATCGTCTGCATACATGGTAACCTGACTGTTTTGAAGAGAAAATGGCAGATCATTGATATATGTCAAGAACAAAAGAGGACCAAGACAAGAGCCTTGTGGCACCCCACAATTTACATTGTTAACGTTTGAGGGAACCCAATTAACTCTGCAGAATTGCATTCTGTTTTCCAGATAAGCAGCAAACCAGGTATTCTCAAGACCTATGATACCATACTTCGTCAGCTTTTTAAGAAGAATTTCATGATCAACAGTGTCAAAAGCTTTTTTGAGGTCTATGAACACCATCGCTGTATACTGACCCTTATCCATGTTAATATACCAGTCGTTCGTTAAGCAGACAGGTGACAACAGAGTGCAGCGATCTAAACCCAGACTGTTTGGAAAAAAGAAGCCTGTTTTTGTCAAGGTAGTCGTAAAGTTGGTTGTAAATCTACTTTTCGAAAACCCTGGACAGAAACGGCAGCACTGAGATCGGTCTGTAATTAGAGCGATCATTTGATTGACCACTTTTAAAAATAGGGGCCACTCTTGCAATTTTCCAGCTATCTGGGAATACACCAGTTGCGATTGAAAGATTAAAAGTATCACAAAGTGATTCAGCGATAACGGATAAGCCTATCTTAAGAAAATAATTAGCAATACCATCAGCACCAGATCCCTTGGATGTTCTTAATTTACCGAAAACCCTCTCTAACTGAGACACATTGATAGCTTCGAATTCAAAGCGTAGATTTTGTGGGTTTACCGAGTACTCATTTTCTAGAAGTGGATTTGATGTTTTAGGAATCTTGTCGCTAAGGGTATTGCCAATACTACAAAAAAATTCATTCATCGATTCAGCCATACTTTCACTGTCACAAATATGCCTCCCATCAACCTGGAGTGCTGCGATTTGGGTGGTTTTTGATTTCTTGTTAAGGACCATATTGATAGTCCTCCAAGTCTTTTTTAAATCACCATTGTGCGAAGCAATTTTATTAGTAAAAAACTCTCGCTTCAAATCTGTATTCAGCTTATTAACTTTGTTCCGCGTCTGCCTGTAAGCTTCCATCAGGATTTTGGATTTGGAACGCACGGCTTGTTTTTTTCAACCTGTCTCTAGTAGCTAGCAGACAACTGCTTCAAGTCATTTGTCAACCAGGGACTAAACTTTTCGGAAACACGCCTGTTACGTACTGGTGCATGCTTATCAAGTATCAATGAAAACACCTTGGTCCACTGTTCAACGATGAGGTTAATGTCATCTCCATTCGAGACAATACCCTTCCAGTCAACAAGAAGTAAATCATTTATGAATTCGGTTTGATCAAAGTGTTTCAGTTGTCTTGTAGTAATCTTTTTGTGCTGTCTTTTCGAAGCCCCACGGAACTTTCTTACACAGTATACCATGTAGTGATCACTGATACTTGTTTCATGCACACGAGAGGTTACAATGTTTGACTTGTTAGTTGTGGCAATGTGATCAATTAAGGCCCCGTTTACACGATACCGTTTTCATTTCATATCGGATTGGCCTTCTGTTTACACGATACCGTTTTCATTCCATATCGGATTGGCCTCCTGTTTACACGAGAACGCACCAATCCGATATGCTTCATACCGTTTTCGCGTTTTCAAATGAAAACGCTCTGAAAGTGGCATGAAACCAATCCGATATCGTGTAAACGGTCGAATCCGATATCAACTCAGTACGGAACCTCATTATCAATTCTACTAGCCTCGAATCCATTAGGGGAGCTGCGCAGAATGCGCAGTGGAACCATTACCGAATACGGTGAAACCATTACAGTGCAAGGCGAAACGGTATCGTGTAAACAGAACCCCAATCCGCTATGAAATGAAAACGGCATCGTGTAAACAGGAGAAATTTTCATATCGGATTGCCTTACCCAATCCGATATGAAATGAAAACGGTATCGTGTAAACGGGGCCTAAGGTGGAAGATTCAAAGGTTTCCCTGGTCCCTCTTTTGATCAGCTGATGAAAGCCGAAAAGGTCATAAAGTTCTAGAATACGCATTTTTTTTTTAATTCAATTTATTTAACGTTGGCTATATAAACAATACAATTAATAGCACATGGTGCTAATTTAGGCCAGCTACAATCGTGTAAAAAATAATAATAAAAATAAAGAAATTAAATTTACCCTAAATGCATCGAATGGGTTGGAAGATTACTATTCAAGCTATCCCCATCCGAGTAATTAAGCAAGATATCACAGTTAGTATCCCCTAAAAGTATAATTTCTTTATTTTCGCTGTCTAGAACTTGCATACATTCCTCTAGCTGTCGAAAAATATCAGCACACTCATTAGGGGGACGATGCCAAGCAAAAACAAGGAAGGGGGCAGCTCGAAAAGGCTTAACTTCCAAGCATAAAGACTCTAAGGACGATTCTGGAAGGTCTACACGGATAGAGGACTTTTGCCTCCAAGTTTCGTTTTGTTAGCATTGTTTGTACTATTTTTATTTGAATTGCTGATATTCCCGGATGAATTTTCACTAACATCGCACGGATTAGCAGGCATCTCATCAGTTTTCGGGGGTGTGGCAAAGGACTTTAGATTGTTGTCTGGAACGCTTTGTTGTTGTTGCATAATATCATTTTCTTTGTTCGTAGTTGACTTAGCTTTGCTTCTTGAATCAATAACTTTGTAATCAGTCACTTGAGGACTGGAACAGGCTTTATCGTCGGCCATTTGAGGGTCATAAACGTTCTTCTTCTTGCTCTCTGTTGCTTCTGTTGCTATTGCTTTACGGCGTTTTCTTTTGTTTGCACGTTTTGTTTTCTGTTTACCTTCAGGATGGTGAATCAAAATGCTTTCGGAGACAATGTTCACATTGTTGAACTCACGAGAAGTGCTGTTCTTGGAACTGTTGGGAATAACATTTGACTTATCATTTACATTGTCTACAGATTTCTCGCATTTGTTAGATTTCATCAGCAGGTATTTTTCGTGTTTTTCCCGCAAGACTTCTTTCAATTGATCCTGAAAATTTTAAACATTGCCAGCCTGTGTACCGATGTTTTGGCAGATCGGATTGTCTACTGCTACGCAGGGGCTGAATGGGGACAGAGGATTCACGCCGGCGATGTCGCTGCCCATCGCGCCAGAAACACGACCACCAAAATCCGGGATTTCGTGACCTTCTGTCATGAACCGTAAACTGGTAAGTTCGCCCTTATTTTCCATCGTTTGACCTCCAATTTGTGAACTCAGCTCCTGAATTTGGGTTCTTAATGCAATATTTTCCTTCATAAGAGCAGTGTTGTTGGCTCTTTCTGAAGCAATTAATTGAGACAGACTGGAATTGCTTGTAACTTGTCTGTTCTGTCTTAGAATTGTCTTGAATTGCTGATGGTTTTGGTGCTCTGCTGATGCTTTTACATTTTTCTTTATTCGGCTTTGGTTTCCTAATATTGCTTGTAATTTTAAAAGTACGTAGCTGCGATCTCATTAATGCTTCAGTATGCTGCCAAGAAGAGGGTACTATGAGACAAAATTGTTGACAGTAATAAAGTTGAATTTACCAATATTTGTAGTGCTGGTAGGACAGCAAAAAAAATCACAAAAATACTTTGATCTTTCGACTTTTAATTGCAATTTGAATGATTCAAATCCGTGTAGTAGTCTTGGTGTTATGAATTTTCAAAAGTGGGAACTTTTTACTGGCTCACCCGGTATATATTCTCAAAAGGTCATTCTAAAAGATGCTTTAAAAGTAGTAAAGATACTCAAAGAAAGGCTTTAAAACATGGCATCTTTAAAACATGGAATACGGAACGACGGAATGGAATGACGGAATGACGGAATAGTTGTTAAATAGTTTGAAATTGTATCTTAATCGTCAACGGGATGTTAATTTTGCTTTCAAGTAACACTTTGCGAGTCAGAAAATCAAGAAATCGAGTAAAGAATTCGTTTTCGACCATCATTCCGTGTTTTCTAAATCATTCCGTGTTTCTAAAATCATTCCGTGTTTTCTAAAATCATTCCGTGTTTTCTAAAATCATTCCGTGTTTTCTCAAATCATTTCCGTGTTTTCTCAAATCATTCCGTTTGGGAATCCCCTTTTCGTGAAGCGCGTCTTCACAGCTGCCTTATCACCTCCATTGAACCCAGAGGACCATCAAAGCAAATCTTTTTGTAAATGCTACTACGATGTGGAACCAAGGGAAACGTAATTGTTTGATAAAATATGTACAGTTGTTTAGTGTACACAGTAATGATTACTTCTTTGACTTCAGGGATTTATAAAATATCCGGCCCCTGTCGAATGTGTCAAATCATGGTTGAATGTACACGCCAGATCACATGCTGTGCTGTTGCCAGATCACCTCTTGTGCCACTTCAGGCAAAGGAACATGGGGCCGTATCTACCAATTTTAATTTTAAAGTGCCACGAAAAAAGGTCCCTGAAAATCAGGGCCATGAAGAGGGTTTGCCTGAACTGCGAGGAAAGTCTATATTTTTCACTAAGCGGATGAAAGTCTATATTTTGGCAGTAAATCCCCGCCTCTAATCATAGTGCTCTAACCGATCTTTCGATACCTCTACGATAAAAACTAACAATGGGCAAAGGGCTATGTCTTTTCGTGGACTGAAGCTTTGGAATAACGTTGAACTTGATGTTAAACAGGCACCAACTCTTGCCACCTTTAAGAGAAGAATCAAATCGTTATAATCTCAAAACGTTTATGCCACGGCCCCCTAAAAAGCAGTTCTCATGGACTGATGATGGAGCTACCATGCCTAAATAAACAAAAAATGAAATGAAATGCCTCTAAGAAACCACTTTTGCAGGAAATTCCCACCTATAAGAAACCACTTCATAACAATCAGACCTTCGACCTTTGCAAGAACAGCTGAGGTCAGGAATCGGGTTTCTTAAAATTGCAACTTTACTGTGGCTCCTCCGCAGAAGTAAATAACGATAGGTTTTATAGGCAGGGCATGGCCATAGGCACGAAGTTCGCTCCGGCCTATGCCAATCTCTTCATGACCCGGTTGGAAGAGAGGTTGTTGGAAGCTTCACCTGACAAGCACCTCGTCTGGATGAGATTCATCGATGTATATTATATATATTTTCATATTTTCATATTTCATATTTTAAACATATTTATACAGGGTACAAATTCAATAAGGATATTGTTTTACAATTTGGCCCTGTTAAAATTAAAGTACCTAATAAACTATTTACAAATAAATTAATAGATAAAAATATATACATCTGGCGACAATAAGCAATGTACAAAATCAAAGATTTTCGTACCCCAACTGTCTCAACCTTGATTTAAAAGAGTGTACCGAGGGGGCCTCTTTGATATCATTGTTAAACTTGTTCCACACTTTGGTACCACGGTAAGAGAATGCCTTTTGGCCACTTACTGTTCGCATTAACGGTACTGCAAGATCATTTTTGGTGTTTCTTAGCTCTCGTGTGTGGAAATCTGATAGTCTAACGAATAGGTCACTAAGGTACTGTGGTGCAAGATCGTTCAGAGATTTGTACATCATTGTAGATGTCTCTTTCACAATCATTTCTTTGACGGACAACCAGCCAAGTTCTTTGCGTAATGGCACAGAAGGTGCATCATAAGAACTACCCGTAACGATACGAGCAGCCCTGTTTTGTAGCTTTTGTAGAGACTCTATTCTCGTAATACCACTACAGCCCCAAACGGAGCAGCAATAGTTAAAATGTGGTTCTACAATACTACGATAAATGTCGTTCAAGGTTTCCATTGATACAAAGTTTTTACAATATTTTAAAAGGCCTATTGCACGAGAAACTTTCCCTTTTATGTTCTCAATTTGGCACATCCACGTTAGACTATTGTCTATATGGACACCAAGGTATTTCACTTTGTTCACTAAGTCAATATCAGTACCACCTACGTGAAACACTGGCAACAAAGTAGGCTGCACTGCCATTTTATTTACATTTTGCATTGACCCAACTATCATAGCCTGTGTTTTGACGATGTTCAAGGATAGCTTGTTACCTTGAAGCCATTTCTCGATATTGACAAGCTCAGCGTTTAACACCATGTGCAATTCATCCAAAGTCTTGGAGGAGTATGAAATCATGGTATCATCAGCATACATATTTGTCTCAGCCTTCTTTAGTGCAAAGGGAAGATCATTTATATAAAGCGGAAAAAGAAGTGGTCCCAAACAAGACCCTTGTGGCACTCCGACATCAATATCTTTAATGTCAGAAGGGACGCCATTTACTTTGCAAAACTGCTTTCTGTTATTCAAATACGACCGAAACCAGTCATGTTCCAAGCCACAGATACCATAGAATTTCATCTTATCAAGAAGAATACCATGATCAACGGTATCAAAGGCCTTCTTAAGGTCAATGAATATCATAGCTGTATATTTCCCTTTGTCAATGTTGACATACCAGTCATTCGTGCATTTTAGAAGGCATGTGACAACAGAGTGTAGAGAGCGAAAACCAGACTGTTGCAAGCATATGAGTTTGTTTTCGTCTAGGTATCGATATAGTTGGTCGTACACCAGTTTTTCAAATAATCTGGAAACAGCTAGTAAAACAGATATTGGCCTGTAATTTGATCTTTCATCAGTTGGACCTTCCTTAAATATGGGAGCCACTCTAGCAACTTTCCAGCTGTCAGGGAAAATTCCTGAAGATAAGGAAAGGTTCAAAATATCACAGAGTGAATTAGAAATAACGGGAAATGCTACTTTTAAGAAATAGCTGGCAATGTTATCCACACCAGACCCATGTGATGTCTTGATCTTATTCAAGGCCTTTTCGATGGTCCTCTTGTCGATGGCAACGAATTTGAATGGTTCCCTTCCATTCGAGGGATATGTTATATCGTATTGATGAGACAGAAGGGGATTAGACTGGGCGGGTATCTTGTCACTGAGACTCTTCCCCACACTGCAGAAATAGTTGTTCATCGAGTTAGCGATATCATGATCCTTATTTATCTCCTGTTCATTCACTTTTAGGGAATCGATATTGGTAGTTTTAGATCTTTTATTCAACAGGAGGTTGATTGTTTTCCATGACTGCTTTAAGTCACCTTTACAAGCAGCTAATTTCTTGGAAAAGTATTCTCGTTTAAGATTTTTGTTGAGAATGTTAGCCTTATTTCGCAGCTGTTTGTAAGCATCCATCAGTATAGCAGATTTACGTTTAACGGCAGCAGCTTTTATTTTGTCCCTCTGACGAGAAAGCTTTCTAAAATCGCTATGAAGCCATGGGGAATATTTGTTAGATACTCTCATATCCTGCAATGGGGCATGCATCTCAATGACAAGAGACAGCGTTGTAGACCATTGTTGAACGGCATCATGGACGTTATCGCTATTACGTACAATACCATCCCAATCAATCTGGCCTAGATCAAATAAAAAACTTTCATAGTCAAAGTTTTTCATTCTTCTACTTCTGATAAGTTTGGGTTGTCGCTGTATGAAGCCCCGAAATTTTCGGATACAATATACTAGATAATGATGATTGTTTCTTTATCTGGATGCACGGGGAAGAAACGTTGAAGTCTTTCATCAATCATCTCAACAGTAGCCACGAAACCATTAAGTTTACTAGCGAGCAATCACGGGATGGTATTAGTTTCTCAGATGTTCAGGTTAGCGTGGGGGAGGGGGGGGGGTCCTTTCGACAGACTTGTTCTGCAAGCCAACTGATACACATCAGTACTTGCATAAGAAGTCTTGTCACCCCTGGCACACGAAAAAAGCGATCCCCTATGGTCAGGCTCTTAGGTTTCGTAGGATATGCTTGGAAGATCGCCAATTTCAGGAGAGGGTAAGCGAGTTAGCTGGATGGCTTAAGGACAGGGGCTACGAAGAGTCTTTAGTTAATGAGCAAATAGATAGGATACGTAGGTTGGATAGGACAACTCTTCTAGCAAATTCGGGAAATAGGACCAATGACCAAGGGAGGGGAGAAAGGGTTCCACTTGTTGCGACATATCATCTAGCGCTCAGTAGTTTGGGGAAGGTTGCCAGGAGACTCCATCCTATGCTCACGAATTCGGAGGAGCATAGGAGGGTGTTTCCTGAGCCACCTTTAATCGCTTTTAGGAGATGTAAGAACCTTAAGGATATACTTGTTAGGGCTAGGCTCAGTAGTGAGGGAAATGAGGGGACCGATAAGAAGGGATGTTCTCGTTGTGGTAAATCTCGTCGTCAAGTGTATCATGTAATGAGCAATAGTGAACATTTTTTTTATATTCAATTTAAACAGTTTACAAAAACGAAATTACCTAAGACACTAACTACGAGCTACTGTACCACACTACAAGGACGATACCAGGAGGAGCAAGATATCATGACTACCCCCTGGTATTTGACATAGAAGATCTAAAATACGACTAATCATACGACACACAAAAACGATCTTACAAATAAACGAAAAAGGAAAATTTTTAAGGAGAGAGGAGAGTTTACAAGTTTTCATTACCAACTTATTCAGAACGCCTTGAGGCCTGGATATATTCTAGTGTTGCTGTGAGAATTTTCGCATTTGAATTAAACGGTAACTGTTCATGGCCATATAGGATGATTTTTAACAACTCTTCATTTGAAAGATTTATCATACCATGAAGCAACAATATCGCGTTTATACTGTTGAGAAGATCAAGTCTATCTGCAGCGTAAGTATGGCAGAGCAGGAAATAGTGCTCCGCATCCTCAACACCATCATTTGTTGGGCACAAAGGGTTCAAAATATCCCTGAAGTTATGCTTAAATTTGTGAAAATTTAGCTTATTGAGTCCAACACGTAGCTGCGTTAGGATGGATAAGCCTTTTGGGTCATGAATACGGTAAACCAACTTCGGAGGTGGACGAATAATTGACAATAATTTTTTTCTTGAAAACATTTACGGAGCTGGAAAGTCTAATCTCAGGGTCGAGTTTTTCCCATTCCGATAAGCAATTAGGATAGAATGATTTGAAACCTTGCGTTCTTGCACATATTTGCCCTATCGTAGCGCGTCTGCGAAGATTGTAGTTGGTTTCTTGAAGGTAAGGAATTGGATGTCTTGTGTAGTCTGAAGTCAGATTGTTGACTATTTTATAGAAGAGGATAAGGCGTCTGCTCCATCGTCGGAGGTTTAATGATTCCCATCCAAGCTCATCGTACAGCTTATCACGAGAAGTACCCTTCCAAGCGCCTGTTATTGCTAATGCAGCGGAGTATTGGACAGATTCAAGCTTTTCCATCTGGTTGGTTAAAACAACACTGTGACTATATTCGCAAATATTATGCGGGATGTGATATATGACGTCACCATAATCTAGATGCGGTCGAACATAGAGTTTGTACATGTCGTTGAGGGTGTGTCGCGGTAGGTACTCAGAGAAAAATCTCAACATTCCTATTCCTTGCCTGGATTTGGAAATAACAGTTTTGATGTGGCTAGCAAACGACAATTTGGAGTCCAATATGATACCAAGGTGTCTTTGTTCCGGAACATATTTTACTGGGACTTCATTAAAAAATATGGGTAGTTGATTTACTGGACTTCTCTTTTTGGAGAAAGTCACTTCAACTGCTTGCTTAGTAGGGTCAGGAATAAAGGACATTCTCCATTTTCGCGCCCAAAGATTGATGAGGCTCAGATCATTGTTCATGTCGACAGCAGCTGTATTTGGATCACGGACGACAGTGAAAATCGACCTATCGTCGGCAAATAGTTTTACGTTACATCTTAAACCATGTGTCACATCATTAATGTAGATTAGAAAGAACAGGGGTCCCAAGATAGAACCCTGCGGAACTCCAGCTTCAATAGCACCCCATCTAGATGTTTTGCCTTTCAGAACAGTTCGTTGTTTTCTGTTGCTAAGAAAGCTTTGCATCAGTAAAAGCAGTTTACCAGAGACGCCAAATCGGCGCAATTTGTATACAAGACCCTCATGCCAGACCCGGTCAAAAGCCGGTCAAAAGGTAAACAGAGCGAACAGCGAGAATGGGATGGCAATCAAATGCTTGAAATATGGAGTTGACAATGGAGAGGAGCTGGTTAACCGTTGAATCGCCTGGACGGAAACCTGACTGGTTTGGGTTTAGTAAACTGTTCACTTCTAAATGCCGATAAAGGGTATCAAATATTAAGTTTGAAAGCAGGAACACCGCAATGCGACGAAGAACAACAGCAAATATGTGCGAACTTAAGAAATATATATATTAGATGCCAATATTTCGTCCTGCCATGCAGAACTTCTTCAGGGCTGTTATGTTTTAGTTACATTGACGATATAAATATGTACAACGATTTGAAAGAGAGAGGTTACATGTGATTGGCTAGATATGATTGCTACGCAGAGGCTATATCGGTTAACTTTAAAAGGGTTACGTGATATCATGGTGATGATGATTGTGACGTGGATAATGTGATATTGTGATGCTGAAAAAGCAAAACGGGTGATGATGATGATGGCGAATATGAGTGAGGATAGGCAAGGTAAGAGAGTGTGCTTATAGGTACAATTAAGGTGGCATTAACGTTTGTTAGCGATCTGTGGTTCTGTTAAGTCCGTTGGGTGACAGAGTGTTAGCCAAGCCAATGAAGAATGTTTCTTTGGCTCGTCTCACACTCTCTCTGGTGTCATGTACCTGGAGTAGTGGCAGTAGTTGTAAGTCTTGTAGGGAGTGTCCGGGTTTACAGAAGTGTTCTGCAACTCCGGATGTGTCAGTACGTTTGTTTATAATGTCTCGTCGATGTTCGTTGAATCTGTCTCTTATGCGTCGTCCCGTTTGTCCTATGTATTGGCAGTCAGTCTTTTTGTCGTGTAGACACTGTTTGCACTGCAGTAAGTATATGACGTTAGTAGAGTTGCAGTCAAGGCTTTGTTGTATGTCAAAGGTTTTGTTTGTGTTTAAAAATGTGACTGTGCGTGTTCCGTCTTGCATGTGTTGGCATGTGTGGCAGTGACGTCGTGATGGACATTTGATTTATCAAATATTAGCTTTTCTAAAATTTTACCAAATATTGGAAGGAGAGAGATTGCACGATAATTTTGTTTTAAGTTCTTATGATTCTTTTCGTGGACTGGAACTACATTAGCATTTTTCCACATTTCAGGAAAGATACCTTGACTTAAACAGTTTTGAAAGATCAATTTAAGGGGCAGTAATAGTGCATCATCGCACAGCTTGATCATGCGGATTAAAATATCAACCCAACCGTGTGCCTTGTTTGGGTTCAATGACCGAATGATTTTCAGAGTGTTCTCGTACGAAATAGTGAATTCATTTAACGGCGGAGCAATAGGGATGACGTTTTGAGGGATTTTACTGCCAGTATCAATAATTGTGCATTGCTGTATAACGTATTCATTGAAGATTTCAGCCTTCGCTGTAAAGTCTAATACGAATATATCATTTTCTAGGAGAGCGATTTATTTGTTGTTTCTATCGTCGGTGAACATTTTCATTCTAATGTAGATAGCCGGGAATATGGGATCAACTATTCGCTTAATTGTGACTCGTCAAATGTCGTGTATTTGTTGGAATGTACTGTTTGTGGTGTACAATATGTTGGTAGCAATTACAAGGCGTGCAGTTGTAAGTTTAATTCGGGGGCCTCAGTACCCCAGGCGGAATTCTTCAGACATTTCACTGAAGAAGGCCACCGGGGGTTTCTGAAGGATATTAGCGTAAAGATAATTGATAGGCTAACTAATTGATAGGAGGGTAATAGGATGCGGGAAAGCTTCTGGCAATATCGGCTAAATTGCTTTGCCCCTAAGGGTTTAAACACTAGGCAGGTAGATACATAGATTTAATTTTTGTTTAATTTTTGCTGTTGTGCTGTTTTGATTTCTTGCGCTCAGCTTTTCGTTAGGGACACACGCTGTTTCATTAGGGATTTCTTTCTGCCCATCCGCTCTGGGATTTTTCTATCGTTTGTTTTGTTTTAACGGACATTTTTTCCAGCTCCTGCGAGACAGACACATACACCGACTTCGGCAGCTCTTAACTCTGCGCTTTCTTGTGATCTTTCTCCCGCCACCTTTGTCATTACCGCTACTTTAACACTTTTTTAATACGTATTGTAATAGGTAAGATCCCGCTTAGGCTATTGTTTTTAAATTTCGTAATCTATCATCATCATCATCATCATCATCATCATCATCATCATCATCATCATCATTAATTTATTCACAGTAGGCTAAAAAGTTTTAAAATAGCAACATTACTGCTAATTAAGGCCTACTACTCAACTCAAAATTAAAAGATCTATATGTATACTCGGTTGAATTTGGAAAAGTTATTACTGATGAAGGCTTACGCCGAAACGTTTACCAGAAGTGTTTTTCTTTGAGTATCTTTATTATTATTATCATTATTATTATTATTATTATTATTATTATTATTATTATTAACACTTTATTTACAATGTTGGCATAAAAAATAAGGTATAAAATAGCTATACATGTATATAATATTTACAAACATAGCTAATAAAAGCCAACTACTTCAATTTACAAGAAAAGAATGGATAAAAACATCATATAAAACCTAAGAGTGGTACATAATTTCGGCAGAGCCTACATTGGCATTGGCATTCATTTCCTTTCCAAGCTTTGATTTTGGTCTTAAATTCAATCAAGTTAGTTGAGTGTCTCAGAGAGACTGGAAGTGTACACCATAACTGTGGACCCCTATATCGAACAGTTTCTGAGCCGTACATGACTGATCTCACTCTTGGTAAGTTAAAATCACGATCATTTCTGAGGTTATAATGATTGGTTTGTGGACAGAAAATTTCTTTCATAAAAGGAGGATTTAAGCCATGTTTTGTCTTGAACATTTCTATCATAAATACCTGTAAGTTCTTTTGATGAACAGATACACTGTTATCATATCCTAGGAGATCTTCAAAGCTAGATTCCTGATCTCTGTACGTTATTCTAAGGGCTCGCTCGTGCAGTTTGTTGATTTTAGTATTTAGTTTCCTACTATGGAACATCCATGCCAGAGGGCAGTATTGAAACTGGCTATTTATGAATGATTTCATCAGTATCCTTAATTTATTTTGATCCATATAGTGTGCTATGCGTGACAGAGCATAGAGCTTGTTGCTAACCTTTTGACATAGATTACTTACATGTTGCTCAAATGTAAGTTTGCTGTCTAAGGTAACTCCTAACAATTTTTCTTCAGTACTATTAGTAATAATAGAACTGCCAATTCTAACCGAAACAGAATCATCACTTATATTTCCAAATGTTAGTAGATGACATTTGTCTTCATTGAGCTTCACATAGTTGTCAGAGAACCATTTGATTGCACGGGCGGAATCAAGTTCTAACCTAGCAACAACACTATCATTGTCAATATCACAAGCAAATAAAGTTGTATCGTCGGCATAATTGCATACATCAGTATTAATTAAGGAAACAAGCAAATCGTTGATATAGATATTGAAGAGAAGAGGTCCAAGGACAGATCCTTGAGGCACTCCTAAAGTAAGTTGCTTCCAGGAGCTAAAAGATCCATTGACCTTGACCCTCTGTTGTCTGTTATGCAAGTTACTATAAATTAGAGACAATGCATCATGACTGAAACCGTAGGCATGTAGTTTGGCAATAAGGAGATCATGTCTCAGGCAGTCAAAAGCCTTAGAAAGATCCATCATAACAGCACCGACTTTTCCGCCTACATCAATACAAAGTTTAGTCTTTTCCAAAAAACGTACTAAGGCTTGCTGAGTGTTATAACCCTTGCCAAATCCACATAATAGTGTGGACAAATACTGTTCTATGTGTGCTTCCACTTGCTTGACTAGAAGCCTCTCGAAAACTTTTGAAACAGCTGGCAGAACACTAATTGGCCTGTAATTTTTCTTAACTGTACTTTCTTTTTGTTTATGAAGTGAAGATACGTCTGCACATTTCAGCTCATCAGGAAAAGTAGAGTTTCCAATGCAATTATTAAATATTTCCTGTAAAGGCTCGGAACATATATCAGAATTATTCTTAAGAATCTTTGGTGGTATATTCTTGAAGGTTGTGGCCTTCTTGGGATTAAGCCTTTTTATTTCAGTTTCCATTTCCTCCAATGAAACAGGGTTGAAAGTAAAAGAGTCTGCATTCACAAAACGATTCTTAATTCTTAGTATGCTGGGATGATTTGAGTATTTCTGTATCGACTTTTCGATAGGATCTAATATGCCCTCAGTGCCTGAAATATTATCGTTATTTTCTTTTATACCAAGAGACTCTGTTACCGTTACAAAGAAGCTATTGAAAATCGCTGCAACTTCAGTATCATCAGATATAATCTCATCATCTTCGACTAAAACTATCTTGTTATTGCTCTGACATTTGTCAGAAAGTGCAGGCTTCACAGTTTTCCAGAATTTCCTATTATCGGTGACCAAATTGATGTCTAACTTATTATAGTAGTCTCTTTTAGCTTGCCTGAATAGCTTAACGCAACGGTTACGTTGTTTACGAAAGTTGTTCCAATTCTCAACCGTTCTAGAGTTGTTATGTTTATTTTTAAGTCTAGAACGCAACAGCATAGAGCTCAAATCTTTCAAATCTTAAAAAAGGTGGGTGTGAAATTGTATCAAATTTTTCCATGAATTGAATGACTTCAAAGAAACTTTAGGTAATTTGCCGTAAATCTGCCGTGGCAATTCTTTAATATCTTGATTATTTTCAAAATGGCGGCATTCTGATTATTTTTGTAAAAATCCATCAAAAATTTTGAGAAAATTAAAATCATCGTAACTCCTAAATTACTTGAGGAAAATTGACGCAATCTTCAACAAAACCATAGTTTATGAAGGTCCACAACATGATTGCAAGCAGAAATTTGTAGCTCTTCTGGTTAGGGATTTAGAAATTTGATGACGTCACAACCTCGAAATAAATAAATGCCGCCATTTTAAAGCTAATCACGATATCAAAAAATTGCCACGGCAGATTTACAGCAAATTACCTAAAGTTCCTTTCAAGCACTTTGATTCAAAGCAAAATAAAGAAGAATTTTACACCCGTCTTTTTAAAGATTTGAGCTCTATGCTGAACGCAACATAACTGCTTTACGTAAAGCTCTCGTCATGAATGGGGCATGATTTGCACGTACATATTTCTTTTTAGTATGTATGTATGTAATTTGTTTTGAGTGGGCTTGTCAGGATTTCTAGCTACTGAAAGCTAATTTAGGCCCACTGTGAATGCCGCATCCAGGCATGAGACCCCTAGTTTAACGTCCCTTCCGAAGGACGACGAGGTGAGTTGTGAGGTCAGACCTCCGAGGTCACCCATCCAGAGTTCTGACCTCACTCGACCAAGCTTAACTTCAGTCACCTGACGAAGACTCCGAATCTTTGCATCTTTCGAATTTGCTCCGAATCTTTGCAGCTTATTTTCAACGATTGTGTACAAAATGGTTTGTTTCCAGACTTATTGAAACTAGCGGATGTCACTTCCCTTCATAAAACGGAGGAGAAAACCAGGAAGAAAAATTACAGACCCGTGAGCGTTTTGCCAACTGTTTCTAAGGTTTTTGAGAGACTTTTGGATAAACAGATTATTAGTTATATGGGACCTTATTCATCGTCACTTCTTTGCGGTTTTCGTAAAGGGTATAATGCGCAGCACGCATTGGTTCGAATGCTTGAAAAGTGGAAAACAAGCTTAGACAATAGAGAGAATGTTGGCGCAATCCTGATGGACTTATCCAAAGCATTCGATTGTATTAAACACGACCTCCTTTTAGCAAAATTAGATGCTTATGGATTCAGCCGTGAAGCACTGCGTCTCGTTAACAGCTTCTTAGAAAATAGGCGCCAGAGAGTTAAGATCAATGGGTCATTTAGTACCTACAAACAACTTTCTCTTGGTGTTCCACAAGGCTCGGTTCTTGGTCCCCTGTTCTTTAACATCTACATAAATGACTTGTTGCTCTCCATACAGGATACAGATATATGCAATTACGCGGATGATACTACCATATATGCATGTGATGATAATCTTGATAATGTAATTGCAAGGTTGGAGAATGATTCAAACATTATTATCCAATGGTTCGCTAACAACTTTATGAAACTGAACACAGATAAATGTCATTTACTCATACTTGGCAGAAATTCTAATCAGCATATCACAGTTAATGTAGGAGACTCTGTTATAGGAAATAAGGAAGAGGAAAAGTTACTTGGCGTTGTGATTGACAAAAGACTAACTTTTGAGACACATATCAGTAAGCTGTGTAAGAAGGCTGGTAACAAACTTTTCGCCCTCGCTCGCATATCTGGATACATGGACTCTAATAAACTAAGAATATTAATGAGAGCCTTTGTAATTAGCCAATTTCAGTATTGTCCATTAGTCTGGATGTTTCACAGTAGGCACCTGAATAATAAGATTAATAGAATACATGAAAGGGCCCTGAGAATCGCATACAAGGATTATGAATCTAGCTTTAACACCCTGCTAGGAAAGGATGACTCGGTTAGTATTCATGCTAAGAACCTGCAAACTCTTTTGATTGAAATGTTCAAAACTAAGGAAAACATAAACCCCCCTTTCATGAGGGAGATCTTCTGTGAGCGTACTGTTACTTATAATCTGAGAAACAATGATGAATTTTTGCTACCAATGGTAAGAACAACAAGTTACGGATCTGAAACCATCAAATATAGAGGGCAGCGCCTGTGGCTATCTCTACCTCAGCACGTAAGGAAAGCTCAATCTATCAATGAGTTTAAGAAAGAAATTAAAAGCTGGAATGGCACTGACTGCACATGCAGATTATGTAGGACTTTTATACCACAACTTGGATTTTTGTGATACCATGACACACCAGAGCCAGAATTTCGGATTTTAAACTGCTCGGATTTTTATGATACTACGGTTTTAATTCTGCTTTGAAATTTTATACCTTGTATTTTATATCTTCTTTATTTAATCATGTATATATATTCATTAGATGTATTAATGTTAGCAGTTGGCTTGGATTAGCTTGTATAGTATTGTTTTTAATATTAACTGTACATAGTTATGTTAGCGCCAACTTTAAATAAATTGATTATTATTATTATTATTATTATTATTATTATTATTATTATTATTATTATTATTATTATTATTGTTATCATTATTATCATTAATAATATTATTATTATTATTATTATTATTATTATTATTATTATTATTATTATTATTATTATTATTATTATTATTATTATTATTATTATTATAAGACTGTTTAAGCCACTCGGCCACTCACCCCGAAGTAGGGGCATGTCTATCTAACACTTCGTTGAAAACATCTTGAAATGACTCATAATCGGTAGGGTTGGTATTACCTATAGCCTCACAAAGATATATATAAGACGTTCATTTGATGCGATGCCAGGTTTCAGGCCCTCAAGACGCCTGACATCCAAAACCATATACAATGCTCTACGAGCATTTATTGTGCCAGTAATCACCAAAAACTACTCGGTGGTTTGTTTGAGTGCTTTATGGGATGCACAAAAAACAATGAGACGCTCGCAGAGCAAATGATTCCCAAGAAACGAAGACAACTGGAAATGCTCCTTGGGCGCAACAGCGACATAATGATCATTTGGTATTGCATTACGGGCATCGAAGAAGTAAAAGCAAAGGAAATGAACAAAAAAAGTTCAAGGAAGAAAAGGAAACGAGATGATGACGAGGAAACGGAAGAAGAGACAAGCGAAGAAGAACAAGGCACTTTAGAGGAGGCAAGGTATGTCACTTACTGCTTAAATCATTTCACAATTTCAATATGCGGTAAGACTTCACAGTTGGTTGATAATCACGTTCTTTTCGTAGTCACAGGCAGAAAATACCATTAGATTTTAACCATTACTTTACGTTGTAGGAAAAAAGGTGATGCTGGTAAGAGCTCACAGAGTGAACAAAGAAAAGAGACTGATGAAGCGCCAAAAGTCCGACCGGGCATTAGTTTCTGGTTGGTGGTGGACGTCTCTGACAACGGCCTTCCTGCAATTCGCTCGCAACTAATGCAGCTAATTCTAACGTCTGGGCTGGAGATCGACCAATGTAAGCCAATCTTGGCAAGGAAGAAAACCAGCATCGATGATGCGTATGCAGCAACTCTCAGCCAGGCAATTAAAGATCATAATCAGTCCTATGCACTGGAGATCGCCAAGAGCGGTACCTTGGACTTTACACAAAAGTTTGTTAAGTCCACCACCGGTTTACAGATCGACTTTAGAGACTTGCCACGATGCAGAAAATTTGGCAGATTGCCACTTCACATAACAATCACGGGAAAATGCCCAACAGAGACCGGAGACGCCTTTCGGAGAGC
The DNA here is from genome assembly GCA_964020215.1 of Aurelia sp. 3 sensu Dawson et al. (2005). Taxonomy (NCBI): domain Eukaryota; kingdom Metazoa; phylum Cnidaria; class Scyphozoa; order Semaeostomeae; family Ulmaridae; genus Aurelia; species Aurelia sp. 3 sensu Dawson et al. (2005). The sequence continues at coordinate 13,576,640 of OZ026574.1, forward strand.
ATTGAACATAAATAATAAATAATTTATTTAAAGTTGGCGTACAACTCTAATAGCTGTGTAAAGCTAAGTAATGCCAACTATCTATCATACATATAAAAAATGTTGCAATGTTCAAAAAGGATTTAAAAGAAAAAATGCTAAATAAAAGCTAAACCAGAAATGTGTGTTTTACACAATCTACAGTCACACTCTATTGTGTAGGTTCTTAATTCTTTTTTAAAAGCAGTCAGTGATTGGGACTCTCTAACACTGTGAGGTAATGTTTGCCACAGCTTTTGACCCAAATATCTCACAGTTTCTATGCCATAAGAAGTTGTCTTGGCATTAGGAATGACAAGAGTATTCTTATTTCGCAAGTCATATTGTACATCTCTTGCCTCAAAAATCTCACTCATGAAACTAGGATTCAGGTTCTTTTTGGTTTTGCATACTTCTATCATTAAGTACTGTAGATTGCGTTGGTGAATGGACACTGCATTATCTAATTTCAGCAAAGTTTCGTAATCAGCGTGACTGTTTTATACACAATTCTGAGCGCTCTTTCCTGGATTTTATTTACTTTTGCATTGAGGGCCCTGTCAAGGAACATCCAAATTAACGGACAATAGCTAAACTGAGATTTTATGAAACTATTCATTAGCAGACGCAGTTTATCAGGATTCATGAAAAAAGCAGATACCCTAGCAAGGGCATGCAGTTTTTGGCTGGCTCTTTTGCATAAATTTGAGACATGACTTTTAAAATTCAAATTTTTATCTATTGTCACCCCTAGTATCTTTTCTTCAGAGCGTTCTTTGACAATAGCCTCACCTACTGTGATCTTAATATCATCTTGGCTTGTCCCAAAAGTTAACAGATGGCACTTCCCTTCATTCAATTTCATAAAGTTATCAGGAAACCATTTTGATAAAACAAGAGCATCAGTTTCTAACCGTTCCAAAACGCTATCTAATTGACAGTCAGCTGCAAAGATAGTTGTATCATCAGCAAAGTTACATATTGCCATATCCAGTACCGAAAGAAATAAGTCATTGATGTAAATATTAAAAAGAAGAGGTCCAAGAACTGATCCTTGCGGTACACCTGTAAAGGTCTCTCGCCAAGTGCTGAATGAACCATTTACTTTGACCCTCTGTTTCCTACCAGTCAGGTAACTATAAATCATCAGCAGAGCATTGTTGCAAAATCCATAAGCACTTAGTTTCGCAATTAGCAGCTCATGGTCTATGCAATCAAACGCTTTGGAAAGATCCATTAGCAAAGCTCCAATGATTCCCTTTTTGTCTAGGGAATTTTTACAGGTATCTATTTATCTCAATAGCGCATGCTGTGTGTTGAAACCTTTCCGAAAACCACATAAGTAGGGAACCAAAATTGTATCTGCATAGCCAATCAACTGGGCATATAGAAGTCGCTCAAAGACCTTTGATAATGTGGACAAAACTGTGATAGGACGATAGTTTCGCTTTTTTGTGGCTTCATCATTTTTAAATAGCGACGTTATGTCTCCTAATTTGAGATCTTCAGGAAACGTTTTCTGGAGTAATGAATTGTTAAAAGCTTCCATTAAAAATGGTGCAAATACGTCTTGATTTTCTTTCAGTATCCTTGTTGGAATACTTTTAACTGTGGATGCCTTTTTTGGGTTCAGATTCGATAAGTCATCAATGACTGCCTTCATTGTAACTGGTTGGAAGTCAAAGGATGAGTCTTGTTTTACCTTATCCTTAATCTTTTGAATGCTGGGATGATATTTATACTTTTCAACAGCAATTTCAACGGGGTCCAGCAAGTGGTCTGTCGGAACAAGTATGTACTCACCAGGGGCAATATCCATTGTATTTGTAATATTGGTGAAAAATTCATTAAAGATCTCAGCTATTTGACTGTCATTCGTAATGATCTTTTCATTCTCAACAAGTGTGATACTCGAGGAGGTTTTAAGTTGTCAGTGAAAAGTGGCTTAACAGTTTTCCAAAACTTTTTATTGTCAGTGACAGAGTTCATATCAAGGTTTCCATAATAAGATGCTTTTGCCTGACGCAAAATCTTCACACACTTGTTTCCCTGTTTTTTAAAAGCTTTCCAGTTTTCTGAGGTGTTATAACCGTTCAATCTATTACGTAACTGTGTGCGGAGCATAATTGCCTTTTTTAATGTTTTAGTCATGAAAGGTGCATCGTTTGCACGCAAATATTTTTGTTTCAAAGGTACATGGTTATTCAGCACTTCTTCGGCTACAGAATTGAAATTTTGGAATACTGAGCATTCAGCGTTGCTCTTTATTGAACTTTATAGGATCAAACTTGCTGTAGTCTCGGTATGTAACAATTCTTGGACCTTTTTTAACAAAACCACACTTCAATACTGTTAGTATCATTAAATGAAAATCCGACAATCCCACCTCTATTGTCGTAGTATTTTGAGAACCAGACGTTTTGTTCGTTAGAAACATATCAATCGAAGAGGGGTTATCAGCAGATTTATAACAAGTAGGACTTTTTATCAAGTTTCTCAACCCATAAACATCCATGAAATTGCTAATTTCACAATTTGTTTCTTCCGAATTCAAATCTCCAACAATGACAAAGTTTTCGCATCGAGGAGAAAGTTGGTCCAGCATTTTTTCCATCTCTTCAAAGAAAAGCTTCTCGCATTGAAAAGGAGGGCAATAGGCACTTATCAGTGCCCATTTTTTCTTGCCCACATTAATTTCAGTTGGTATACATTCAATTGAATTGGTAACATTTACCTCCTTTATTTCATTTGCTGGAACCTTATCTCTGACATACACCAGGATCCCTCCACCATTTGAATTTCTATCACAACGGAAAGGTTTTTTGAAACCATCAATTAAGAACTGACTTGTGGGGAAGGATTCATCTAATTTAGTTTCCGAAATTACCAAGATATCAACGTTTTTAGCAACCAGAAATTTAAGACCCTCAATTTTATTTCGGATTGAGTTTATATTCAGATGTGCCACAATCAAGCCTCTTTTATTCCTATGCCTAATAGCTGATAGTTTGGTAGGGGCATTTATTTCTTCAGTATCGGAATTAGCAATTTCATGGGAATCTTGATTTTCTAAAATAGAAGAAATGTACTTAGCTTTATGTCTATCATATCGAGTCCCATCATCACATCAATGTGCTTTGAGATATTTCGTGAAATTATTGGCAAGGAGTACCGTGCCCATTCTGTTCAGGTGCAATGAACTTCCATTCAGATGTTTTGCTTCATCGATGTTTTCGTGTTCAATGAAATCTAGATCGTTTGTTTCGCACTGGGTTTTTAATTCTTTATTCACAGCTTTAGCTTTCTCATTTCACGTTGAATTATCACCTCGAGATATGATAGCTGACACAACAACTTCGTTCTCTCCGTTTCTTAGAGTGACTGCCAAGTCACTAATTTAATTTGCAATAGCTTGAGCTGGTTTGTTGGTTCCTAGTGAGTTTGTCCCAACATGAAGGATGACAACGTCAGGGTTTCTTTTCATCGGTGGTTTTGAATAATCTACCATGTCTTCTGCATTCGCTCCGCTGAAGGATTTAACGTAAACATTTTGCCCATTTCGCAAAGATCCTTTCAACTTTCTGCAATCCAAGTGCTTTACCATAGAATCACCAATAATAAGAATATTCTTTTTATTCTTTTTCCACTCTTTGTTTCTTTGATTCTCTTTTACTGTGTTTTTATCCTTTGAAACTCGTACGTTGCTGGTTTTTGTGCTGCAACTTTGAGCCTGGTTTTCGAGTGTTTCCGAATCGCACAACTCATCATCACCTGAGAGAACTGAAAAATGATTCTGCCATGCTGAACTTTTCTGTTAACAGACTTTGTACTGTCCCTTGATACTTGAGAATTTGTGACTTGGGCTTTTTTACCATTGCTCCTGGTCTTTTGGGATGCCTTGTCATCATGCACATAACTTTGCTCGGTTTGTTTTTCTTCAACTTCTTCATTTATATTCAATTTCTTTGTCTTTATTGTATTTATATTTGGCTCCCTTGTTTTTTTGCAATTGCTTCAAGACAGCCTTTTATGCCATCAACTGTTGTGATTTCCGATCTAGGCCTTTCCAATAAACCCTCAATAACTTTCTGCTTGTCATAAGCTGCCGCTCCAAAGAAACAATGCGGTCTTGAAGGCATCTCAGCAGTGCTTCCCTATCCTTTTCAGTGGGATCTACCTTTGTCTGTTGTGAGGGATTACTTGGTCTATTTGCAATTTGGGCCTTAAGTGATAGGATTTCTTCATGTGAAAATCTTTTAAATTCATCGAGTTCAACTTGGAGCCTTTTAAAATCTTTGATACTTACATAATCACGTTATACTGGTCGCTCAAAATCCATTTCAGATATGCTACTTGAATCAGCATTCTCAGTGTCTATCTTGAGAGCATGTGAAGGGGTTTCTTTCACTGGCGTTTTAATACCATCAAGAAATTCAAGGAATGAGTCATCGTTTTCGTGATCTTTTTAGTCTTTTGCTTCTGTCGATTCATGAGCTTCATCAGGTAATGGGTTCTTTCCGATAAAATATGAATCCTTTCCGCTAATCTTTTTTACATGCACTCTCTCTGCGTGACTAAGTGAAAGAAGTACCTGGAGAATTGCTCCTTTGTCTGCATCAAGTTTCTTTGCAACATAATCTGGAATAGATTCCTTGTCAGGTCTTTTTTGGAATGGTATCGCAGAGCATTGATAGCATCAAAGATACCATCTTCGATTTGCATCGCCAACGAATCTTTTCTTTTATTGGTTTGACCTACTTCTGGAGGATGACACGCTGGCAATAGTGCCGAGGCATCATTAAGCCCATCGTGCCTTATCGATTTATCGCGGGAGTTTTCGTGTTTTCCACTTAAGTTTGCGTGATGCTCATTTGAAGTTTGTTCTACAAGCACTAGATTGATTAAATTTGCTTTTTCCCTGACTTTGGCCATCTTCCAGTCGTGATATCAACGACAAATAATGGTACTGAAGATCTACTGTGCAGCGAGCATCCAATCACGAGCGAGCGAAGGCAATTTCTTTGCTCTCTAAAAGTACCATAAAAAAGCTTCATCCAAAATGCGATGGAAGAATCCGATATAGGTGAGCAGCCAATCAGACATATAATCTTTCAAGGAGCACAGAATTTTAGTTAACTAATAGATTTGTTGAGGATACCGAGGATTGCCCCTTTTGTCTTAGTCTATTGTTTTGCTGGTAATGTTCAAAGCAGATCAACAGCCGAGGAACTTATTACCATGCGCGAGATCTCTTTGTTTCTTTGCTAATCCTTGTTTGGATTGTGGTTGGATTCTCCGCCCACATTCTTTCCACAGACAAAACATGCTTTTCTGCGCATGACCACAGGTTTCCTTTTTGGGGGATAACCGTTGCTTTGAACATTGATGATTCGTATCCCCAACAAAGATGGCATAAAGACTGAAACTTCAATTTTACGATTTAACACTTTCTGTCAAAATTTAACTTTAACTTTTAATATCTTTATCTCCTTAATCGTTTGTCTCTTTTGTTTTCAATTTTGCATGTTTTGGACGGGTCCTTCATTGAGAACAGTACATTGTTGCTGAACAAGTTTAAGCTGTATAAATATGGTGATAATATCAATATTATTATTATTATTATTATTATTATTATTATTATTATTATTATTATTATTATTATTATTATTATTATTATTATTATTATTATTATTATTATTATTATTATTAAAGCGAACTAAACCATCTTTCAAAGCCAAACAGAAAATAAAATATAAAAACAAACACTGTTGGATTACGTAAACGTTTCGATTAAAATCTTCATCAGTATTATTATTATTATTATTATTATTACTATTATCATTATTATCATTGTGTTCATTTTTCACAGTTAAAACTGGACGTGTGAGCTTGAAATCAAATTGCAACAAGCAAAATCAGATTTCAAGTAATCCTTGCTGTTCCTAGCAATACTGTCTTTTGAATTTGAGCTGTCTTGATCGAAATTCCAATTTCCTACAACAGGAATTATTGCAACTTTGACTTTCCACAATTTGCTGACTTCTCTCGCTAAATCCCTGTATTTGTCAATCCCTTCATCTTCCTTCTCGGCTACTTTATTGTCGCCAGGGCATGCTATATCTATCAATTGGCACTCTCTTGTTTCTTTGTTAACAATTGTGATGTCAGGTCTCCTAGCATCGATCATTCGATCAGTTTGAATTGCGAAGTCCCATAATATTTTACATTTCTCATTTTCCATTACACTTTCAGGCTCATGATCATACCATTTATCCACATGATCTAAACCATTTTCCTTGCACAGCTCCCAATGAACTGCTTTGGCTACGTTGTCGTGTCTGATCTTGTATTCCGTCTGGGCAAGCTTCTTGCACTGACTTATGATATGAGTTACTGATTCGTCTCCTTCCTTGCACATCCTACACTTAGGGTCATCACGACTTTTATCAATCTTTGCTTTGATTACGTTTGTTCGAAGTGCCTGATCTTGAGCAGCTATCAAAAGACCTTCAGTTTCTTTCTTTAGGTTCCCGTTAGTAAGCCATATCCAAGAAACCTTACTAGCTATATTCTCCGTCTGCCTCAAATGTTGCCCGTGCAATGCTTTTTCTTTCCACTCCGCTTTTCTCTCCATTTTCATTCTCCGTTTGAACTCTTCTTCATTTTCACTAGGTGTATCTATTTCTCTTCTTGCTGCGATTATCAATCGTTCATCACTCTCGCTTATATATCTTTCAAGTCCCAGTTTAGCAAGGTCAATACAATCTTCTACTGCAATTAATCCTCGAGCACCCTCTTTCCTTGGTAAATACAATCTGCAGACGCTGTCTCTAGGATGTAATGCCTTGTGCATTGTCATCATTTTTCTTGTCATTCTATCCATAGTCCGTAATTCCTCCCTTGTCCATTCAATGAAGGGAGCTGAATACCTTAATGAGGAGACTGCCCACGTGTTGATAGCTTGCACCATATTTCTTCCGTTCAATTTCGATTGTAAAACTTTCCTCACCCTACGTTTGTACTCATTTCTTAATGTTTCTTTCATCTCTTTTTGCTTTACTTGATCGGATTCAAGAACACCCAAGTATTTATATGAACAATCCTCATTCATTGACTTGATTCTGTTTTCATCTGGTAGCATGATCCCGTCAGATGTTATCACCTTTCCTCTTTTAACAACGATTGTAGCACACTTATCCCAAACTGCATCCCAATGTCACTGCTGAACACATGAACTGTCTGTATCAAAGAGTCTAATCCTTTCTCATTCTTGGCATACAGTTTGAGATCGTCCATGAAAAGAAGATGGTTTATCTTTTCCCTATTTCGAAACTCGTATCCATGACGAACGTTCCTCAGGACCATTGACATTGGGGTCAACGCCAACACAAACAAAAGTGGTGACAGCGAATCTCCTTGAAATATTCCCCTCTTTATCTGGACATCCCCGAGGCTTTCTCCGCAAGATGTTAACTCTGTTCGCCATGTTTTCATACTATTTGATAGCAGTTTCTTCACGTTGTCAGCAATTCCAAATATCTCCAAACACTCCTCCAGCCATGAATGTGGGACCATGTCGTAGGCCTTTTTGTAGTCAACCCATGCCATGGCAACATTCTTCTTTCTTTGCTTCACTTCTTTCATTAGCATTTTATCAATAAAAAGCTGGTCGTGCGTTCCTCTTGACTTCTTGCGACATCCCTTCAGTTCATCTGGCAAAAGGTCCCTACTTTCTAAGAAACTGTACATGCCATCAGCAATAATCCCAGTGAGCAACTTCCAAATTAATGGAAGGCAGGTAATTGGGCGATAATTGCTGGCCACATTACCCTTACTCTTGTCTTTCATAATGAGGGTTGTGCGCCCTTTTGTCATCCAGATCGGTACATATCCATCATTCAAACACCTATTCAGCTGTACCATGATTCTATCATGCAGAACTGTGAATTTCTTTAGCCAGAAACCCTGAACCAAATCAGGGCCTGGTGCTTTCCAGTTAGGAAATTTCTGCAATATCTTCTTCAGTTGAGTCTCTGTTATTTTTATATTGTCTTGACTGTTGACTTCTACCTCCTGTTTAATCTTATCAATCCATTCAGCTGATGCATTATGTTTTGCCTCTTTGCTCCAAATATCAGTCCAGAATGCCTTAGCTTCCTCTTTATTTGGAACTTCGTTCGATCTTTCTTCTCCATTAATCTCCTGATAAAACTTACTTTGATCTTCTTCAAAAAGCCGGTTCTGCTTGAACTGCTTGATTCTCTCTTTGTACCTTCTTACTTTCGCAGCTTTGGCGACGATTCTCTGTTTTAATTCTTCAATTACACATTTAACTCCTTTCTCTTTCAATCGATATTTCTTCTGCAGGTCTTCTCTGTGACGGGTTTTTGACAGTTTTCCCTCTTTCAGTTGTTGTAATCTACTTAAATCTCTCCTTAGTTGCTGTATTTGTCCTTCTAACCTCCTTTTCCACCAAGGGTCGTTCTTGTTTTCTTTCTTTGCTGTCTTTACACCGAGATCTTCGGTTACTACTGTGGCAGCAGCATAGATCAAATCGTTCGTTTGTGTTATATCAATCGTTGGCATCTTGCTAAGCACTGCCTCTACTTTCTTGAGTTCTTCCGATAATTTTTTCTTATCTACTCTTTTAAGATTTGGCAGCCTATTCCTATTTGTTTCATTCATAATTGATTTAATTCTTTCTACAAGTAGCTTCTCTTCTTCGCACCACTCCTCCCCGATCTCATCTGTTCCTAGTAAATCAGATTGAGTTTGCTCATCATTATAATTACTTATTTCCTCCCTCCGTATCTGCTCTTCGTTGCGAGTTGGCAAGTTCGACGATTCAGTGTTATTCACATTTCTCTTTATCCTTTCAATTTCGAGATCCGACAGCCATTTCTTTTCTTTTATTTGTCTCAACTGATCCACCAGACGTTGCTCACTTACTTCAAACATGTCATTGTCCTTCCAGATGTTTATAACATAAGCAGATTTTGTTATCGACCAATCAAATGCTTTGTTTACATTTTGTCCAGACAGCCAATAAGCGCGTTTCTCTCCGAGAAGTATGACATCTTCGCGTATTCTAGCTGTGGGGGGAGAGTACTCCCCACGTTTCACCCCGCCACGAAATTACACTTTCTCAAAATCTTTAGATTTTTTGCACGCCGATTCTTAGATAAATTTTGAAGAAAACTACCCAAGCCCTAAGCTTTAAAATAAAAAATCACGAAAATACGAGTGCTCAAACTTGCGCCGTTTTGTGCTCCATTTGTCCCTGGCTAGGCCCATCTCCCATCCCTTCATCTCTCCCTCCTCTCTGATGCTGTTTGACCCTCTTACGCTTTCAATTCTCATTCAAATTCATTTCTGCTGGTTCAAATACCATTGCAAACATCTTTTGTCCAAAAAATCTCCCAACTTCGGTAATTTCTTCTTTGAAAATCCCGCTCAAATTGCGGGGAAAGTAAACCGGAACTAAATCAAACGAGGGCACGCGAAAGTGAGGGCACAAAATTCAACTCATTCTGTGATGATCAATCTTGACTACATGAAAGCAAGGCAAGAAGCAAATTATCTTTAATAAAACAACAAACAATTGATTGTAATAAATGTGAAGACACAAAGGAAAGGTTTATTGCAAATGAACAGTTGGCCGTGGCCAACTCCAGATGCTGTCAGCGATCGCTCCGAATCGCGACTCGTCGTCAGAGACAACCTGGTCATCTTCATCATCTTCACTCTCCGCTGCCTTGGCTCCTGTCTCCTGCTCGATATCATCGGCATCTTTTCCATCGTCATTGTCATCATCATCCTCGTCTAGATGGAATACCGCATCATTGGCTTTTTCTGACAATGCTGCCATCAAGTTTGAAATGGTCCCTTTGCATAGTGGGCACGAGGAGATCCTTGGGACTAAACATTCAGTGTGGAAAGAATGACCACAGCCATTAAAGACTCGCCAGTGACAAAAACTATCACAGCGGACACAGCTTTCTGCCAAGTCACATTTTCTGAGAAAATATAATAGGTAAGAGAAGAATTTAAATGAACACAACCTGGGCTGGGGGGAGGGATACTTGACCAGATTTTGGACAGGGATGTGCCATCAAAGTTTCAAAAACATACTCATTCCTTATACCAAATTTTCCAAAATGTATACCCAACCCTACATCAATTGTGAAAATTGATAGCGTTCCTTATACCAAAACCGTGAAAATCGATCCTCCTGATGGCACGTCCCATACTCAAAATATGTACAGTATATGTACAAAATATGTCCCCGGGGAACAAAATATGTAAACATCAAATTGTGATTGCTTTTCTTGAGAAAGAACTTATTATGAAACTGGCCTCATCCTTTGGTGGAGGTAAAGTTACTAACAGTAAGGAAACTGCCACTTGCTCAGCAAATAATTTTACTGAAAATGAAACAGGATAGAAAAAATAGGGAGGATCTCATTTAAAATCAATTGAAAAGGTATTTTTCAGCAAAATGTCTGCAAAAACAAGGATGGCACCAGAAATGTTCCGACATAGAGGGGCTGGAGCATCCAACAAGGGGGCTGAAGTGGCAAAATGTATAGTTTTTTACATCATTTTGCCAAGTTTCCTCCTGCAGGAACCCAAAATTTCCTCCAACAGCGGGGCTAGATGCTTCCAACAGTGGGGATGTAAGCCCCTCCCCTGGCCCCATCACTTTGCAAAAATGGCAGGATTCAACATGGCAATAAATTATTTGTCTTTTTAGATGAAAAAGTCTTTAAACTTTCTGCAGATTTTATGAGAATTTCTGAGTTTTTTTAATAGTGGTTTCTGTGAAAAGCTTTTCTTCTTGGATTTTTGGGTTGTTGTGAAAGTTCAATCAGGAAGGGGGGGCTGGGAGGCAAGAAGAATACACATTTTTGTCTCACTATGTCAGGAAAGAGCATGACAGCACAATGCTGAAATTTGCCTGGGACCTACAGGGGTAAAATGGGTAAGCTGGGAGTATGGGCAGGGCAAATATTAAGGACAAATTTTTCTGAATCTTCAGATGCAGATGCCTCTAGCCATACAGTATCTGTTAGAAATGCCCTTTCCATGAGGTGCTGATTTTCACAATGTACAGTCCACAATGTACCATTTTTCAGTTGCCCCCTGCAGACCCTATCTCCCAGTTTTTTTTTACCATGATTGTACCTTCTGTTATCCCTGAGAAAATAGAAAGTCAGATTGTTACTGAAAACAAGCACAATTCAGGCTCATTTCTACTGCAAGCTTGATGCTGCAATTGTCTTTGGGAAAACAAATTTTCCTTGTTATGTTGTTTTGAAGCTTGTTGATCATAACACACTGAAGATAAACTCAACCTTCATTTGTAGTATGTTGAGGATGATTTTAATGTGGTGATTATAATCAAGCTTGATCAAACTCTACTCATACTTGCAAACTTATCAAAATTGTTTTACTCATTTAAGCTGATATCAAGCCAAAATTGTGCTGTTGTCAAGCTTCCACAAGCTACAATCCTTGGCAAAACTCTTGAAAAAATCACATTGAATCCTTAGCTCTCCCCCTTCCTCCATATAATGTTGAGTCCATGTGCAATTACGCATTTCTCACAGATGCGCAAACATTATCAAAAAGTGATTTTCTTGATATCTGGTGATCAGTGCTTCAGACGAACATTGTTCAGGAGGGCAGGGAGAAGGGGCAGGGAAAAACTGTGGCATGAAGTTTCCTACAGAGTATCTTGGATGCTTGGTAAGGGAAGAAATAAGTGATATGAAACATTTTTTTCAAGTTGTTTTGGCAAGGATTGTAGATGCAATCTGAACTTTTTTCTAAAGGGACGTAGAATACAGTAAAAGAACCAATTTGCTTGTGTTCAAAACAGTTACAGGACACCATAAAGCTCTCACATTCAGAAATAAATCAGCTTACACTAGATAACAAACACTTTCAGCAAAGGCAGAGTAAAATTCCCATGACTATACATTCAGTTGTTTTTAATTTTTAGTTTTGAAATTTTTTGAATCGTACTTATAGGAAAAACTGTGAGGCCAATCCAGACAAAACAAATACAGTAACTTGATTTTAATTCAAACTCTATTATTTCAGAATGCTCTGCTTTTGTTGTAAGACATCATTTCTGAGAAGCATTAGCGCAGGTTTAAGTGAGTTTAGCATACCTTAATGGATCCGGTGAAGTTTCATAGGAAATGTATCCTAATGGGAGAACATCGTTTGTTACTGTGTCTTCCCCAAAAACATGTGGTAGAATCCACTTTGTAACTCTTTGCCCTGGATGTTTTGGTTTTTGCATGAGCTTAGCAGCATTAGGATTTCTCACAATTTGATAGAACATCTTCGTAAGAAACTCAGATGCTTTCATTTTCAAAGCTCTCACATTCTTATGGCTGAAGAACTGTCTTCTTTTTGGCACAAATGCTGACTGGAAACTGCTTAGGTCGTGTTTTCTCCCATCAATTTCCCTGGCAACCAACTGTATCCTATCTGGGCCATCAAAGATTCTTGTGTGGGCTCTTAGCACTGAATGGAAGTTTTCCACTGCATATTCATCAAAACAGCACAGAGATGAGGACAGGGCATGAACAATGGGATGATCAACACTCTTCCAATACTCAACATTTGAGATCGCCACCAGTGGAGCCTTATCATAATGCCTACGTCGGAAAACCAAAAACATGAGCCAGCAGCGAAAGAGAGAATCAAAGTATGAATCAGCCATGTTATTTCTGAACACCACTGAGTAGATAGAAAGGCTAAGAGGAACATATGTGTCAAGGAGAGTCACCAAAGTAAGATACTGGATATCCTTGGATCCTGCAAAGACTGACATTATTGCATCCCGCACCAACAACCAACCACCATAAACAACTTCAAGTAATAGAGATATTCGCCAAGGCTTTGGCTTTTTGGCAAGGGTCTTCTTGCTGTTGAACAGAAAAGCATACAGCTCAACAAAGAATGGATGGAATTTCAGCAAAATGATTTCCCTTGCATTCAGAGAGATGTGCAATGGACCAATCATTGGCACAAGATTATGAAGACTCTCGTGATACACCACCTGTCGCACATAAAACTGGCAAGGCCAATCGCCAACCAAGGGTACAAGAAATCTTTCTAGATAAAGAGAAAGACCATTCTGCAGCAAAATTTCAATGGCAGCCCGAAAATTTTCAAATGACTTAAGAGGTAGCTCAACACTGTCCACAAGCTTGCAATTTTCCATAGATCTCATTGTCAGGATATCATCCTTTTGGTAGTCATGGGCTAACAGTCGAGATCTTTGGGACTCTGGATCATAAAACTCTGCCGGGAGCCAGTCTGGCATCACATCAACATAGGATTTTGATATCTTATCCATGGATCTTTCTAAGAAATTTTGAAGCAGTTCATTGTTTGCTGGCTTCTTATCTTGGTCATCTGGCCCTGCTGACACAATAGCTTTCACATTTTTAAAACTTTTGACAAGCAAAGTTGCCATATGTGCCACCTTTGTTTGGGACTCAGATGTGGGCCTGTGATTTGTATGAATGTTATGGTAATCATCTATGAAGACAATTACCATATATTCATTATTGAGAGCATCTTTAAAGAACTCTCTAACAGACTCAAGGTGTGCTGATGAAATTTTTTTGCAGCAATTAGAAATAGTTGAGGGATGAGTTGCTAACCCAATAGTCCTTAAGGTTTCAACACCCCTACTTGTAAGCCCAAGTCCTTTGAGAATCCTGGTATTTGCAACTGGAAACCAGTTAGCTGCTTGCGACTGGCCAAACATCATTATGTAAATAACTGACATGACTCTTTTTTCATTTAGCATCTTCCTATTGTCTGACTGACGTTCGGTAGACATTGCATCAAATATTGTATGAATATCTTATGAGCACCAGCTTTGTGACAGAGTTCTTTGAATTCATTTGGGTCAGTTATTGGATTTCCGTCTCTACCAAATCTGTTATTGCATTCTGCTCTTATCATTTGTAATTCTTCTTTCAAATTACATGGTTTTTCAGACACTTTTTCCAGAATTCTCTCAAAGAAACTCCTTTCCAACACAACATTGTCATTTTCATCAATCATTATCTCCTCCCCAAGCCTTTCGCAATAAACTTTATGTGATACCAAAAAGGGTGGATCTACTTGAGGGGAACAAACTTCACTTTCTTGGGAACTTATCCAGCATTTCTGACTTGGGGAACTTAAGGTTTCGGTTGCCTCAGAATCATGCGGATTGGGTTCAGCTTGCATTAGCTCATCATCTTGGTTTGGCTCCATTCCGTTGGCCTCTTTGCTTGTTTCAGCTTCAAAGCATGGCTAAAAGGATATCAAATTGTTTACCACTTTGATTTTTTCTTTCTGGGTGAGCACTTGATCTATTTCACCAGAAAGGTAAATTTCTATTTGGTTTTAAATTTGATTTATCAACCAAACATGTGAAAGCTGGGACAGCTCCTACAGAACAAGCCTTGCACACCCTAAAGGGTCTGTTTCATCCAGCATTCCTTGCATGTGTCATCTCTTGGTTGGCCTTTGTTTGTTGCCATTTCATGGGCCATGAAAATGGTGACAACATAGCAAACCAAGAGACCAGATGTGCAAGGAATGCTGGATGAAACAGACCCTTTAACATGATAAAATTTCTTTTCATCAAAAAAATATTTGCTAAATGAAAGGTTGTCCATTATTAGACTGTAAATTTGTTTAAACAAGAATTCTTAGGTGGGAAAACCATTGTATGCAACACCTTCATATGGTGAAATTTTTCATCAGAGATGTCCATTACAATGTGGCACATATGACACTTTTGTATCTCACTCTATCCTCACTTCAGTCTAATTATGTAATGTATAACACGTATGTCTCCTGACCTCTACATCTTCAAGATTTTTTCATGAGATTCAAGTCAGTTGGTTGAGAAAGTCAGCACACACATGCGAAAGTTTCAAACAAAATAAGAAGCGCAGAAAAGATCCAAATGAGATACAAGTGACAGGTGAATGATTGAAAGAAGTGACAGAGGCAAAATACCTTGTTCTCAACACTCTTGCATTCCTTTGACTCAGGTAGATACTTTATAAATTCCCATTTTAATCCTGCAGTTTCTATGCATGTATTGCAGACAAATTTGATTTTATGGGGTTTAGAACCCTTCTCTGTTGCCATCTTTTTAAACGCTTGAAGGTACTTGTATCTTGGAATTCTAACAGGACCACAATTTTTAGCCTCATCTTCACACCACTCAGCATGTAAAACATTGCTGCAGCTCTTTGCAAATCTTCCCATTTCTCAAGAAATCATTTTGTTCACAAATAACATCCTCTCAAAATTTTAGGCCTTATAACAAACATTCTGCAGAATTTTGCCGCCAAAATGCTTCTCAGACAATGCAACGGGCCAAGTGTACTTACCAGTTACACACATAAGACATTAAAAAACAAGGCTCGTTCAGAGAAAAGAAATCGATACTCCCTGTAGCCTGTAGGTCAGATGAGATCCAAACAGGTCGGCCATCTTCTGCTCTCCTCCCCCGAACCGGCAAGCAACGTCGTTGATGAAACATCTTGGTAGAGACCTGAGATTTCCTTTAAAAAATGCCCGATCGAGACTCAGGCTGTATTAGATAAATCAAAGGGCAGTGATGTAACTGTGGTGTGTAGTTTCTTTAAAGGATCTGCAGCTTTCCTCGAGTTCAACTCGACGACGAGAATGTTCCTTCCACCTTCCACTATTCTCGAAATAGAAACATCATGAAAACATGAAATGAGTTGAATTTTGTGCCCTCACTTTCGCGTGCCCTCGTTTGATTTAGTTCCGGTTTACTTTCCCCCGCAATTTGAGCGGGATTTTCAAAGAAGAAATTACCGAAGTTGGGAGATTTTGGGCAAAAGATGTTTGCAATGGTATTTGAACCAGCAGAAATAAGTTTGAATGAGATTCGAAAGCGTAAGAGGGTCAAACAGCATCAGAGAGGAGGGAGAGATGAAGGGATGGGAGATGGGCCTAGCCAGGGACAAATGGAGCACAAAACGGCGCAAGTTTGAGCACTCGTATTTTCGTGATTTTTTATTTTAAAGCTTAGGGCTTGGGTAGTTTTCTTCAAAATTTATCTAAGAATGGGCGTGCAAAAAATCTAAAGATTTTGAGAAAGTATAATTTCGTGGCGGGGTGAAACGTGGGGAGTACTCTCCCCCCCACAGCTAGAATACGCGAAGATGTCATACTTCTCGGAGAGAAACGCGCTTATTGGCTGTCTGGACAAAATGTAAACAAAGCATTTGATTGGTCGATAACAAAATCTGCTTATGTTGATGTTTATCATTCGCTTTTGATATCCCCTTTTTTCTGGTTGGCTTCGCAAATAGCATTCCATCACTTTCTCATTCTCTCGTTGTGTCCACTTTCTTCTTGTTACTCCAACAGTAGCAGGATAACGACCGGGCCTGCGCTGTTGTTCCACAGGGCACCTGCCGGGCGAGAGGCCTTCGCTTACAGCTCCGGACTCATTTACGCCGTTATCATCAATATTTTGACTGGACATTGCACTCCTTTAGAGGTTAGTGAATTTAAGTTACACCACCACCGGTGTGTTTATCGAGAACACCATCTCTAGGGGGGTTGCCGACCAAAGCTTAAGAGTCCCCCTTACCCATGAGACAGACTAGCCCCCGCCGGATGCCGACCCGGTACTTCATGGCCTCGGGGAGAGCTGACAGGTACTACATCTTGCTCAAGGGTGACCTGGAGGTAGTTGTGGCAAAGGGTAACCTCATTCGCCCACGTCGAAACTCCACAACCGGTTGCAGTTTATAGTCTTGCCCAGGACAATTATTATTATTATTACTTTTCATCCTGCACTTAATGAGGTTCATGAAATCTTGCGGAAATGTGAAAACATTCTTCTTGTGGATCGTGAACATCGCAGGATTTTTTCGGGAAAACTGCTCGTCTCGTTTAGAAGGGCCAAAAACTTTAAAGATACCTTGGTTCGGGCAAAATTACAACCGGAAAATGAGGAGCTGGTAGAAAAAGGTACACATAAGTGCAATGGTAGAAGGTGCCAAATATGCCCGATGATGCAAGAGGGGTCAATGTTTTACAATGCGGACGATTCTCGGTATTTTAGGAACTTTTCGGGGGCGTATGACTGCAACTCGGAGAATGTGGTCTACTTGCTGCAATGCACATGTTGCAATAAAAAGTATGTAGGTAGTACGAAGACTAAGTTTCGCCAGAGATTTAACGTCTATAAATCGTATTTTCGGACCTACAAACAAAAGCGTCTCAGTGGTAATCTGCATACGGGTAAGCCTGTTCCACAGACAAGCTTTTTCTCTCACTTTTTCGAACAAAATCATCGGGGTGAATTTTCTGTTGAAATAAGCATCTTCGATAGTGCAGGTGATGTGTATACGCGCCGCAGAAAGGAGCTTTTTTGGCAATATAAGTTGGGTGTATGTTCTCCTAAGGGCCTTAATGAAAGGGTAGCGGATATTGAGTTGGATTTGTTTGCTTGTGGGAGCGCCTAATCCTTCTACCTTTGCACTTAGATCCCGAGGGAGTGGAAGGAGATGCTGGCCGGTTAACTTCGTGCATTTTGCACGTGGTGTTGGGGTGGAATTCCCCATCGGGCCATTCGGGATTTAGCAAATTAAGCAAATCCTTGGAGGGTTACTGGCTGGCATCTCTTTCTGTTTCCCTTGGAAATTAGGATACTGTTACGGTGAACACTCTCAATCCCATGTGGGTTAAGAAACGAAACAAAAAAATAAACAAGATAGGCTGTATTATGGTAACTTTATGGTTTTGAATGTGTCTGGAGTATTTTAATCTTATTTTTATCGTAAAGCCTGGTTCGCGCTGGGTCTTTTGGTTCTTTGGGGTCGTGCGGAGGGACCTGATAGACAAAGGACTCAAACTCCATCTCTTTGTCATTCGGGTTTCTTTGCGTGGTCCTGGCAGCCCGGGGGACCTAGTGTGAACCAGTCTTGAGTGTATGTTAATTTTGTTTACGTTGAAAAAGTATGTATTATTGTAAGTTCATAGTTTTGAGATGTATCAAGGGTATTCTAATTTTGATTTAATGTTAATGTTATGGTAATTTTGTTTACAATGTATAAAAACCTGGCTGTCCCGTTTGTAAAGCAAACTGACGAAGATTTTTTAATCGAAACGCATTTGGCAAATCACAGTTGTGTTTTCTTATTATCATTATTATTATTATTATTATTATTATTATTATCATTATTATTATTATTATTATTATTATTATTATTATTATTATTATCATTATTATTATTATTATTATTATTATTATTATTATTATTATTATTATTATCATTATAATAAACTAAACCATCCTCTTGAACAAACAGAAATAAAATTATAAAAACACAACTGTTGCCGACATACGTTTCGATTAAAATCTCCTTCAGTGTAAAACTTTTCACAGGGCAGCCAAATATTTATAGCAAAGACATGTTTACTTACATTATAAAGACTTTTTAAAAAAGATGATATCTAATTTACAATTGAATGTGCGATACAGAAACAACCTCAGTGAACCTAAAATCAATGCCTACGTGACCATCGTACTCCTGAGAGATTTTTCATTATTTCATTAAATTTGCAATTTATACCAGGTCCCAGGGCCAATCAAGCCGCCAAGAAAGACCCAGAAGACAAGAACCCACACAGAGTTCCCGTCCCCCGGGGTCCCCCCGAAAACGACCCAACGAGCCAAAGGACCCAGTGGGAGCCAGAACTATAATGTAAAGAGGAACTGGAGCTTAACGAACCCCTTGATTATTATTATTATTATTATGAGTTCATTTCACACCGTTATTGGTGGATTGTTCTTGAAGGTTCAGTAGCAACAAGCCTCCTTAGAGCTCCAAGACTTTCCTTACGATCCTGGCTGTGTTCAGCAACGCTGTGGTCTGCATTGTTTCAATTTTTGTTCGGATTCCGATTTGGTCTAATCTATTTTTCAATGACTTTGGAACTGTTCCCAAAGCCCCAATCACTATTGGGGTAACAGTTACTTTCGTATTCCATAGTACTTGTAATTCTCTTGCCAAATCTTGATATTTCTCCCTTTTTTCCCTTTCTTTCATTTCAACTCTGTGATCTCCAGGTATTGCAAAATCCACGATCTGACATGTCTTCTTTTCTTTGTCAACAATTATGAGGTCAGGCCTTCTAGCTTCTATATGATGATCCGTCTGCACTTCAAAGTCCCACAACAACTGGCTTTTTTTATTTTCAAGTACAGATTTTGGTTTGTGTTCATACCACTTATCAGCATGATTGAATTCTAGCTGCTTGCATAATTCCCAATGGATTGTTGTTCCTACCGAGTCGTGTCTCTTTTTGTACTCTTTTTGTGCAAGTTTCGTGCATTCACAAATGATGTGCATTACAGTTTCTTCTTTTTGTCCACACATACGACAGAGGCTGTTTTCCTGGGTTTTATCTATTCTTGCCTTGATGTAATTTGTGCGGATACATTGACCTTGTGCAGCGGTAATCAGTGATTCAGTTTCTCGTTTTAATGTTCCACTTCTGAGCCATGCCCATGACACATCATCTGCTATATCTATCGTTTGTCTTATGAACTGTCCATGCATTGGCTTTTCTTTCCACCTCTCCTTTCTTTCTGCTGCCCTGCGCTTTTTAAAGTCATCAACAGATTCCTCAGATGGTTCATACCAATCTTTTGCTGCTCTCATTAGTCTTTCGTTACTGTTCTCAACATACTCTCTCAAACCGAGCACGGAAGTCTCAACACACTCTTCGATAGAAATAAGCCCCCTCCCACCGTCCTTTCTTCCCACATATAACCTGTCAACGTCATCCTTTGGATGGAAAGCTTTGTGCATTGTGAGAAGTTTTCTGGTTCTCCTGTCTATTGTTTTTAACTCATCTACTGTCCAATCCAGGAAGGGCGCAGAATACCTCATTAGAGATGCTGCCCAAGTGTTAATCCCTTTTACCAGGTTCCTGCTGTTCAATTTGGTTTCCAATACTTTCCTTACTCGGCGGAAATATTCTTTACTGAGTTTTTCCTTCATACTATTTCTTCATTATTGCATCGCTCTCTAAGACTCCGAGGTATTTGTATCCTTCCTCAGCATTTAATGCCTTAATGAAATTGTCATCCGGCAGCTTTACTCCATTTGAATTTGACACTTTCCCTCTTTTCATTATGACTACTGCGCATTTCTCAATCCCAAATTCCATGCCGATATCTGAGCTGAATACCCTGACTGTTTGAATCAATGCATCAAGGCCTGCTTCTTCTTTTGCAAAAAGCTTCAAATCATCCATGTAGAGTAAATGGTTGATTTTATCCTTCGTTCTAGAAAAGTTATAACCGTCCTTACACTTTCTAAGGACCAGTGTAAGTGGAATTAAAGCAATGACAAACAGCAAGGGAGAGAATGAATCTCCCTGAAAAATTCCTCGTCGGATATTAACTTGTGCAAGAGTTTCCTTTCCAGAAGACAATTCCACCTTCCAAGAATTCATCGAATTTCTCACTAGACATGACACATTACCAGCAACTTTAAACATTTGTAGGCATTCTAAGATCCAAGAGTGAGGCACCATGTCAAATGCCTTGCGGTAGTCAATCCAGCCCATAGCAATATTCTTTCTCCTGGCCTTTACTTCCCTCAAGATCTTTTTATCTATAAACAGTAGATCATTTGTGCCCCTAGATCCTCTTCGGCATCCTTTTTGTTCTTCCGGTAGCAGTTCTCTTTCTTCCAATGAATTATATACCTTTTCTGCGATTATACCCGTCAATATTTTCCACATTAAAGGGAGACAAGTTATCGGGCGGTAATTGCTGGCAATATTTCCTTTGGTGACGTCTTTCTGCATGAGATCTGTTCTCCCCCTGGTCATCCATTCTGGTACATCACCTGCTACAAGGCATTCGTTCAACTGTGTAGCCATTTGAGCATGCAGTGAAGAAAATCTCTTGTACCAGTACCCATGAACCCCATCCGGCCCAGGTGCTTTCCAGTTTGCCAATTTTCTGAGGACGCCTTTCAAACCTTCACTATGAATAGTTACGTCTTCCTGCTGTTCTATAGCGCAAAGCTCTTCTCTTAAATCCTTTAACCATTTTGCATCACTTTTATGTTCTTTCGGGTTGTCCCAGATATCACTCCAAAATCTTTTCGCCTCTTCTGCATTCGGTTTCTCTTGCTCCTTGCCACCTATTTGCCCATTTAATTGTTGGTAAAATCGTCCTTCATTGTTTTGAAAGGTGCGATTTTGGTTGTATTGGTTGATCCTGTTTCGGTATCTTTTCAATTTGCCCTCTTTAGCTATCATTCTTTGTCTTATTGTCTCCAAGACAGTGCTCTCCCCCTTTTGATTAAATCGATATTTTCTTTCCAATCTGTCGACGTGCTTTCTTTTGACAGCTTTATTTTCATTCAATGCTTTCATTCTGCTGTAATCTTGATTCAGCTGTTTGATTTGTTGCTCTAATCGGAGCTCCCAAGCGGGCTTCGATTTCTTGGTTTTTTCCTTAAACATGTTGAACTTTCTGCAATAAACACAGCACCAGCATAAATCAATTCATTCATTTTCGTTTCATTTTCGTTTCATTTTCATTCATTCATTTTCGTTAAATTTTCGTTCATTTTCATTTGTATGTTTTGTAAAAGCTTGTTTATCCTTTGCACTTCTATATTAAGTTTGTTTTTTTCAACCGCTCGCATTGATGGTAAACCTTTTCTTTCTTCATTCAGCATCTCATTTAATCTGTTTATTTGGGCTTTTTCCTCGTCAGTTAAACTTGCTCCACTAATCATGCATAGTGTCTGTCTGATGTTATTATCACTGCCGTTGGCCCTCTGGGCGTCATTATCGTTTTCTGACTGTAGGTTGAATGAAGATTCCTGGTCCTGGCTGTGAACTATGTCAATTTCAATATCAGTGCCAGTATCATTGCTTCTTGGCTGCTCTCTGTTTTCTTCTCTGTCGTGTTGGACGTTCCCATATTCTATTCTTCTGATAATCTCTTCCAGTTCCAGATCTGTTAGCCAACCTCTTTTCCTTATTTAATTACTCTGATCAACCTGACGCTGTTCAGTTACAATAAACATACCTTTTTCCCTCCAAAGATCTAACATTCGTTTTCTGTATCCTCGGCGGCTTGGCACACTTCTGTAATAACACTCCATCACGAACATATCTTCCTCTCTCGACCACTTCTTCCTTATTCCTGTTCTGGCAGTAGCTTGATGTCGACCGGGCCTGCGCTGCTCTTCTACAGGACACCTGCCGTGCGAGAGACCTTCACCATTGTTGGTTCCAGCCTCATTAACGCAGTTGTTTGTTATTTGATTTGAAAGCATTATACATAAGTATAAGAGTAGTGAATTTAAGGTTACACCACCACCGGTGTGTTTATCGAGAACACCATCTCTAGGGGGGTTGCCAACCAAAGCTAAAGAGTCCCCCCTACCCATGAGACAGACTAGCCCCCGCCGGACGCCAACCCGGTACTTCGTGGCCTCGGGGAGAATTATTATTATTATTATTATTATTATTATTATTATTATTATTATTATTATTATTATTATTATTATTATTATTATTATTATTATTATTATTATTGTTATTATTATTATTATTATTATTATTATTATTATTGTTATTATTATTATTATTATTATTATTATTATTATTATCATTATTATCATTATTATTTCTCATGTCTTTTTTATTTACAACGAGTTCTGTCTTCAAGTGCTTCCACCCCAGAAATGGGGTAAGGTATCACTGTTTGTTTGCATTGAGTCCCAGTCTTCACTAGTTCCATGATTTCACTAGTTCATTAAGAATCTTCTTACTGCGTAGCACGTTCCCAATAATTTTATCTTTTGTATCTCGAAGATATTGATCTTTCCTGGTATCTTTTCAATGTATTTCGCAAACGTTTTGTCAACGACCCCTGTACATCCAACAACGATAGGGACTATTGCAATTTCTTTGAGTTGCCATAATGCTTTCAACTCGATAGCAAGATTTTGGTACTTCTCCACTTTCTCGATACGCTTATCAACAATGTTGTCATCTCTTGGTACTGCAATGTCTATTGACAAAGCGGTTTTGTCTTTTTTGTTCATGAATACAATATCGGGTCTAATCGCCGTTATTTCTTTATCTGTTTGGATCGTGAAATCCCATAGCACTTTGATTTCGCTATTTTCGACAACCGGTTGTGGCTCTACGTCGTACCATTGATTTATTGATGGTAGATCATTTTCCTCACATATCTTATTGTAAATGTATTTCGCAACATTGTTGTGTCTCCTTAGGTACATGGTATTTGCATATTTTGGACATCCACTAACCACGTGGTGTATTGTTTCTTTGTATTCATTACATAGTCTACATGTATCATCTTCCCTTGTGTGATAAATATTCTTCTCGATGTACCTTGTTTTAATCGCCTGATCCTGTATAGCAAACACCATGCTTTCTGTGTTGCCCTTTAACCGGGAATCTTTCAACCATTTAACAGATAAATCTTTATCTACGAAATCTTTTTCTATCAATCTTTGATGCTGTCCGTGAAGTGGCATTTCGCTCAGCTGTTTCATACTTTCATCCACCATCGCGCTTTTTATTTTTGCTTTGCATTGCTCTTTTGTTCTACTCATTAGATTATCAAGGTCTATTTTCATCTCAGCTGCAAATTCCTGTGCTTTCTTTTGTAGTGACTTCGCCTTTCTCTGCGTATCCCATTTTAGCAGTAGTTCATTGAATCGGGAATTTCTATTTTGGAGATAGTGAACCAGATTTATGATTTGTTTCTGGTACTGTTTTACTATGCTTAGTAACCCTCTTAAACCTAAACGACGTGGTATATAAAGCCTTTCTACGTTGGACTTGTTGTGGAGTAGATGGTGATTCTTTAATTAGTCTTTCGATCTATTTCTGATAATTCTGTTTTCGACCAGTTTACTACTCCGAATCCATATGATATTGAAGGTACCACCCATGTGTTTATCGCTTGTATCTTGTTTGCACTGTTCAATTCTGACTTCAAAACTTTCTTTAGACGTCCAAAATATTCAGTACTTAGGCGATTTTTTGTCTCTGTGTGGCATATTGTTTGGGCTTCTTCTACTCCAAGATATTTGTAGAATTGCGAATTTTGTAACTCTTTAATCGTTTCATTTGATGTTAGCGTTATGTTTTCTGTGCTTGTTTTCTTTCCTTTAATGATCGTCATCTTAGCGCATTTTTCTAATCCGAATGCCATTCCAATATTTTTGCTGAATGTTTTTACAGTTTCCAAAAGAGTTTTTAATTGGTTATCGTTACTCGCATATAGTTTTAGGTCATCCATAAAAAGTAAGTGCGAAATTACATTGTTTTTCTCCTTGCCTTTACCTATTTTGTATCCAAGGCCTGTTCTATTTATTAACCATGAGAGTGGGGCAAGAGCCAAACAAAACAAGATGCCAGAGGGGCAGTCCCCTTGGAATATTCCAGAATTTATGTTTATGTCATCAGACTGCACTGTTCCGTTTTTATGATTTAGGAATAATACGGTTTTCCATTGTTTCATTGATGTACCGATGTAGTTAATGAGATGATGACTAAAGTTGTATGTTTTAAGACAGTGCAATATCCACGAATGCGGTATCGAGTCATATGCTTTTGCATAGTCAATCCACGCTGTAGAAGCATACAAGTCAAATCTTTCAATAGGGCACAGGGAAACCCATAAATCCTCCAATTTCACGCTTATCAGCCAATGGTGTTGCCGTATTCTCGTCACATGACCGAAAATAAGCTCTTTGAGACGAATTTTCGAGTACCCTTACGAAAATCAAAATGGACATTCGAGTAATAAAGATACAGAGCTGCTTTTGCCACGAGTCGATTCTACAGGCCCTACTCCATATTTTACATTTTGCATTTCAAGAAAATCTCATCAGGGATCAGCACTACATTGAATTTCATGCAACCGAAAATAGGCCTATATTCAAATATCATTTGGGAACGCAACAAATAAGATATAGCTTCCAAAATTTCACACCTTACGTGAAATATAGCAAGGAATAAGCTGAAGATGTTTCTTTGCTTCAGTTTCCCAAATCCTTGACGAGTCTCAGCTATTTGCGACGAAGAAAGCTATTGGGCCTACCTTCATCCACTGCATAATGCCATTATTCTGTTTCAAATCGGCTTCTTTGCTGTAGCAAGGTAGCAGAGCTATTCACCAACAACATAACACCAATTTCCACTATTCTCCGCTGAAAAATTGCCATCAACTTTCGTAAAACGCGATGAACTTTCAACAGCTCTTCGCCACACTATCTATTCCAAGTTTTGAAACAGTGTGCTCACGTGGAAAAATTTCTGTTATTATGAAAGCGCTCATGATGTCATGGTCAAGAGGTAGGTCTCGTATCATCATATCTCTACAAAGACTTGGCCTTTGTTTTAGTATGAAAAAGTGGAAGGGATTGAGGCCGGGCTTTCAAAATTATCTGTATTTCTTGAAAAAAGGAAAATGGTGAATGCATATTTCAGAATAGTTTGAATGAATATGAGTGTTTTTTTCATGGAAGTTAAAGGGTATTGGAGCTTGCGAAGATACCTAGGCCCCCTGTCATTTGAATAATTCGAATTCATTTGAAATATGCATTCACTATTTTCCTTTTTTTAGAAAATAAAGGTAATTTTGAAAGCCCGGCCTCAATCCCTTGCACTTTTTCATACTAAAACAAAGGCCAAGTCTTTGTAGAAAGAGGGTGATACGAGACTTATCTCTTGACCATGACATCAAGAGCGCTTTCACAATAACAGAAATTTTTCCACGTGAGCACACTGTTTCAAAACTTGGAATAGATAGTGTGGCGAAGAGCTGTTGAAAGTTCATCGCGTTTTACGAAAGTTGATGGCAATTTTTCAGCGGAGAATAGTGGAAATTGGTGTTATGTTGTTGGTGAATAGCTCTGCTACCTTGCTACAGCAAAGAAGCCGATTTGAAACAGAATAATGGCATTATGCAGTGGATGAAGGTAGGCCCAATAGCTTTCTTCGTCGCAAATAGCTGAGACTCGTCAAGGATTTGGGAAACTGAAGCAAAGAAACATCTTCAGCTTATTCCTTGCTATATTTCACGTAAGGTGTGAAATTTTGGAAGCTGTATCTTATTTGTTGCGTTCCCAAATGATATTTGAATATAGGCCTATTTTCGGTTGCATGAAATTCAATGTAGTGCTGATCCCTGATGAGATTTTCTTGAAATGCAAAATGTAAAATATGGAGTAAGGCCTGTAGAATCGACTCGTGGCAAAAGCAGCTCTGTATCTTTATTACTCGAATGTCCATTTTGATTTTCGTAAGGGTACTCGAAAATTCGTCTCAAAGAGCTTATTTTCGGTCATGTGACGAGAATACGGCAACACCATTGGCTGATAAGAGTGAAATTGGAAGATTTATGGGTTTCCCTGTGCCCTATTGAAAGATTTGACTTGTATGCTCGCTGTAGATAAGTTTTTCTTTAACTGTTTTTCATCTTCCGTTATCATTGAATCAATGAGTAGTTGGTCTAAGCACCCTAGTGTGTTCTCAGCAGCCCCTTTTTGTTCTTCTGGTATAATTTCATACTTTTTGATATGTTGCATTAACTCTTTTCCAATCAACTTAGAGAAGATCTTGTAAACAATCGGAAGGCACGTAATTGGGCGGTAATTCTTTGAATTTCTACATTCCCTCGATTTTGGTATCAAAGTTGTCCTTCCCTTAGTAAACCAGTCAGGGCATGATTAAGGATTTTCTAAGAACTTGGCGTAGTATTCAGTTAATTGATCGTGCGAGAACGTGAAGTTTTTCCACCAAAACGCCTGAATTTGATCCGGCCCAGGCCCCTTCCAGTCCTGCAATGTTTTCAAGGTTTCTGTTATGTTCTTCTGGTCCCATTTTGGTTGCCCTTGTTCCTCGATTTGAGATGCTTTCACATGATTTTCGTGATCCTTAATCCATTGGGCTGTTGTATTGTGCGATTTACTTGTTTCATAGATTGGTTTCCAAAAGTTTTCAATGTCTTCTTTTTTTGGCGGATCGTCAACTTCAAATTGTGCTCCTCTTAGTTCTTTGTAGCATCTCTGGGGATCATTCTCAAACATATAGTTTTGGTGAAATTGTTTCTGGCGTGTTTGGAATCTTTTTAGCCTGTGACTTAACGCTGAGAGCCTTTGTTTTAATCTCTCTGAGGTTTCCTTTCTCTTTGTATCACTATAAAGTTTGTATTTTCTCTTCATTTCGGCATTGTTTCTTTGTATTCTAGGTGTTTTGGGACTGTTGCACATTTGCTCTATTTTGCTTATATCAGATCTGAGTAATTCAATCTTTCTTTTGATTTTGTTCTCCCATGTGTCTTTTCTTTTCTCATTTCTACGTTGTTTCATTGTTAGGCACTCTTTTGTTAAACCCGCAATTTCTATAGCAATTACTGAAGCAGCATACAAAAGACTATTTTGTTCAGTAAAATCGTTGACTGTAATATGGCCTTGTTTTAATACATTGTTTATTTTTGTTATGCTTTCTCTGAGTTTTTTTAAACTTTTTTTGGGAGGTTTTCGAAATCTTTTACGGTTATCAAAGCCAGTCATTTTAGTCTTCTCAAATTCAATCTTGATTTTTGTGATTATGGCCCTGGTCTCGTCCGATTCTGGCTCTTGAATTTCATCGGGGTTTTCTGCAGACAAGTTTTCAACATTCTCGGTAAGTATTTCCTCGCTTCTGTTTTGATTTGATCCATCATTGTCGTATAATATCTTAGCCTCAGCCTCTATGGCTTCTACTTCCTCCCTAGACAACCATCCTCCACGGAGTTTTCCTTTTACCTTCCCGTAGGCCCTTTCTAGGATGGCACGCTTTTGGTCGGTTAATCGCTGGGCCGTGACATGCAAATTTGAAAATTTTCCTTCAAAGTATTCAAACAAACCTTTGGAATAAGTGTCGGGAACTGTTATCAGAGCTTTGAAATGGCCTTTAATTATTTCAGTATTCATTTGTCTAGTCCATTTCATCCTTTTTTTGGTGTTAATACTTCCCTGTGTTCCGTTTTGTATCTCGCCAGACAGTGAAGTTGATGGTGGGGATCCAATTTCTTGCTCTGTTCTTGTGCTTGAATTCATGTTGGATCCATCTTGAATTCTTGCGTTGTTTCGTCGTTTACGCCTCTGTCTCAAACTGGTATTTGTTTCGATATCAGCGGAGATACATGCATCTTCAGCAAGAGCGGATATTGATGCATCCGCCCCGCTCGTCGCCATCTTTATTATTATTATTATTATTATTATTATTATTATTATTATTATTATTATTATTATTATTATTATTATTATTATTAATATTATTATTATTATTATTATTATTATTATTATTATTATTATTATTATTATTATTATTATTATTATTATTATTATTATTATTATTTTACAGGCAAAGTCACACCACGCGCATACGTGTCGTACATGTTCCGAGGAGACAGGACCCCCCTTCCAACCATATTTGTCAACAGTTTGCGAAACAGCTTCCAAGAAAAAGACATCCTCGAAAATTCCTCAAAAAGTGGTACCAGCTATCAATGAAAGGAAAGTTCCCCCAAAAGATGAAGAAGGTGTGCTGCATCGGCGAGCCAGATTCTGGAAAAACCAGTTGGTTCGCACCTTTCCAAGGAATCATCTCGCAAGACAAGCTGACCACCGTAACCCGTGACAAGCATTTTTCAGCAAGCATGCTGAACGAAGATACAGAGTGTCTCTTCGTAGATGAATGCCACCAGATGCCCTGAGCGCTGATGATGCCAAATGTATCTTGCAAGGCGCGTACCTTGCAATACCCCAGAAACACAAGGAGCCCTCCAATTTTATATTCAAATCGCCGGCATACATAACGTGCAACGAGATCCCAAGTTTTTCAGACGTGGACAGCACAGCGATCGAAGCAAGGCTCGAAGTTTTCCAAACAAGATCATTGCCTAAGAAAAATCCAAACGCAACAACATGGTTCAGGATACACTGTATGGATTGTTTCCATTGGGCAGCTGAGCGACTACGCGGAGTACCCATATTTGACGACGAAGCTTTCGGCGATTTGAATTGCAGTGAGGCTGATGCTGGCGCTATCTACAGCGATTTCAACAGTGAAAGAGCAGCCAGGCTGCTAGATCTCGATGCAGTTGACTCGTTGCAGTTCTCCCAGGATCTTACCAACACACTTGGGGAAGCCTCCTGTGATTTCCAGCCAGACACATTTCCACGAGAAGTTGTGGATAAAGCAGTGATGGACTATGAGGACGAACAAAGAGATGAATGGCAAAGGCCGGAAACCGATTGCTTCATCGCTTCAGGAGAAATGAATTGCTTCCGGTATTATCGTGCAGTTAACCTGCTAACAATTTCCAAGGGAAAATGGGAGGCCCTGGAGCCAACGGAAGACGACCTGCAGCGTTTTCGCAAGAGAAGACGTATAGGATGGGGAGAGCCAGACACCATGTATGACGCATGGTTGCTCATCGAGAAGACCCAGAGAGAACAATTCGACATGGGAGAATCTAAGGATCACTTCCCTACTTTTCATTATTATTACTAACTATTTATTTAAAGTAGGCATATACATAAGTAGCAATAGAAAAGCTAATTCAAGCCTACTACAAACTAAAATTTTTCAAAAAGCACAGGGGGGGTCATGGAAAAAGTTTTCGACACAGAGGCCGGGGGTGGGTGGGTCTATTTTTCGCGAAAATTTTTTTTTTCCATTTCTTGGAAACTTTTTTCCTGACTATGAATATTGGCTTATCCTTGTTTATTTTAGTAGTTAGACTTCAGAAAAGTTGTAATATCCATGTTTATTCTTCAGGTTGCTGCCCAAAAAACACTATCATTTTACAAAATGAACAGAAATTACATGCAATCCTACTTTTGGTACATTTTTCAAATAACAAAACTGAATTACAGTAAGAACCCGCAAAATAGAAACCACTTTATGAGAAACCCCAGGCTGATTTTTTTGAGAAATGGTGCCCTCATATAAGAAACTTCTCAGCCTGATTTTAGGAAGGTTTCTTACAGGAGGATCCAAATATATATATAATGAACTTCATCATGGCTAAACAATTTATGTTTAGGTCACTTCAAATGCATAAATTCATGCAGTGGTGTTTTTACGCAACCTCCTTTAAGACAAATAGCAAATGATTCTATCTGTGGGTGTGTATACAGTATGTATCTATGTAAAGATATTTAACTTGAAATCATTGAAGGTTTCTTAACCATATCATAAGAAACCCTTCAGCCTCTTTCCTTGATAAATGCCCGTTTAATAAGAAACTTAACAGGCTGTTTTGAAAAAACTGGTTTCTATTTTGCCGGTTCTTACTGTATTTGTTTAACAAAACTGTATTTTACAAAACTCTTTTTTATTATCTTACTGTTTACATAGACATAGATCAAGCTTAAATTTAGCATGTTCATTATAAACCCCAAAGTGGATGACCTGTGTCAAAAGATGCTATTGCAAATTTAAAAATAGATTTTGGTATAATACAATCGCGAAATAAAGTGTTATTTGTAGGAAAGGCCTTATAGCTCAGGTCATTTGCTTTACCGTCATCCCAAAGACCAGCATGTTAATGAACCATGTTAACTAGAACTGTCAAGCAGCAGTGTGGAATTGGAAACAAGACAAATACGATCAAGCTATCATACTCAAAAGATGCAGCTGGACCGTGCTAGTTTTAATTCAGGACAAAATTTGTCACAAGAAAACTAAGCCATACGCAAAGACAATCAGTCGTCTATCGTCTATCACTAGTATTTTCTCTTGATTTTCCTTTTGGTTTCCTGTCTTAGTACATTCTAAATTCAAGAAACTTTTAAGAATGTCTGAGAAACTATACAAATATAAAATTTAAATGCCAGCAATTGGAATTATTTAAGTCTCTTGGTTTCTTATAAAAAGTTAGGGCATAGGCAAAAGCATTTTAAAAAATTTGCCAAAAATAGGGGTGGGTCAGAGCGTCAGAATGCCTTCGGACGCTCGGACAATGACCGCAGGAAATTTTGGATTTCGACAAACTCACAGGAAATTCATTACCTGTAACTTACATATTTTTACCTTTGTGGTGATTACCCTGGAAAGTTTTGAAGATTGCGTACTGATAGCAGTGGCGTAACTGAATAAAGTTACCTTTAGTCAAAAAACTAAGGGCCCCCGACCTCTAAAGGCCCCGAAGGGGCCCCCAGCAACAAAAATTACTTTGTCGTTTTACCGTAAAGCTGGCGCTGTTGCTATGATAAAATGACCAAGGGGCCCCGTGCCTGCATGATTTCTCACTCTAAATGAATGGAAAGCGTCACCTTTATTGCAGATTTACGCACTTTTCCGTCAACAAAAGCTTTGACCAGCGGAGTTGCCAAGTGAGAGGATGGGACATTTCTCTGTTTTGTCAAAATAGACTGGGTGAGCCAGAAAAATGTTCCCACTTTTGAACATTCAGAGCATCAAGAAAATTCATAGCATCATGAAAATTCATAGCTAGGGATTTGAATGATTCAAATTCCAGTTAAAAGCTTTTAAAGACTGAAGCATTTTTATGAATTTTTTCGCCTTCTTACCAGGACTAAGAAATAAGAGAGAAATCAACTTTGCAAAAATTTTATGGTTGCAAAATGGTTAAAATAGGGCCTAAAACATTTATCAAATCATAAGGACTCTCCTCACACAGAACAATAAGAAATGGGCGGGTCACCTTTCTCGAGAGTTATAAGACATTTATTTTCAAGCAAATACTGAAGATTTTTTCAATCCTATGGCAATAATTTTTGTTTCAGTCTTCTTAAACATACATGTATATAAAGGTAAAAACCTACAAACAGCAAAGTTAAGAAGAGTAACAAAACAAAACAAGAATACATTAAACTTTGACTTTGCGTGTTTCTGAGAGGTACTGCCCATGGGTGAATGACGACCTAAAGAAGCTAATACGAGGCAGGGATAAACTGAAAAAAGCTGCTCTTAAAAGCAAATCTCAGCTTCTTATGAGCTCCTATAGGCACATAAGAAACAAAATTAACAAACAAAATTCTGAGTTGAAGAGGCAGTATTTTTCGGAAAGACTTGTTCAAGCTAAAGGCAACATGAAGGAATCATGGAAAATAATAAAACAGGTAATAAACAAAAGATCTAAGTCAACAAACATAGATCTTTTGAAAGACTCTGGAAGAGAAATTGTAGATATGCAGGAAATTTCCAATACCATGAACTCTTATTTCTGCTCAGTAGGTAAGGATCTAGCAAGCAAGATTGAAGATGCCCCCAACCCCATGCTCACTGGTGAATATAATCTTAACCCTGATAATAGGCGCTTTAATTTCAGGCCAATCGTAGTTCAGGACATTAGAGATGCAATGGGCAAGATAAAAACATCTAAGAGCCTTGGAAGTGACAGCATATCTAGCTACTTCTTAAAGTTAGCTACTCCTTACATTGAAAACTCCTTAGTTTTCATGTTTAACACCTCTCTTGAAACTAGTCAGTTTCCTGATTCTTGGAAAAATGCCCGGATTACACCAATTTTCAAGGATGGGGATAGGGCTGAAAAGTCTAATTACCGCCCAATTTCAGTTCTTCCCGTCATTTCAAGGCTCTTTGAAAAACTAGTGTTTAACCAACTTCACCAATATCTGGTTAGGTATAACCTTATTCATCCTGGTCAATCTGGATTCTTAAAACTCCATTCTACACTGACCTGTTTACTGAAAAACACTGACGATTGGTATAGTGGGTTGGACACTGGACAGATGGTGGGTACAGTATTCATTGACCTTAAAAAAGCGTTTGACACTGTAGATCATGACCTTCTCTGCAAAAAGTTAGAGCACTATGGTGTTCGACAAAGGGAGCTTTCTTGGTTTCAATCTTATCTTTCCCACAGAAAACAGTACTGCAGAGTAGGTGGAGTCGATTCTGAAACCGGGGAAGTGGAGGTAGGGGTACCCCAAGGGTCATGTCTTGGACCACTTCTCTTCTTGATCTACATCAATGATCTCCCAAGTGCTGTCCAGAGTTCAACTGTGTCCATGTATGCTGATGACACTAGCCTTTGCTTAAAGTCAAAAGATATTTCTCAGCTGAACGAGGCTATTAATGTCGATCTTGAGCACTTAGACTCGTGGTTGAAGGGCAACAAACTTTCGCTAAATGTTGCTAAAACACAATCTATGTTAATCGCGACCAAACCAAAGCACCGAACGCTCAACAATGCAGCAGAAAAACTGAATCTAGAAATTCGTGGCAGAGAACTGGACGTTGTCAAGAAGACCAAATACCTTGGTGTTCAAGTTGACAACAGTCTAGATTGGAAAGAGCATATTAAAGCTGTATCTAGCAAAGTATCCAGAGCCATTGGATTTCTAAAACACGCAAGGAATATTCTCCCAATGGCTTCTTTGAAAACTTTGTGCTCAGGTATTGTGGAGCCCCATTTTCGATACTGCTGTTCTGTATGGGGTTGTTGTGGCACCACTGATATCAATCAGCTCCAAAAGCTTCAAAATAGAGCTGCTAGAATTGTAACGAATAGCAGCTTTGATTCCCCGAGTGGACCACTGATTAGGAGCCTTGGTTGGAAGACCATTCGTGAGCTTGTCAATGAAGAGTCCAGATCAGTGGTCTACAAGTCTCTCAATGGGCTTGCTCCACAGTACATGCGCAATCTTTTCACTAGAAACTCTACTAGTAACTCTCGTAGCCTTCGAAATACGGCAACGGACTTGAGGCTGCCAAAGAAAACATCTGCAAATGGGCAGAAGTGTTTTTCTTTTCGCGGAGCTAAGCTTTGGAATAGCCTCCCAGCTGAGACCAAACAGGCATCCTCTATATATATTTTTAAAGATAGCTTATGATGGACTGGCGGTTTTGTTTTTTAGGTACTTTTCTTTCATTTTTTATAGATAGGATTTTTTTTTTTCTATTAGATGTATTCATTGTAAGTAGTTTTTAGCGGTTTTTAACTTGTTTAATTTTTGTAGGTTTTTTATATGGAGGGCCCCTTGTAAATCAACCAGTTGGTTGAAGGGTCTCCCTCCCTAATAAAATGAAATATGAAAATAATATAAAATATGAATAAACTAATTAAATACTGTTAAAGGTAACTAAATTTACAAAAGGGGTGCAACAATGAGCTTTTCCCCCCGAATTTTTGACAGGTTGAAAAAATATGAAGTGATTTCTTTCAACCAAGGATAGCTCTCATCCTTGGGAAATGGCATTTTCTTTGTTGTTCTGTGCGATGAGTCCTTTATAATTTGATCGATGTTTTAGGCCCCTTTTCAGTCATTTTGCAAACATGAAATTCTTATAAACTTGAATTCACCTATACTTCTAGTGCTGATAAGGCAGCAAGAAAAATCGCAAAGATACTTCGATCTTTCGGCTTTTAACTAGAATTTGAATGATTCAAATCGGTGAAGTAATCTTTGTTCTATGAATTTTCAAAAGTGGGAACTTTTTCTGGCTTACCCGGTATAACTGAAAAAATTCCTCTAAAAATTTCATCCAGGCTTTTGATCCAATGTCTGATCGTTTTTCATTTTGATCGATTCAGTTGTTGTGATGGAGAACTGACAGGAAATTTTATAGCAAAAAGTTTCCGTCCGCAGGAAATAAAAAATTTTCTGACGCTCTGGGGTGGGTCATCATTTTTGTCTGGAAAAAAGTGGCATTTTTGGAAAAAAATGGCAAAAAATGGGTAGGTGGGTATATTTTACCCCCGTGCATATTTTTTCGGCCTCTGTGTCGAAAATTTTTTCCATGACCCCCCCCCTGAAAAGCAAAGAAAAAAATATCTATAATTCAGAATAAATAGCTATGAATATACATATGTACAGATTTTTACAATGTTTTTACAGAATTTACAATGTTTTAAAATTTTCGATGCAACACTCATCCACTCAAGAGCCCAACCTGCGCCACGAAAGGTCTACACAGTCTACAGTTGCATTCCTCTCCTTTCCAGGTTTTCATTTTCCTTTTAAAGCTGGAGAGGGTATCTGATTGTTTCATGTCATTAGGAAGAGCCTGCCATAATCTACACCCAAGAAACGATATGGTCTCTAAGCCATAACACGTAGTACGTGCTTGTGGCAGCAGTAGATTATGGCAGCTTCTTAACCGAGAATGACTGTGTTTTTCGACAAAGATCTCCTTCATGAAACTAGGATTAAGTTCCCATTTTGTTTTATAAATTTCAGTCATTAACAACTGTAAATTCCAAATGTGGATTGGGACAGCATTGTCTCTGAGTAACGTTGTATTAAAATCTGATCTCATATCTTTGTAAGTTATCCGCAATACTTGGGAGGTGCAGATGGACATGTTGTTTGGCAGTGACAGAGAGTCGAAGTTGGTAGACCCGGACGGTTGCGAAGAAAGTGGGGCAGAATCAGAATAGCCACAGTCATCATCGACCCCTGTGGTCAGAAGAAGACCGAGAACAATGGTGGTGAGGCGAACAAGGTGAATTCTCTCGTCAGATGATGACGGACTTTGATATGATATGTCTTAAGAGTTGTGTTTTTACAATACTTTGTGTTTTATGCGTTGCTTTAATTGTGTTTAATGGCATTTTATGATCATTGCATATTCCTGAGCTTACGTCTGTGCAACAATTCATTTGGGAAACTTTTGTACCGAATTCGTTGTAATGAAATACACACATTCAGCCTTTAGAACCTTTCCAGTTGCCAGAATAATTGAATAATTATGAATAAGGTTGAATTATGATGAATAAGAGTGAACAGGATTGAATAAGAAAACCTCGATTTCAGAAAACCAAGTTTGAAAAATTCTTATTCACTTTTATTCACTCTTATACATCATTATTCACTGTAATTCATCGTTGCTCACTACCTCTACCCAGGAGAAAAGTTCCCAGGGTTTCAAGATATCATGATGTCATCATAGTGTTTACATGTCAAACAAAACAACAGCAGCAAAACGAAGAACAAACATGGCGCCATTAAATTGCAGCAAATTTCATCTTAAATCTTTTCCTGTAGCATGAATCAGTGAATACTTATGAATAATGCTGAGTAAAGGTGAATAAGAGTGAACAGGATTGAATAAGAAAACATCGATTTCAGAAAACCAAGTTTGAAAAATTCTTATTCACTCTTACTCACTCTTATGCGTCATTATTCACTGTAATTCATCGTTGTTCACTACCTGTACCCAGGAGAAAAGTTCCCAGGGTTTCAAGATATCATGATGTCATCATAGTGTTCACATGTCAAACAAAACAACAGCAGCAACACAAAGAACAAACATGGCGCCATTAAATTGCAGCAAATTTCATCATAAATCTTTTCCTGTAGCATGAATCAGTGAATACTTATGAATAATGCTGAGTAAAGGTGAATAAGAGTGAACAGGATTGAACAAGAAAACCTCGATTTCAGAAAACCAAGTTTGAAAAATTCATATTCACTTTTATTCACTCTTATGCATCATTATTCACTGTAATTCATCGTTTTTCACTACCTCTACCCAGGAGAAAGTTCCCAGCGTTTCAAGATATCATGATGTCATCATAGTGTTTACATGTCAAACAAAACAACAGCAGCAACACAAAGAACAAACATGGTGCCATTAAACTGCAGCAAATTTCATCTTAAATCCTGTCCTGTAGCATGAATCAGTGAATACTTATGAATAATGCTGAGGAAAGGTGAATAAGAGTGAACAGGATTGAATAAAAAAACCTCGATTTCAAGAAACCAATTTTGAAAAATTCTTATTCACTCTTACTCACTCTGATGCATCATTACTCACTGTAATTCATCGTTGTTCACTACCTCTACCCAGGAGAAAAGTTCCCAGGGTTTCAAGATATCATGATGTCATCAGAATGCAGATATATTTAACCAACAGCAACAGCACGAATTTTCAAAAATGATGTCATGAGATCACGGCGAATTTGCTTTCGAAACTTCCAAATAGCATAATTCCGTTAATAACGTTGAACATAGGGGAATAAAAGTGAATAAGATTGAGCAAGAGTGAATAAGATGACCTCGATTGGGGATAACCTCGCTATGCAATTTCATTACGTAAATAACACGATACAATTTCAATCATTTTCTAGACAGTATTTCAGCTCGTTTCTTAAGAGAGTCTGATGTCCTTTTCTCATGAAACTTAAAGCGTGGGTCACGTAGCATGCAAGTCCACTTTCAAAATCCATAAATTCATA
Source organism: Aurelia sp. 3 sensu Dawson et al. (2005) (assembly GCA_964020215.1). NCBI lineage: Eukaryota > Metazoa > Cnidaria > Scyphozoa > Semaeostomeae > Ulmaridae > Aurelia > Aurelia sp. 3 sensu Dawson et al. (2005). The sequence goes on from OZ026574.1 coordinate 13,613,976, forward strand.
AGCCTTTCTTCAAGAAGTAGTCCTCTTCAGCGGTTAAAGGTACCCTTGAGCTCACAATTGGCTTCGATTTTCTCTTGCTAGCTTGTCTCATGGGTGGTTGGTAACTTGTAATACTCTGACTGTTAAATATTTCACCCTCAATATCTGCCTTTTTTCTCAAATCAGCACTTCCCTGAGTAGCACAGTCAACGACTTCGTGCACTTCCTCGCCCCCTTTCGTTTCATCATCGCAGTCGGAAGAGCTATCGCTTGCAAATGCTACTTTTTTCAGTTCTTTGTCGACGTCTCCTGTTACTGTTAGGTGTGAGATGTGACGATCCTGTTACTGTTAGGATTGGAAGTGCTAACGTTGTAAATAGCTATGAAGAGAAACTACTGGGAGTTCAAATTGATAGTAAACTGTCCTTCGATAACCATGTTTCCAAACTGTGCCAGAAGGCTAGCAATCAACTTTATGCGCTTGCTCGCATATCACCATATATGGATCAGAGAAAGTTGAGAACTCTCATTAGGGCATTTATTACCAGTCAATTTCAATACTGTCCTTTAATCTGGATGTTTCACGGCAGGCAGCTCAACAAAAAAATTAACAAAATACAGGAAAGGGCTTTGAGAATAACTTATAAGGATGACAAATCTACTTATAGCGAACCATTAGAAAAGGATTGTGCCGTTACCATTCATACAAAGAACCTTCAATTACTTATGACTGAGATGTACAAAATCAGAAATGACCTCAATCCTTCTTTCATGCAGGAGATTTTCTGTGAAAATGAAAGTCATTACAATTTGCGTAACAATAACGAATTCGTTCAACCTAGGGTGAGATCGGTCGGAAATAGCACAGAAAGCGTCAGATTTAAAGGTCCGCAACTATGGCAAATGTTGCCGCAAACAATACGAAACTCAGGATCCCTTGCTCAGTTTAAAGCAAATATAAAAAATTGGAGGGGAGAAAATTGTCCATGCAAGCTGTGTCGCACTTTCATTCCGAACTTGGGCTTTTTCTGATATTTTTAGAAATTTGTTTTATTGTATACTTTGATGAATTGTAAATATTTTTAAATAATTTTGTATCTTTTATCCACACTTTGTAATATATTTTTAGCGTTGGAACTAATTAGCTAAATATTTTAGCTATGAGTTATTTTGTTGCCAACGGTAAATAAATTGATAATAATCTCCATTTTGTAACTTTTTCACAGCAAGTCTTGCATGCGTTGCAATTTCACGAGAGCTCCGCTTTTGGTAGTATGTTCTCGCCACTTGCGAACTGTGTTTTTGATCCCGGCTAACGACATCTTGCTCCACCGCACTAAGTTTTCGTGAGCTCTCGGTTTCCAATATTTGCCGATATCTTGTCGGGTGAACATATTTTCCAATGGCTGCAAAGACTATCTTAAGAATACTGAAGTTCTTTATCTGTGTACCACTCCTCGTTACGAGAACATAGTCATATTGTGGGTTCAACAACGGTCTGATATGCATAATGTAGTCGTCAATAACCCGAGTGCTCGTCTCGTCGAAAATCAGTGAATCAAAGGTGTACTGTTAAGCAGTTTTTTTTGGTGACACTCGTCATAGGATATCCCTTGTAGTTTGATAGAGTCACCTTGTATTGTGGCAAAAGAAACGGGATCACTTCCTCCATTTCGTCCATTGTCGCCCACTGATTCGTTGCAGCGAGAACTTCGACAGAAAGGTTCTTCGACCACTCAGTTAATTTTCGTCGTGCTAAAGCCCTCTTCCCTCTATTGATGTACACCTCGGATACTGCTAAATTCCCGAGCACTGTTGCCGACAATCCACTGGACTTGCGAAAATCAATCATGTCTGTAATTGCTTGCAGGTATCCAAACTGCGGAGAGCTGCCTAAGCCCCATTCTTTCCCAATATGTTCGATAAAGTTGCAAATGTGTTGAGCAGATCCAATACAGTAGTCTATGTGCTCTCCAGTGAGCTCCTCCTCGTCATCCTCGCTAAAGTGTTTCAGAAACTTCATCACTCGTATCCCCATTTTGTGCCGCCTGTGATTCCAACATCCCCCCTCCGCAAACAGCGCAAAGCCAATCACTGTACTTTTTGCCAATTCTACTGGATATTGAGTAATAAGGCCTCTTTGTTGTATCTGCACGCTTTTTCAGCCCATCTCCAAACTTTGAAGCCCCAGAGGTGCTTTGTTGTTGCTTGATGCCCTTTTCGATTAATGATGCTCTATTTCGCTTGGCTTCTCATCAAAGTAATAGTACCATCTGTGCTTAGTGTCCACATGTTTTCTGCAGCCCCTCTTGCTAAAAAAAAGTTCGATTCTCACAACATTGCACTGGACAAATGTAAGTTTTGTCTTTTGATTCTCTGAGAATCAACGTTCTCTTCTGCTGCCTCGCGCCATCGACCTTTGACCAGTCCAAGTCTGTCTTTCACTTCAGTTGTTCGCAAACAGATCTCTTTTTATGCAAAAGCGCGATACATTCCTTCGCGAAAGTGCCGCTGTTAAGCAAGATCAGGGCCACTGATTGGCCAAATTTGAATTTTTAATTGAATTAAACGTAACTGAAATATTGAATTTTATTGCTAAATAAAGTATTTTGTATTTTCCTAACATAAAAGAAAGAGAAAGAATTTAGAGGAGAATAAGAAGGAATGCTACGGGAACGCTGAGGCGACAGGGCATCTAGACTGATCATGTAGGACATTGCAAGATGAACGCAGCATTCCATGTGATCAAAATGATCAACGTGATCCCAGAGGACCTTCTCGACCAATCACAGTGATCAAGGAACATAGAGTTCTCTGCATTTCAGTTCCCTAAGAAGAGGAAAACTAAGTTCCCCTTCCAAGTAAAGGTCACTAGGGTCATCTGAATTCACTGGGGTCAGAGTCCAAACTTTTGTTCCCTTTCCACTAAGAATTGGGGGAAGTGGAAAAAGCATGGGGTGTGGGTCTGATCTATTATATTCAGAAGTCTATATGCGTATATATAATCCCCTTGAATAAATCTATTGAATTTTTAATATAAAAGAGCAAGCATGAACAAGCCTCGCCGTCAGTGAACAGTATAATGAGTTAGGGAGGTATATATATCTTATATATTATATATAAGATCATAGACACAAGAAATAGATAGACTGGAAGCGAACAATACGCTATTGTTCTATCTTTTTGCTCACGGTTTTGCTCGAACCCGGACCTCCGTAGGTGCATGAATTTTGCGCGATGTGTATCTTCCGAATGCAGATAACAGTTGTTTGCGGGTTATCTGCCTTCCTCACTCGTCGATTTTGCTACTTTCTGGAGCAAATTGTTTATATTATGGCTATTAAATATCAAGAAGATTTGAGCAAGTTAGTCTCCTCAATTTCCATTTGCCAAATGGTTATGTAATCAAGGAATGGAAAGGCGAGACACGCGATGGAGATGGTCGCGATTCGCGAATGACCTCAAAATCAGTGCTGACGCGAAACTTAGATGACAAATCAACACAAATATGGGATGCATTGGCAAAAAGCACTTCATTAAAGACGACTTTTTTGGATTTGTAAGTATTCTTTCATTCTTTTTTACCCATTTAAAAAGCAAATGACCGCTTTTGATTTCCTCTGAACAGCGCTGGTTCTTGAGGAAATATTTCAACGCCCTGTTAGGCCTAAGTTTCAGATCACCCATGATGTAGCTAGCAACTCCTAGTTTATCATCAGAAGCAAATACGCATAGTTGAACTTGATAAGTACAAAGCTGCAAAAAGCACAAATTTTTACTTTGTAAAGACGCAGTTTCACGATATCCTTGCAGCAGAGGTTGATTTTGTCAGTCGAGATGGTTCGAGTACCTATGTCCTAGACAATAATAGGATGAGCCTTTGAATTACTATGAAACCTTTCTTTCTATATCTGAATATACATGGCATTTATGATACGGTTTCTTCTTTCAAGGACTGGAAATATATGTGAATTTGTGTAATGATATTCATTCTCTTTATTTGATAGCAGCTGCACACAAGACACAGATTTGATGTTGCACCCTCATTGAATCTTCCTGAAGTGAAAGGCACCCTCAATGCTTGGAGACACATCCAAGCCACCTTACAGAGAAAGATCGGTCTTCTCTAGCTCGGTCTTCAATGCCAACAGCTGTTCACAGAATAATGGCTAGAAGATCTTTTAGTCATCTTCAGGAATATCTTCATCAAAGAACAAATTATTTGATTAATGTGGATGTTAAATGAAGAGTTCAAAACTTTAATGAAGTAGAGACAATTGTCTTACAAGAAACTGCTCATGAAAAACCTCAAGCAAATATTGTAAGAATTTTGAAAGTTGATATCAAGGGGCTACCAAATTTTAACTTTATTTTTCTCTGAAAATGAATTCAGCATTGAAAGTGAATTCTGTTAAAATTTTTCTTCAAGATCCAACCATAAAGTGGTACCTGGAGGCATTTTGAACAAAATGGAATAAAATCTCCATTTAGAGAATTAACAATGAAGAAACTCACAAGAAACAGTTGGTAGCAAATGCCTGTACTTTTCAAGGGACTTTCCATCAAGCTAAAAGGTGCTTGTAAAACAATGCAGTTGCATATATTGTCATGTGTTATGTGGAGATAAATTTGACTGACAGTTGCATGATACATGACTGGTGCTGTAAGTTTCCAATTATTTCATGATTGTTGGAGACCATTTTTGTTAAGTAAGCAACTATTATACCTGCATAAGCAAACATGATTTTCTATATTTTAAGAATTTGAGCTAGTACTGAAAGTTCCTTAAAATCTTCATATTTTGAGTACTCGTACTGTACTTTCTTATGAGTTCCAAAGCATGTTACTAACCATATGCTCTTGTAGACATTTCAAAGCAAAGTTTTTGAGGTCTGTCCATTGTTTCGGCTTAGCTCAAGTACCTTCAGAGTAATATGATGCAGGAAACAAGTGAAAGAGATGCTGTGGATTTTGTTTATCAAAATAAATAGTTTCTTCAGTTACATTTTCCCATACTGATGTCCCTTGTATTTTTTGCAATCTGAGACTTAAATTTCTTGTAAGTGGCTTCGCATAAAAGCTCTGTGTATGGGAAGATAAAATCTTGGGGGCTGCCAAATGAAAAGTTGATTATTTGCCAACTCTTTTGCTAGACTAGGGGTGGGGATGTATGCCTTAAAAGAGTTGATTTTTTATTTGCTGGCTCTGAAACTGAATCATATTGAGTTCCAAGGATTATTTCTTTCTTCTACTGTTCTATGACAGAAATCTGAATCTATCAGTGTTACTTGTATTTACCTCAGGCAGAGAAAGCCACCCAGTTAGGGTATGTATGGGTAAAACTGGTTGACTGGGGGTAACATGAGCAATGTTGATGGCAGAAAAATAATAGATCATGAGTGAAATCAACATTTCCTTTGTCCAAGAGGGTAATTCAACCACTAGCTAGAAAAGATATGTTAATCATAATGTTATTAATTTTTGCGCAGCTCCATCAATTTAGCTTGCCCATTTTATGCAGTAGACGCAAAACAAAAAATGTTATTCAATTTCCAGAAAAATCTGGAAAAACCCTCAACTGGTGGTACTCAGAGGCCAAAAACTTTCTACCACTTGGTCAGATGTTTAGTTTTTATGGAAAAAATGCGTTGAGTTAAGGATAAATTTCTTTGACTGAATTTGTTGCAAGATATTCAGTACATGAGAAAGATGATTAAGATTCTGATTGGAGAGAAAACTACTTTTTAACAGAAGCAGTTTGCTGATATGTACTTGAATAGAAGCTTTGGTTGAACATTGAAATAAAAATTTGACTGAATTTGATAAATAGCCCAGGACGGCACGGCATATCTTCACTAACTAATTTCTGATGAAGATTTTGGTTGGTTCATTGGCAGCCACTAAGAACAAGCATCATGGTTTCACCCAAAATAAGAATTTTGCAACCTCAGTGAGCATATTTATGGCTGTTTCATATAGTCTAAGTTTGCAGGAAGTTGTTTGCACCCAGATGGCGAAAACAGAACATTTTTATATCCAAACATGTTTGAAAATTTCTTCGGAAATGGGGGGTAAGAAGAAGAAATTTATGGACATCTTTTCGCCGCATTTTGCAACGATTGGTCTTAGTTGACAGAGATGAAGCCTTAAGGAACTTATTTCTGCAATTAACAAGTTGGAATAAGACCATTTCAGCATGCTATTTGCGGTAGAAGCCAACCAACAGTCGAAGAATCAGGACAGGGACTTTGCGTTTAAGTGCCTAGGCCTATCACACAGACCAAGGTAATGTAAAACGGCTTTTACACCGATATCCATGAACTCGACCACCTTTTCTTTCTCTCAGACAACAAATGCAGCCATAGCTTTCATCTATTAACTCAAAACATTATCTCCATTCTTAAAACGACGCTCAAATAAGAGAAACATATCATCAGAACGTTGAACTGTGCGTGTTTGGCTTGAATGATGATCAGAAACTTGCACTCACGGGTTGTTGGTGTTAATCGTTCAACATCAAATCGCGCGAACAATCTCCGAGAACAATAGCGCATTGTCCGCTTCCAGTCTATCGCTTTCTTGTGTCTATGATAAGATATACCGGGTGAGTCAGAAAAAATGTGGGGCGTTTGGCGGTCTGTGACATCGCATTTAGCCACCCAATTGTCGTGAACTTAATTTTTCCGTGCAGCCAACAGTTTAACTTAGATTGTAAACCTTTCCACATCGAAATCGGTCATTTGATGCATTTGTTAAAAAAGATTTTCTTCATTAGACCATGTATGGGAGTCTGGCAAACTGATGAAATCTTTTGCCAAGCCCCTTCCGCATTTTATTTAGGCAAAAGTTGCAGGTGCACGTGGTATTATCAGGAGAGGTGATAGTATTTTCTCCCCAAGGATATCTTATCATGACTTGCCCTGCATACAGAATGTTTGAAAGACATCAATAATGCGTGCTTCTTTTTCTTCCGAAGAGGTTTCTTTCAAGCAGATCAACATTCTGTTAATAGCAATGGGAGTCTTCCAGACAATACTTTTTCCCAAAGCCTGGTTCACACTAGGTCCTTTGAGTCGTTAGAGTCATGCAGAAAGACACAAAAGACAAAGGACTCTAACTCTGCGTCTTTGTCTTTTTGTTCTTTCTGCACGATCATAGCGACCTATGCGACCTAGTGTGAACCAGGCTATACTTTTTCTGTATCCCCTGATAATACAACGTGTACCTGTAACTCTGGCAGGGCTAAAATGCTGAAGGGGCTTGGTCAAAGATTTCACCAGTTTGCCTGAATCCCATACAAAGTCTTATGAAGAAAATCTTTTTTAACAAATGCAGTAAGAGACTGATTTCATTGAGGAAAGTTTTATTATCTAAGTTAGACTGTTGGCTGCATGGAAAAATTTAGTTGACGATGATCGAGTGGCTCTATGTGACGCCACAGTCCGACAAACGCCCCACGTTTTTCCTGACTCACCCAGTATATATAATATATATATTTATAGTTCAAAGAATTGTCCTAGATCAAGCTATGGCCTAATTAGTGGTGCCTTAACATTGACCATCCAAATTCCTTTGGGTGACAAATAAGGATGGTTAAAGTGTTGATTACCTATACAATCGTTGTGCAACTGGATAGTGTTTTCCCAACTTCTTCTTCTCTGTTCTCCTCGATATAAAACAGTTAGCATGCCAACTCGGAGAAAAGCAACTGCATGGAGCCATGGTGATCTCATCCTGACATGTGACAGTACTCTCCTGCGCAGCGAAATTATGCCTCTGTGGGACAAGCATAACGTGACAAGGAAGAATATGGGTGGGATGCCAGATTTTTCCTAATTCTGCGGCTTCGCACGAACAGAGAAACAAATAATAGGAAATCTGTCCAAACAATTTTTTAGGGAATTCGGGTGCCAATGCAGCCGCGAAAGAATTCACTCCATAGAACATTAACCTCTGCAGACGAAACTGCTACGTAGAAGAATAGGTAAGATTTCTCGCCTCTGTACAAAGATTCCTCGAAAGGCAGCGTTCTGATCGGAAAATCCAGCTTTATGTCCTAACCATTTTTCCCTCTCCTCTCTCCTCCATGTCCACATGCTGCACATATCAGAAGAAGATCAGAATGGCTGCATGCAGTTGCTTTGCTCCGAGTTGGCGAGCAAATAGTTTTATATCAAGGAGAACACAAAAGGAACTGTAGAGATCACACAATTCACTTGCACAACGACTTACAAGTAATCAACACTTTCGCACTCTTAAGTTATCATCCAAAGGAATTTCGACTATCAATGTTAAAGTACAACTACTTACGCCATCGGCCAAGCCTGATCTAAGCCACATCATTGAACTAAAAGTGAGCCACATAGATATCATTCTCACGCTCTTGTTCATACATACAGACATAGCGATGCCTGAAATATTTACAATAAGTGCACAATCTTTAGTTTTTTATACCTTTTCGCCCCAGTGCAAACCATTTTGCCTGAACTAAAAATTAATGCTGTTGTCCTTGGTTCCCTAATTCTCATGATGACAGCTGCAAATCTCTATGGATAAGAATAGACAATCTACATAAACAAGAGGAAGCTGGATATGTACGATTTAAACATGAAAATATCATACTTAGAAGACATTTGTTTTACTTTTCGTTCTAAAAGGAGCAAATAGAAAGAAGAGACCAGTTACAAAAGCCTTGGCAAGCAAGCTACTGTGCTTTAAAGTTGAAATCAAAAGCACAACATTGTCACACAGTAGGCCCAGAGGTGGAGATTTTGCTAAAATGATTTTTTTCAAACATAAACTGTTGCACCACAGGTAATGGGGAAAATTAATAAAAACAACAAGTACCTCTCTTTCTACTTTAGTGTTTGCCAAATTTGCCAACTTTGTCTAGGTTAGGCAAACAACGGCGATGTTTATCATACAGTTCCGGTTTCCATTCAAAAAGAAAAAGATTTCAAGGTTTGCAGGTTTCTGTAGGCCATCACAGCTTCCTTCGGCTATCTTGCCTTGTTCTGCAGTCCATCGGTCAGTATTCCTTTCACACCTGGCCTTGAAATGTTCGCCAATGACTCTTCTTTGCAGCGGTTCAAATTGAGCTTGGGTCTTCGTGTTGACGACACGAATTGAAAATATCTTGCCCACCGAAGCCCACTGCAGTCCTCCCCAAGATGGAGGAAAATCACCGGTCAATTTATGCGCAGAGCCTTTCGTTAAACGATGGATTTCCCTCGCAGAGGAGGCATGACTATTGTTTTATGGACCGATGATTTTCCTCTATCATGGGGAGTATGGCAATGAGCTTCGGTGGGCAAGATATTTTCATTTCGTGTCGTCAACACGAAGACCCAAGTTCAATTTGAAATCAACAGCCGCAAAGAAGAGTCATTGGCGAAAATTTCGAGGCCAGGTGTGAATGGAATACTGGCCGATGGACTGCAGCAAGGCAAGATAGCCGAAGGAAGCTGTGATGGCCTACAGAAACCTGCAAACCTGAAATATTTTTTCTTTTTGAGTGGAAACCGGAACTGCTTGTATGATCAACATCGTCGTCGTTGGCCTTACCTAGACAAAGTTGGCAAATTCGGCAAAAAATAAAGTAAAAAGAGAGGTACTTGTTGTTGTTAATTTTTCCCTATTACCTGTGGTTGCACATGTAAAGAAAGCCGAGATTCTGGGCTCTCCAAAGCTTTTTCAATTTCTTACTTATCTATTTTCAACACAAATTTACATTAGTTTGAAAATGAACTGGTTCGTTATGAATGACAATCACCGGAAATAGTGAAACTTTTCAAACATGCTGAAAATGATTTAATCCAAACTAAAATATGCTTGTAGTGTACTAAAATTTAGAGAATATCAACAAGAATGCCATGAATTGTAGCCTGTTGCTCATTATCATGATGATTTTTCTCGATAATCATGAAAATATTCACAAAACGACCGATTTTCCATCATTTTTGTGGTCATTTTTTCGCCTCATGATTAAAATATATCAAAAACCATGAATGGACTAATTGAAAACCATATATTTTTCTGAAAATATGGATCACCTGTGGCAAGGTACCAACTGGCTTATTATTAGTCCGTTCATATTTCTGAACTGAAATCTACTTGCATTTTACCCTTAGAAATCATTATTCAAGTCTGTTGGTCCCAGACTCCTATAAAATCTACCAAACTGCAAAATTTCTACATTTCTGAATTTACCTTAAAAATACGCTTCAACTGAGACATAAACAAGCTTCTGATTGCTTGTTGTTCTTGCGCTATAGCGGATATTCAGATTTTTGTGGAAATGCCCAGATTTGGTACATTTGCTCTAATTTGGTTAATTGCATCTCAAAATCCAAATTTTTGAGGTCTCTACGTCCATGTGACACTATCCTTCAATCAATGCACGCGGAAAATCAGCTACATTTCCTCTAGCAAAATGTCATGAAAATTCAAAAAATTAGGATTCTGGGCCCATTGTGTGTCGTCTCGTCTCATTGGTGTAATAACGTATAGTAAGTCCCGCATATAAACATGGAATATAAGGAACAGCAGCTTGCCATCATATGGAATATTATTTTCCTTTATTAGAAACTAGGCAGCCTGATGTTTTTATAAACTTCTTATAAATGGCGAAATAAGTAAGACAGTTTTTACTGCATCGTAAAATCATTTTCTAATTTTTCATATTTCAGAATCTGGCAAATAAATGAAATATAATCATTCAGATATTTAAACCTATCAACAAGACCTTTGTAAGATTGGGCCATCCTTAATTTATTGAATTTACCATTACTTTGACGAAGGAAACACGAGGCGGCCTTATTTGAAACTTTGAGTTTGTTATAGCCGGGGACTCACTGCGGTTAACCAACTTAGAGTTGAAAGTTGAAACTCAATCTTAATGGAACTTTTTCATCACAGCTTTACATTTTCAGAAACTTAGCAACAATCTGTACAGCATCTGGGTCTCCTTTTAGGCTCCATAAACACATTCAATGACACCAGTGCAAATGAATGCCATACAATACTGGAAATTCTTTTTGTAGGTAACATCAACGTGAAGCCATTGAGTAAATGATCGAGAAAAAGTTCTGTAAACGAGTGAATTGTGTGCCCTCGTGTACTTTTAGTTGACGTGCTCAAAGGGCACGCAGAAATCTAGGCCCGGCGGGTCAACACTAGGGGCCCAAGAAAAACCATGCTCGTACATGATTTCCCTCAAAAAGGGGGTAAAATTTTCAGTACACCTAGGACAGAGAAACCAGAAAAAGGATAAGTTTTTTGGAAAAATATCCAAGAATTCCAAAATAAGGGGTGAAATTATATATCATATCTAGAACGAAAAAGCTCCCAAGAAACCAAAAACTATCTGCAACATCAATTACAGTCAAGTGAGGATTTTGTCGATTGCAGCATAGACCTTATTACATGCATCAAATACTCTCTTTTCTTGCACAACTTTTAGGAAATTCCTCAGAATCCCTATTGAACATTGCAATGGAAGAAAGCTATCGCAATTTGATAATATGAAACACAAACAATTTGGCAAAAAAATCAGGAGAGATTGGTGGTCAGTTATTTATCATATGAATAGTAAGTCTGTTGTCTGTTTCCAACTGCAAAAGCTTTCTCCATTATGGCATGCACAAACTAAAGTACGACCAAAAACTATGTAGAGCTAAAACGTTTTTCGATGCCATTTCGGCTCTATTTGCTTAATAGTAAAAGTTAAGGTCTCTTTCGAAAGAGGGAGAGAAGCGTAATATCCTTAAGCAGCATTTTCGAAATTTAAACTTACAGAAAGGGGTCGAAATCAAGCCTCAAAAAAGGCAACTTTTGGCCCACACAGCCGTCGAAGTTGAAAAATATATTGCTGAAAAGCTCTATCTTAGCTGTATCGAAATCTGTGCTCCGTTTATTTGTCAACCCAATAGGTTTCTGTCTACAAACAAAGAAATGGCCAAGGGTTAGCAGATTTTGGAAAATCTGGTTTTCTCAATAACGGGGGAAGCACCAAGTCGCTACAACAACAAATAACAGGGACTTTATCACAAAAGACTGTACCGAGCATGAAAGATTGTGTCAAGAGAGTTTAGTCGAAATTCACTTTTTCTCCCTAAATGTTGTTGATTTCTTTCAAAGAACATTTTGTTTAGATTCTAAACAATTAAATTTGGTACGCTTACAGTTTTTGAAAGAACCTTTGCAGTAGAGCAGTGTTTCTCATTAGCGAATCTAGCCGCTTGAGAGATTACAATCGATACATTTCATGTGCTTTTGCAAGAAACAGTTGTTATCTAGGATGCTTGACCAAACAACTCAAAACTCAAATAGAATATTTTTTCAGAGAAACCATCAATAATCACGAGAAAGTGACTTTCGGTTAAACTCCCTTAAGATAACCCTCCATGCTCGATACAGTTTTACTGTGATAAAGTCCGTGTTATTCGTTGCAGTAGCGACTTGTTGCTTCCCCCGATTTTGGGGAAACCAACTTTTCCAAAATCTGCTAACCAATGGCCATTTCTTCGCATATGGACTAAAATGTACTTAGTTAACAAATGAACGGGGCACAGATTTGGATACAGCTACGATAGAGCTTTTCAGCCATATATTTTTCAACCTCTACGGCTGCGTGGGCTAAGAGTTGCTTTTTTGAGGCTTGATTTCAACCCCCTTCTGTAAGTTTAAATTTCGAAAATGCTGCTAAAGGATGTTACGCTTCTCTTCCTCTTTCGAAAGAGACCTTAACTTTTACTATTAAGAAGATACAGCCAAAATGGCATCGAAAAACGTTTTAACTCTACATGATTTTTGGTCGTACTTTAAGTACATAGCATATCAACTTTCATCTCCAAATGAACTGGCAACATAACCATCCTCTCATAAAACATGATGCAGATATATAGTAACACAACAACTTCTCATCAATGGACTAGCAGGGCTACTCCACTCTAATCAGACACATTACTGTCATTGCCATACACCAGCAATTGCCAAACTTATTCTGAATTCAGTTCAAAGATTTCTTCTTCAAGTCAAGATTAGTCATTTGCGGTGCCTGGTGTGTTGGAGAGTACGTTTGTTGCAAATAAAGATCAGCTCGATTATGATACAGGTCAAATGATTTATTAGGCCTATATATGATTGTGGTGCGGCAAACGAGGACAATGAGCACCATCTCCTGCATTGCCCAACAGGGCGGAATAATCTTCTGATTGGCTGAAATAACCGCAAGTGGCGCCCTGTTGATTTTATGCAAATTAGCCTCGCGCCATAAGAAGTCAATGGAGAAAGCTGCGGCCGAGGGGTGCAGGGCTAATTCCCATCGGGGCGTTCATGTGTTACATTCTGCGACCGAAGTTGAAGTTGAAATCTTCGGAGTGAAAGCCAATCTACAGATCTGTCGCTTGGATTTTTGATTCATCTCCCTGATTTCAAGAAATTCAATATTTTCAGAAGGTATCGATTTTGGCCTAGTCAACAGCAGCATTTTGGGAGAAGCACGATCGCTGGAATGTCACTATTTACTCCAGATAATGGCTGATTTCTCGGGTTGGAGCTGAACCAACCAACAACATGGTGGCCTAAGCTCACAAGCCAGGACATTTGCGAGTTAAAAAAGGGTTTAAAAGTGGTAGCTTGAACAGTCTGGATGAGCCAAGATGCCATCGAAATCAAGGATATATTGTGCAAACTATTCTTATCTTGTGACATTATTTTCTGCAAATATGTAAATATTTGCACTTGCACATGCACATGAAACTTTGAATAAAGTAGACATTCACAAAATCCGTGAACAAACTGGAGCCAGACTGAGCTCAGTTTTACGCATCAGTTTCTTTACTTCGTCGTACCACTAGAGATTGACGTTGAAAGATTGACAAGCATTTGAGGTTTATCCATGGAAGATCTCCAGAGGCAGCAAAAATGGAAGCATGAAAATCATCAGCAATAAAAATGGCAAGCATGAAAGGCAATTCAAACAGACAACTATTGAGCCAAAAGATGACTATTATGATGGCACTGTATTCAAAGTGCAACTGATTTTTGAAAAATTGAAAATGGTTTGGTACAAAAATAACTATGCATTCTTGTTGGGCTTCTAGACTAGAAGCTTAGAGAGGAACTGTGTGTTTATGTCTTCCTTCATTTCATGACCCAAAGGGTGTCAGCCCCTCACTAACAGGAACACTAGTGCCTTAGTGTGGACTGTAGGGCATAGGGGCAGCAATTCTCTTTATAAAGAAACTATATTTTTCATTGCAAACATCAACTATGATACAACCAAAATCATTAATTTAACGACAAAGCAAACTCACCATTTGTAACTTAAATTTGTCATCCCTTTATCAAATAACATCATTTCTATGAGAAAGACCAAATTTCATTATTAACTGCCCTTTTGTTTGCCCTCTTGGCCTACCTAACTCTTGTGTCCCTGGCCCTCAGAACCTGTTATTTATTGAAACATGCGGTTTGATCAACTGTTATCTTGAATAGACCTTTTGGCTATTCTGGAAAGAATCAGAATCGAACGATACTTTGCTACATTTTGTAGAATTTTCGAATGTACACGATAGTGATAAAGCTCTAAGGCCACTTGATCAAACTTCGTGTATAAAAATGTATAAAAATAACATTTGATCCAGGCTCTTTTGTAAAATAGCTAAAAGGTCTATTGTCATCATGCCCTGAGAAAATCAAAGTGTTCTCTTATTCGTCACTAATTTTTCTGGTCAACGTGAATTTGTCACATTTCCAAAATGACCATATCATAAAAGTCAATTATATGAGGTATAAAGTGACATTGTCTTCTTTGACTTTGCTTTTTTACTCATGCATAGGATTGTTAGATACAACACAGGCTAGTTATGAGTCTACGAGATTGCTTAGGTTGTTCCCTTTAGTATGTGATTTTCAATGGATGTAACAGGGATCTTATGAATTACAGTTGGAGTTTCTACTCATACTGTGCAGGAACAAAACTCACTAGAAAATAGTTGATTCATTGAAATTTTGCTGAAGAAAACTATAATGAATATTGTAATATTTCAGTTACTGAATGTTGTTTGGTTTGCCAACACTTTCACTCATGCTTAGCAAAATTGGACTTCCATAAACCTTTTAGCTACTCTACAGGGGTCTAGATTGAATGACACGATACATTTTTATGCAAGCTGTTTGAATGAATGGAGGTAGAGCTATGGCTATTGTGCACGTCTGAAAATTCTTTTCACCTAATTCAGGTTCTTTTATACAAGCTAAAAGGTCTATTACCAATTATAGTAACCAGCCATAGTTAAGAAACCACCATGCAGGAAACTGTAGGCTGAAATTTCATTCTAGATCAGACAACAGATTTTGAATATAATTTCTATTTGCCAAGAAATTCAAATTGTCAAATTATCATCTTGAAGGATCCATCAGTACACATTTTTTTTAAGAAACTGCTTATAAGAAACTCAACTCTCAGATTACCAAACAGTTCAGAAACTCCAGTACTGGGAAAATATAAGGTAAAAATCCTTCACATGTCTTCATTTTATTTTTACTTGTTTCCTGCATCATATTACTCGGAAGGCACTTCAATAAAATCTAAACACCGGAAAGCCTACTAAAAACATTGTTGGAAATGTCCACCAAGGCACAAGTAGTGAACATGAAGATTTATATGAAACCTTGAAGAAACTCATAAGAAACTCTCAGTACTGAAAATCTGATAACTTCAAGAAGCTCTCAGTACTGGCCCAAACTCTCAAGCTCTTAGTTCCATGTAACAAAATACTGGCCCAAACCCTTATTTTCATGTAACAAACTATGTGTATTTTGCTTTTGAGGGTACATTTCTTGCAACAAGTCATCAACTGACTCATCAACATTATCATGTCTTGATGATAAATTACCAGAGATGACATCTCACTACAAATAGGAGTTGATTCTTTTTGTATACATTCCATTCTTTTAGAATTTTCAACATATGAGCCTGATAATGATATTCATTGCTACAATTATTTGCTACGAAATCTTTGGTGTTTCTTGAGGGAACATAGTCTTCCATATAAACTTCCTGATAAACCAGGTTTACTTGAGCAAAGTACATTTCTGCTGACCATGTGCTTTTGGTAAAAAAGAAAAGTTTTTGATAGTGGAAACATTTCTCTGAGGCTTATACAGCTACAGTAAATCCCTGCATATAAGAACCTACTTTTTTGAGAGCCAGGCTGAAATTGGTTCTTATTTCAAAGGTACTTCACTGAGACTAATTTCAAGGTATAGAGGTTCTTATTTGAAGGGTGCCTCATGTAGTCCCCGTGAGTCTCACAAAGATATTCAGCCCCATTATTTCTTTTGAAATCATTCTTATGGACCTAATAAGTAATTGGGGAGGAGATGACACTTTTGAAAGAGAATTGGGGCCACAGTGACCTTAATAACAGCAAGCAAAGATCAACTTTGCAACCCCTGCAACAAGAACCTATGTTTCATCAAACTGAAACAGGTTTTTAATAGCAAGCTACATAATTTAGGAAAAACAGCCTCTAGATTCTTATTTTGGTAGGTTCTCATATGCGGGGATTTACTGTATATCATTGTTCTTCAGCAAAACATTAGTATCTCAGTGACCAAAAGTACAAATATTCAGATTCCTGGAAACTTGATACTGACAAGCACACTCCCCAGAACTCTCATTTTGCAGGAATCCTTGTGTTTGGAAATCCCAAAAACATTTCGGAACGCTGCTAGGTTGCATTCCATAATATCTGGCAGCAGGCATTCCATCCTGAAGTAAAGATTTTCTGTTATCCCTCAATTCTGCTTTCAAAACGTTTACTTGCGATATGCAATGCACCATGATTTTGCTTCTGTTGAAATCTTGTTTGTATTGTTTTGCACTTGATCAGATGGAACTGAGCTCAGTATAGCGCCAGTTTGTTCACGGACTTTGTAACTGTCCACTTAGCATTGTAAAATAAACTGTATAGTTTCATGTGATCCAGAAAGTACTTGCATGTGATTTGATTGCCACAAGATGAGAATAGTTTGCACAATATATCCTTGATTTCGATGGCATCTTGGCTCATCCAGACTGTTCAAGCTACCACTTTTAAACCCTTTTTTAACTCGCAAATGTCCTGGCTTGTGAGCTTAGGCCACCATGTTGTTGGTTGGTTCAGCTCCAATCCGAGAAATCAGCCATTATCTGGAGTAAATAGTGACATTCCAGCGATCGTGCTTCTCCCAAAATGCTGCTGTTGACTAGGCCAAAATCGATACCTTCTGAAAATATTGAATTTCTTGAAATCAGAGAAATGAATCAAAAATCCAAGCGACAGATCTGTAGATTGGCTTTCACTCCGAAGATTTCAACTTCAACTTCGGTCGCAGAATGTAACACATGAACGCCCCGATGGGAATTAGCCCTGCACCCCTCGGCCGCAGCTTTCTCCATTGACTTCTTATGGCGCGAGGCTAATTTGCATAAAATCAACAGGGCGCCACTTCCGGTTATTTCAGCCAATCAGAAGATTATTCCGCCCTGTTGCATTGCCCCCGCTTTAATCAATTACGAAAGGATCTCTTTGGCACTGTCACTGAGGTGTCCGGAATCGTAAACCTGGATTCAGAAACCTTGTGCAACTTGCTTCTTTATGGCAGTCCTAATATGAATATGATTGACAACAGGATAATAATTGAAGCAACGATTGAGTACATCGAAAAAACAAACAGGTTAAATTGATTGTGGGTGCTGGAGTGTTGCCTAGGTGAGGGGACGGGTTTTCTTTGTCCTATCGCTTGGGTGGCATGCTAGTATCTGTGTATCAGCATTAAATAGATTTGGCATAACGCAATTATCTAGCAACTCTCCTTCCTATCTTCTAGACAGTTCCACACCAAACCATTCAAATGCTCCAATAGTGCTTTACGTCCATCGTCATTGTACCATCAGTTTCGATGTGATGGTACAAAACTGATATTAGACCTGTGATATATGGGTTAGACCCATGGCATGTGTTGAGTTTGGTGTGGAATTGCCAGTCCCTTTCTTTCCCTTAATCTTTGCTTCGTTTCCATTACGTTTGAATTTGTATTTGAATATTGTAAGTGCCGTTCTTGGCGTAGGCCAGATGACCTTGTGTCTTCTTACACCAAGAGCGGTACAGTATTAATGAAATTGAGCTTAACTTTAATTTATTATGAATAGAAAAAAATGATTTATAGCGAACTATTGCTGCTCTTGCTTTTTTGTTCTGGTTCATCCCCTTTCCACATCTGCCTCGACTCAACTCTGACGATGGGCCTAAACGAATTCGGGATGAGAACTTTGAATCCTAATCCGTATAATAATGATATCCAAGCCTCAGCTTCCTTCCTTGCCTTCAGTCAGGCAAGCTTCTTTATAGGTAGAAACTGAATGATTAAAACATCGAAGACAAGTACCCATTCTACCCAAAGGATATAAATTGTTTGCAACATTTAGCCAGCCGAAAACAGCTATTTTCAGAATACAGAAGTTGCAGCCTTACCATATTTATGATTTATACAAAAGCACATTCAAATTTAAAGTTATTATTTGTTTCAATCACCTCTAAGGGGACCATTATGGAAATAAGGTC
The DNA here is from genome assembly GCA_964020215.1 of Aurelia sp. 3 sensu Dawson et al. (2005). NCBI lineage: Eukaryota > Metazoa > Cnidaria > Scyphozoa > Semaeostomeae > Ulmaridae > Aurelia > Aurelia sp. 3 sensu Dawson et al. (2005). The sequence goes on from OZ026574.1 coordinate 13,632,569, forward strand.
AACTCGATCTTTTAATGATATCCCTGTCACTGTAATTAGGGGTGCTTTTAACTTGTATATATCAAATTTGCTATTTCAAATGTATTATAGATATTTTATTTATTCTTTTCAGTTATTTTTAGCTTTTTTCTTTAACTACAGGGTGTCTCAAAAAATTGTTCGACGTTTGATTAAATACAAGAAAATAACGATACGCTGAACCGACCTTAGGTCAAGTGACCCTTGTCTTGAGATTTTGAATTAATTTTTGACACAAGAATCTTGCAAATCCGATAAAAATTCATGGGGCTACAAGCTTTTGAACTTCAAGTTCGTGCGAAAGCTGAAACCAGAGGCCTCGAAATGGCATTTTTGGTAAAAGTCCCATAGGCCGTCGTTTCTGTTATTTCTCAATTGTTTCAGGGCGAACCAAGTGGGATTCAAACAGGTATTCGATAGCCTAACTGTCAAGCATATAGATGCTTCGAGGAAACAGATTCAGTGTCTCGCCGATTTTGGTTTGAACCACTGTTTTTGGACCTATGCAATGTTAAGGAATTTTGAGATTGATCGCAAGAAATAATTTACTTTAGAAATCGTATTTGGTTTGCTCTGATATCAACGAGAGGTATGACATTGGATAAGTTTCTCTTACCTCCGTCTTCGAGCTTTTTGCAATATAAGTAATCTGGGGGGTCTCTGGTTTCAGCTATCGCATATTTTTTATCTTCGAGAGCTCTTTACTCAGTGAATTTTCAACCGATTTGCACGATTTTAGTCTCTAAAATCATTTCATAATCTTAGGAACAGCGTTATCTTTCCATGAGCCTGTCCATGTTGTCCTTATTTTTCAATATTTAATCAAACGTCGAACAATTTTTTTGAGACACCCTGTATTGTAAATTATTTTTAATGGCAAATTTAAACATACATACAAACAAACATTGGCTTTTCGCTCCAAAGATATAGTTGTTGTTGTTGTTCTTGCTTTCTACGAAAAGATGGCTCTTGATTATATATGGATAGAAAATTTGTTGCAGATAATGACTGTTTGCTTTAGAACTTTCCTCTGGCTGTAGGTAAGACTTATTCGTTACTTACAGATTTGCTCGTAGAGCCTCGCATGCCTTGGGTAGCTGATTGCATGTGCACTGCACTGTCATGCTAGTTAATTATTTTGTGTGTATAGACCACTTCCGGTGTGACGTTGCAGCCAGATGTGAACATCATGCGCGCGCAACCATTACGGCAAAATAAGTAGGCCACCCTTCGAAAGCTGTGAGACACGATGCGCAGAACATGTGCTGCCGATCGAACAAACAAATTCTGAAGTTTCACGAAGACCCTACGAGGACCCAAATAGATTTCAGATAGTCTGTTAGTTATGATCGAATACGCCAAGACGCTTGATTCTGAAGATAAGGACTTATAATTAAAGAAATTAAGGTTGAAAAATGGGGAGCAGCTGCCAGATCCATATACTCTTTCAGATGGTTGGTCCGACGATATCTCAATGTTGCCGGAAGTTTCTTGCACAGATGTGACTGAGTACCTCATTGATAGCCCAAGTTTGTTCACCAAAGAGGCAATGAAAGCTTACAAGTCGATTGAAGCATATGATTATTTCATGTATGGCCATGTCCAAGACTGTTTTTATCATAGAGTCTCGAAGGACAGCCAGGTTTGTTTCATCAAATCTGAGGTAAGATCTCCTTCCGTGTTTCATCATGACTTATGGCTAAAGACAAGATCTCAGATCTTCTTTCTCATTCCTATAAACTTCTATTGATTTTATAATGCATTTTGGTTTATCAACAATTGTTTGTAATGGCCTTGCCTTACCTGGATGCTTGCCCCGAGTCAGTGCACTGTAGATAGTGGCGAGGCCAGGGGAGGGTATGAGGGGGCAATTCCCCTCCCACTTTCCAAAAATTGGCAAAAATTGCAATAGCAAAATGCAATAAACGTTTCTGGGGATATCTTTCCCCCCAGCCTGAAACTTTTTACCCTCCCATTAAATTGTTCTGGCTATGCCACTGGCCCTGGTCAAAGATGAAACAAGGGAGAAACTTGTTACTTATAGCTGAAACGAGGCATTTTTGAAAAAAAGATCATTGAGGCACATGCTGTCTTGGGCTCCCTGGGCATCTAATCAAAAGCTAATTGTCAAATTCTGATGCCCCATGAGGTAAGGTGCCTTCTTACTAGGATTAAATGAAAAAGGTGCCCTGTGCCTCCTCTCAAGTTTGAAAAAAGTCTCCTAGAGCCCTTTCAGTTATGGCATATACATAAAAAGAATTAAATATCGAGAGTTTCTTTATCTCTCTGTCAGCCAAAGTAGCAAGTGTACAGACAAACACAAAAATCTTTTCAAATTTCTTCTCTGTCAAAATTTTCTTCCATGGAGGTTCTGTCAAGTCAGCGACAGGGCCAAAAGACCACCATGTATGAAGTGTGGCTTCGCCTCAATAAACAAAATGGTTGGGTGCTAAGTGGCAACTGTATCTGCATGGCTGGTTTAGGCTCTACATGCAATCACGTAGCTGCCCTTTCGTTCAAGCTTGAAACAGCTGTTCATTTCCAGCTGAATGAAAAGACAGAACCAACGAGCCAACTCTGTTCTTGGAAGGCATCCAAGAAACATGTGACACCTGCACTAGTTTCTCCTATTGACTTTTCTAGATTGAAACAAAGGTCACTACCTACGGCACAGAAAAAGGTTGTGCTAAACAAAAACTGGCAGCAAAGATCCAACCAACAGCAAAACAGGTGCTATTTTTATGGAGCAACTAGCTGACCTACATAAAATCTACCCACAAGCTGCCATTTTTTTTTCTATATATTCAATTAAAAATTTTACAGACATATTACTGATTACATTACCTACAAACTACGTTACAATACTACTAAGACGATGCCACAGGGAGCGAAATACTATGTCTACCCTGCGGCCATTCTAAAAGTAATTAAAAGCTACATAAAACTACATATAACTATTACAGAAAAAAGTAATTATAAAAACAAAAACAGACAATAAGGATACAAGCGAAGGTAGCCTGCAACCAAATAAGGTAATTGCATGGGTGGATTGGTAGATTTAGAGCCAAACATGGTAAATCTGCAAATTCGATTATTTAGTTGCAAGCTTCCTTAAGACATGATTACAAAACAAAGAACTACTAAAACAAACTTATACAGAAGGGGTTTGGGTGTTCTATGAAGGGATATAAGTAGTCTCAGTCACAGCGTTCTGTTTCGAAGATATAGTTCATTGTTGCATTCAAGATTAATCTGTTGGCTTCCAAGGGCAAATTTTTATTTCCATACAGAAGAAGTTGCAAAATGTTGTTTTCTGGAGCCTCAGAGTATCCGTAGGCTTCGAGTACGTCATTGACACCAGCGAAAAGATTGTGTCTATGCTCTGTGAAAGAATGCCATTTTCACCAGTCTGCCGTCAAACGAGTTCAAGAAATGTGCAAAAAAATCCAAAGATGCATGGAAATACAAGAAACAAGCACTAGTGATACTGACACGGATAGTGAAAGTGATCCTGGTATAATTCCTGAGCCCCTTACATCCCTTTTTGACCCAACAGCAATTAATTTAAGCGATGACGCACTTCAAACCGATGCATCCAAGCTGTATAATATATATTTATCAAATATTTATCAAATATCTATAAATATATTGTTTAATATATTTATCAATGACATTTTCCTTTCGTCGAATGAGACTGAAATCTGTAATTATGCAGACGATACGACAATTTACTGTTCTCACAAGGAGTTAAAGGAGGTTACCTTAAGACTAGAAAATGATACTGTTAAACTAAGCAATTGGTTTGAAGAAAATTTTATGAAATTGAATGAAAAAAATGCCACCTCCTAGTATTTGGTGAAAAAGACACAGAAATCTCAATAAATGTTGGCCCCTCCGTGATCAAAGAGAGCAAAGAAAAAAAATTGTTAGGCGTTGTAATTGACCAAAAGCTAAATTTCAAGCAACGTTTAAATACGGTTTGCAGAAAGGCAAGTCAGAAACTACATGCTCTTGCAAGGGCTTCAACGTATATGCCCAAAGAAAAAACTAGAATGGTCATGAGGGCCTTTATAATGTCTCAGTTTAGTTACTGTCCGCTGATATGGATGTTTCACGATAGACGTGTAAACACAAAAATTAACTACATTCACGAAAGAGCACTACGAATAGCGTATCAAGATCGGACCTCTACTTTTGAAGAGCTGTTAATCACAGATAATTCAGTCTCTATTCATCGACGGAATCTGCAGTTGCTTGTCACCGAAATTTACCGAACAAGGATGAATCTAAATCCCCCATTTATGAAAGAAATTTTCGTGGAAAGAGAAATACAATATAACTTAAGAGTTACAAACAACATATGTGCACGTAAACCTAGGACTACAGCCTATGGATTAGAAAATGTAAGCTTCCTAGGGCAAAATCTATGGAGAGACTTACCATTGCATATAAAGGAGTCCCTAACTGTAAAACATTTTAAAAGGTATATTAAGTTTTGGAATTTTACATGCAACTGCAGATTATGTAAGACTTACATTGTAAATTTAGGTTACATTTAGGGTGGCTATGCTGTCCGCTGTAGTGGGTCGCGGGCTACCGTCCTGCGGGGGCCGCCCTCTTTGGGGGTTTTCTGCTTCTCGGGTGCTGCTCGGTCTGTTGGGGGGCGGTGGGGCGGTGTTGTTTTGCGTGGTCTCGGCTTTCAAAGTTTCTTCTATTGTCGGGACTGTGCGGAGCGGCTGCCTCTCTGCTGCTTTTCGGCGGGCTGGGTGAAGCTCGGGGGCTGGATGGTCCCTGGGGGTGGCTTTTCGCTGGGCGGAGGCTTGCGGCTTCGCGGGGGCGGGGGGCATAGTCACCTTAATATCTATGATATCAATTTATTCTAGTTTCATGCTGTTGTAATTATGGTTGGCATTAATTAGCCTAGTGCTATCACCTACGCCAACCTTAAACAAAGAATTCATTTATTGTTATTTATTTATTATAATCTCTACTGTGACAGGAATTTTCAAAGATCCTATGACAATTACAGAGGAACAATCATCAAATACTGCATGGATGGTTCATAGGACTGGCATGATAACAGCATCAAATTGCTACAATGTGTCACGAATGAAAGACAACAAATCACTGGTTTCCACAGTTATGCAATGCAAAGGAAACTTTGCATCATTGTGAATTCGGGAATCTGAATTACCCTCTGCAAAGTATGATGGCAAACTTTGCCCCTGCGAAGGAGAGTAAACCAGATTCCGATAGCGTTCGCGCGAAATCCTGTGATCCTCGAAAGGGCTGACCTCAAAAAAGGGTTCAATCTTCTGAATTTTCTCTATTAATTAAACCAACTTGATTCTTTATAAATTAATTTCTTTAGTATGAAGTTCGTAATGTCTTTCTTTCAATTCGACGGCGATAAGAGCTCTGCCAGCGGCACAACAAGAGCTAAGCATTGTTCTTCAAATATAACGATTCACCGTAACATTCCAAAACGACAAATAAATCCCAATAACTCCATCTGAATTTTGTTCATAAGATGATATATACAAATAACAGCAAGTAGTAAGTCCAGTCTCTGAGATTCAAAACAGCGAATGAATGTAACTGCAGTGTGTTCTTTTCCAAATCAATAAATAACTTTGTCTTTCGGGACGATAATACAGTCGGTAAGTAAATCCAGTAAATCCTTGTGCTTCGGCACGAAATACAGCGATGAAGCTTGTTGTTTTGAATCTTTGTGCTTCGGCAAGAAATACAGCGATAAGCTCGTTCTTCTGAAGGAATGAAACGATAAAGTTTCCAAATAAATGTTGGGATTCGGCCCGAACGCTTCGAAGTTACCTTGAAAAACGCGTCAACTAACTTGATTTTCTTTCGCGAATCGAATAACAAACTGTTCATGCTTTCTGACCATTCTGACCTATTGAACAACAACAAAGGCTCGGCCTTCTATGTACAAAGGTTTTTGAACGCACATTGTTTTATGTCCTTTGTGACGTACGTTGTTTACGCAAACGTTGCTTTGGTGTGGGGATAACCCCTCGCTTTTGTGTGGGAATCACCACACGCCCGGATCTAGTGCGGTACTGAACAATCATAATATGCACAGAATATGGCAAGGAATGGAGCCTGTTGCAAAGGGCAAAATGCATGATTCATTTGAAGTCAAGGAATCTGGATTGGTAATTGATGCAGATATACCTGGTTTGGGAGCCACACCTGATGGAATTGTTTTGTGCAACTGCCATGGCAAGGGAGTTATGGAAATCAAATTTCCATATAAATGTAAGGATGGCCTGGAAGGTTGGCAAAATGATAGAGATTTTCCAGTTGCTGAGAACTTTTGGATGAAGAGAGACCACAAATACTACTATCAGATACAGTTACAAATGGAGCTTTGTAAAGCAGAGTTTGGGTACTTTTACATCTATGGAGGCCACAAAAAAGAAGGCATGCTTTGTATGGTAGGGAAAAATGATGACCTTAACCCTTGCCTCAAAGTGATTTTGTTAGACAAGTTCCTCACCTTCTACCACAAGTTGTTAGCAGGAAACATGGATCAGATCAGTCTAATAAGCGAATAATTCATTGTGTATGTAAGCGGCCAGAATTTGGAAACATGATTCTTTGTGAAAATAGATCTTGTAAAATAGGATGGTATCATTATCCCTGCATCAGCATGAGAAAGGCTCCAAGGGGTAAATGGTTTTGTAAGGACTGTAGTTAATCACATGTAGTACACATATACTGCATACACATATTTCTTAAACTAGGATACTAAGAATTTGAGCCGATACCGAAAAATTTCATAAGATCATTAGACTTTGAGTACTCAGAGTTTCTTAAAAGTTAATGACAATTTTCATCCATTAATCCTGTGCCCTTTTGAACATTCCAGGACGAAGATTTATGAAGCTTTTAATGCTCAGACAATACTCGTGTATAGATAGTACATTCGTAGTAATATGGAGCAGGAAAAAAAGTGAAAATAAAGTAGAATGATACTTAGAATTTCCTGGACTAAATAAATCCAATTTCTTATGTAACTTTTTCCAGAACTGGAGCTTATAAATGTTTCAGTGATCTAACAGTTGAACTTCTCAAGAGCATAAAAAATATGTATTTAGATGATACAACTACAGCTGAGTATACACCTAGTGGGCACTACTGTTAAATATGTCTGAGTAGTGAGTACATATGCAGCCCTACATATGCAGGAAGGTACCTGACCTAGGTGTCGACTGGAATGTGTCTTTCAAGAGCAAAGTTTTATGGAAATAGTTTTGGTGAGAAATCTTTAAGAAGACAGATGACCTTAGAAGTTACCTAGATGCATAATATCTACTGTATAAAAAGATCTATATAGACCCTTAACCACTCTGCAGAAGCGTCTGGATTGGGTAATATTTTTTTATTTTCATACAAAAGTACTTAATTCAGTGGCATTACATTCAACTTTCTAGATCAAAATATTGTTTGATTCAGATTCATTTTTCAAATAATAGATAAAAGGTAATTTGTCATGAACAAAAATGGATATAAACAAGAGTTTCATTAATGAAAGACCCACAAAGATGATTTTATTTGAAAAAAGCATTAATCTGCTTTCAACAAATTGCCAAAAAAATGGCACCTGAAAAGAAGGGCACATTCATCCATAGATATGAGGGATCCTGCCCTAAGCACCATAAGTTTTCACTTTGTGTAGTATGACGGAGTTTGTCTCTTATGTGCCGACTTAATTAACGATACCTTTGTTTAAGTTAACAATAGCAGATACAACTACCACTACATTGTCTATGAGGTCCACTTGTGAAGTCGGTATTGTACTAACTAAAATGCGGAGTTTTTTAACTGTCCAATGACACGTTCTACGTGAATTCTTACATTTGATAGTTATCTTCATCTATGAACATCTGTAGTTGGTAGTTGTAACTTTCCTATGGTAAATTTTGGTATTTTAAAGAATGCACCTCTTTGTGCTAAATCTTCAGCAATCAAAAAGCCTCTGTCTGCCAAAACACAGTCACAAGGGTAAACCTTCCAAATGAGCCCAGACTCCAGAGTTATTTGCTTGTCTGACATTCAATACCACCCCAGCCCTCCGACAAAAATGTCACTGCACCTGCAGGACTGATTCCAATGAGATATTTAATAGTATTGTTATGCTTGCAATTTGACCACACTGCAAAAAATCATTTTCTTGCTTAGAAATTTTTTCTTGTTATTAGAAAATTCAAGAGAATAATTCTCAGAATCTAGCAAAGGCTCTGTATTAGGTCCTCTATTCTCTCTAATATACATCAACGATCTTGTTGAAAATGTGAGCTGTGACGTAAGACTTTTTGCCGATGACAAGTCCTTGTTTTCCGTTGTAAATGATGTTGCTACTACTGCTTTTGAAATGAATTATGATCTTGAAAAAATAAAACTATGGGCGTGGCAATGGAAAATGCAGTTCAACACAGAAAAGACTGAAGAAGTGATTTTCTCTACTAAAAGAATCAAACCTGATCATCCTCCTTTAAAGTTGGGTGATGATGTAATTTCTCAAACATTGGAACACAAACATCTTGGTATGGTATTAGATTCTAAGTTGGACTTTAAAATTCATTTAGTAAGTAGTAGTTTTATAGTCTTTTATCTAGCCCAAGGCTACTCAAACGACTTTACATCTTACCCCCTGGTCACTATGCTTAGTAGCATATAGCAGGGTGCAGCCACAGACGGCGCTCATAACTACGGACCAGGTACCCATTTATACTCCTGGGTGGAGAGAGGCACAATTTGTGTTAACACCTTGCCCAAGGATGCTGTCCTCAAATGTGGCCAGTGCCGGTATCGAACACACGACCCTTGGATTGTGAGCCCGACGCCTTACCACTGTGCCACCGAGGCCACAAAGGGAGGCAATTGTCAAAGCAAGGCGTAGTATTGGAATGATGAAGCATCTGTCTAGATATGTTTCCAGAGATGTTTTAATCTAACTCTATAAACTTTATGTTAGACCTCATCTTGACTATGGCGATATTATTTATCACAAATACGATCCCAGTATGCGACTTGATTTCACGAACAAGCTTGAACAAACTCAGTATGCTGCTGCTCTAGCTGCTACCGGTGCTTGGAAAGGTACAAGTAGAGACAGACTTTATCAAGAGCTCGGTTGGGAAACTTTGTATGATAGGAGATGGTTCAGAAGGTTGTGTCACTTTTTTAACGTAAGAAAACTTCAATCTCCTTCCTACCTGTTTTCTGAGATACCACCTGTTAGGCCTGTGTTACACAACTTGAGACACTCGCGCACATATGACCAAAGTGCAGCCAGAACTACGCGCTTTTCAAACACATACTTTTATAATACATTATTTGAATGGAACTCTCTTAATGAAGAATTGAAAAATTCATCGACGCTCGCAGAGTTTAAGCGCAAGTTAATTACGCGTGTAAGACCAGAGGGAAATCCCATTTATGGCATTGCTAACTTGCAGGGAATTCGATTGTTAACTAAATGTCGTCTCGAATTTAGCTCCCTTAATGAACACAAATTTCGGCATAATTTCGATTGTCTTAACCCTTTTTGTAATTGTGGCATGGCTAAAGAGGATAATGAGCACTTCTTCCTGCACTGCCCACATTTTAATGAATTGCGTCAGAATCTCCTCGGTCAGCTCTCTCGAGTATTGAATAAAGATGCACTGAATTTAGATCCCAAAGAACTATGTCATCTAATGTTGTATGGAAGCCCTTCCCTTTCAGTGATAGATAATAGAATGGTATTAGAAGCAACCATCCAATACATTGAGAATTCCGAACGTTTTAAATAAAGAGGCTGTTTGTGGTGTGGTTTGATTGATTGTCCGTCCGACACGGAGAGGGGTTTCTTAATTACAAATGCAACAGTCGGGTAGTTGGTCTTGCTGGGGAACCATGTATAACCAACCAGACATTGCTATTGATACTATGTTAGTATGCAGGACCAATTCTTTGTCTATAGTCATAGGGATCCGTGTCGGGCGGGCGGCTGATCAGCCATTTCATCAAGCAGCCTCTGTTCTGCTCAGCGATCAGGCTCTTCCCTTTTTTATTTTTCGTTCTGATGTAATCTTTCTTTTGAGTTTAAATTTCCGTAGTTTATTGTTAAGTGTCACTCATTGTGGGAACTCGCTGACTTCGTGTCCTTTCCTGCAATGAGTGGCACAGTAGTTGTATTTGTTATATGTATTAATGTTTCATGTGATAAAAAAAAGGTCTTAAATCAAGAAAATTTTTCTTACAAGTTTCATATCATGTCTTATCAAGAAATAATATCTTGATTCAGGGAAAAATCCATTTGCGATTTTTTCTTTTTCTAGTGAATTGGATACACATAGCGTATATCACCATCAATATTAACCATCTTTTATGGAAGAATATGGACAATATGAGTTCTACGCAAGATGATTCTCAGGATGCAATATATTTACCTGAAATAAGTAATCTTTTACGTAAATCAAGAAAAAATTACTTATACGGACTCACAAAACGTGGAGAGAAAAATTGGCCTAAAAATTTCCGATGATGGCCATGGAAGCAACAACAGCCATACATTGTATAATACAAACAATTTGATGCAAGAAACAGTTGTCGATAAACATTTTCGATCGATTTAGAGTCCAGACAAATTTTTCTTAAAGTAAGAAATATTTTTCCTTAAATCAAGAAAAAATTACTTACAAGGACTCACAAAACGTGGAAAGAAAAATTGGCCTAAACATTTCCGATGATGGCCATGGAAGCAACAACAGCCATACATTGTATAATACAAACAATTTGATACAAGAAACAGTTGTCGATAAACATTTTCGATCGATTAGAGTCCAGACAAATTTTTCTTAAGGTAAGAAATATTTTCCTTAAATCAAGAAAAAATTACTTACAAGGACTCACAAAACATGAAGAGAAAAATTGGCCTAAACATTTCTGATGATTGCAGTCTTTGAACAGAAATAGGTAATCAAGCATTTTAGTAAAACCAGGTTGTGGACAAGTTGCAAATCCATCCCAACAAAGGCATATTTCATACTTGTACTGCAAAATGCCAAAATGTACCAAACTCTCAGAGTCTGTCTTACAGTTTCCTCAAAACAAAGTCATCCTTGGGAAGCTGCTTTTGGCTCTGTGCTACTTGCCCACTTTAAGACCCTTCAGTTGGATGTAGCTGTAAAGGTAATGAAGAAAGAACGTGGCTCTTCAAGTTATGTGGACTTTGAAGCATCAGTAATGCAAAGCTTGTGTGGGAGTTCCTTTCTCCCCTATGTATTTGGTGTGTATGGAAACTGCATTGTTATGGAACTGTTAGCACCCACTGTTGGCAGCTCACCTGTGCCCCAAACAATATCTAGGGCACTGAAGGGAGATGAGTTAAGTGTAAAAGAATGGATCAACGTTTTGATTGATGTCGCCTCTGGAATATCCTACATGCATGGACAGTCCATTCTGCATAATGACATAAAGTGTGACAATGTTCTTCTTGTTAAAGGTTCAACTGGAGCAGTAACACCAAAAATAATTGACTTTGGAAAAGCCACACACATGAGTTACCCTGTGCAGTATAAGTTATCTCCTGAGGAGCAGGCTAGATACAATGAATTTCATCGTCATTTGGCACATGAATTACGTAATGTCCAAGGTTCTTACCAGTCAAAGGCATCTGACATTTATTCTTTTGGCTACTTGATCAAATCCGTTGCATACCAACAATCAAATGAAAGTCTCAAGGCTTTAGCTCGAGAAATGAAAACTGCAAGCCCATCTCTAAGAATCAATTTACCAAAAGTTAAGGAAACATTGTCACAGCTTCTGCAAGGATTTGTAGTATGAGATTCCAGACACTGTACTGTAGTATTTAAAGAACTAAAGGCATCTGAAGCTTTGATGTAAAACTATGTGCTAAGCACGAGAAATGCAATTTCCTTTTTCATACTTATGAGCTATAGGGTAGGGATCCTTTCATTTGTCTGAACAGGCTGGCCAGCATTCTGGCAAAGCTATTCAGTCCTTGCTGACCAGCACTCTGGTCAAGCTTGTTGAAAGCATTTTTTGGCTATGATTAAACTAGTTTGAAATTGTCACCGTTCAGAAGCGTCAAAACTATAGCTCACCTATTATTGTTATCAAAGCTCTTTTTGTTTCAATTTCAAGGCAGCCTTCCCAGAAGAGTGTTTCTCACTACAAACATATGTCACTGAATTCTTGCCGTTTCCGCTGGGCCTGCTGCAAATTTCATCAGTTTCGATCAGAAAATATTTTCCAACATTTTGTAGTGAACAAAAGCAGAGAGCGCTCTGTGGGAGACCACAGATGGTGGCGAATGGTTGTAGTAATTAGTAAAGGAAATCTAAATCAAATTTTGTTTTTCCTTATCGTCTTCCATGAATTGTCCCAAAACTCCCTCCATCAAAAATTAAACAAACTAAACAAAACCATATTACACTGACCATTTATCAAGAAAGTTTCATGTGTGAATAAATGGCTTTGCTAGATTGTCTAAATCAATGTGTGATTAAAAATTCAGATATACATAGGGCTAATAAGCTGTTAATCAAAATGAACAGTTATGCTAAAGATGGTGGTGATGAACTCTTTCCAAAGATGATGACAAGTAGTCACTAGTATTGTGAGTCTTGTTGCTGTTTTAGTTGTCTGCAAAAAATCTTTGTAAAGCGAGAGGCTGTTTGATGCTAACTTGATTATATATTTTTACAGATTTTGAGATAACAACAGATGCAGATCTGCAGGCCTTGTGCTATGAGGCCCTGAAAGAAATTTTTCCTGGAAATGGGAAAAAGCTTGTTCAACGTTCCAAAGTATGGAAAATCATCAAATCATCACTAAGGGTGTGCCAACTCATCTTTAACTATGCCCTAGTATTGAAAAAGGAATTTGATGTAAATTAGATTGCACTGACCACATCACAATTATTGCTGGGAAAGTATGCAGTTGGATTAAACTGCAAATTGTGTGTACTTTCAAATCTGGAACAGATGACACCCCAATCTTATTGACTTTTTTATTCAGTTGTGATACATGCTTTCCACTAAATTGTCTTCCAATTCTTATTTGACTCATTGTTCTTCCATGTAACTGAAGCAAACTCAAAGAATTGAAATTGAAGCCCTAAAATACTCTGATACTCACTGTCACAGAAAGTGATAAGGGTATATTAGAAGTGAAATACTTCAGGGGCAGAAACTTTCGCGGGCAGAAAGTTTCGCGAGAAGAAAAAATCGCGAAATAAAGGGCATAAACTTTCGCGAATGACGTTTTTTCCAGCAAATTTTGCAACAAAAACTTTCGCGATCGAGAAAAAAGATGCATTTTCGCGTGAAAAAACTTTCGCGACTGAAGAAAAGTGACAGGAAAAACACAATTTTCTATTCATTTTCAGTACTACTTGTAGTCACGGTGACAATTTACAAGGTTTTATAGCTCAAGAGACTAAAGATCGGGTTGATTAAGGAACAGCAACACAAGATCTTGAAGGAACGAAAAAATTGGAAAGAAAAAACTTTCACGAGTCGAGAATTTTCTGTAATTTCGCGAGCACAAACTTTCGCTAATTTTGACTTGGCAGAAACTTTCGCGAAAAATGCCAAAAAACGTGAAAATCGCGAAACTTTCTGCCCGCGAAAGTTTCTGCCCCTAAAGTGGGCATTCACCCTGTTTGTTTGCTGTACATGTACAAAATTAGTCTGAATTTAATCGTATGTTATGACATTGTCCTTTTCAATCACACAGCAAGAAAAGTCAACTCCTTCAAGCAGCCTTTCTCAGTCAGAAACAGCGCTGATCGAATCACCAAATAATTCAAGTCTTGAGGCATCTACAAGTTTTGAGAAACTGCAAAAAGTGTCCTGGCCTCCTATATCATCTACTCCAAAGTCAAGACAGTTGCCCAGGGGGGGCACTTGTGTGAAAATTTTGATAGGGATGCTCGTGTCATTTTTTTGGGTTTGAAATTTACGAAAATGTCATTTTTTTGGGTTTCGCTAAGTTGGCGTCATTTTTTGGGGTTGACAAAATTGCCGTCATTTTTTTGGGTTCATTGAAAATTTGTGGCATTTTTTAGGTTACTGAACTTTGAATTTAGAAAATTATAATCTCAATCAATTAATGGAAGTACTATAGGTTGTTGAATAATTCTTTCTTCCCAATTACACTGAATCAGCCTACTCTATGTGTCAATTCATTGATATGGCTTTTAGAAAGAATAGTTGGTTGTTAACATGATGATTTCGACAAATCATAAGAGTTGCTGTGATGGTCTCTAAATGCAATATCAGTTTGACTATCTTGTGCAGAATTGCACGGTGCAATTTTCTCAATTTAACTTGTTCTACAAAAAGGATAGTTATGGGGGCTCTCGAATAATTCCGTCATTTTTTTGGGTTTGAAAATCTTGAGCCTGTCATTTTTTTGGGTAGATTAAAAATCTGTCCAAATGAGCATCCCTATCTTAAATTTTATAGAGTGCCCCCCTGGGGACAGTTGTCGGTTGCCAGCCCTGTATACGCAATCTATGCTGATGCAGAGGCTTTGTCTGCAGCAGAAGCTGGTATCATGACACCTGAGACAAGACATCGATTGATTCGGGGAACTATCCATATAATGGTATCAGCTGCATCCCAGCCTCCATTTAACATGCTTCCCTCAAATGTAGAGATAGAAGAAATGTCAAAGTCATTGGTAGTGACATATCCTTGCTTACGAGATTCAGATACTGGCCACGTAAGTAGCTAATTAGATCATTCTAGGTGCCAATAAATGTGACATACACATATTCAGAAATTGGGCCTGTAAGCTGAAAATTTCTTAAAAGTATCAGATTTTGAATACTCAGAGTTTCTTACAAGTTTCTTAAAGGCTCCATAACAATCTTCATGTTCACTAATTGCGCCCTCGTGAACTTTTCAAAATAAATGTTTTTTGAAAAGTTTCTAATGTTTAAACATCACTCAAGTACATTCCGAGTAATGTGATACATGAAAAAAGTGAATTAAAGTAAATTTGTCAAGGATTTCCTTTGCTCAAAATCAAAATAGTTTCTTAAGTTATTTCCCAACACAGGAATTTCTTAATTGTCTGGCGATCTGAGAGTTGAGTTTTGTTTAAGTAGTTTCTTATCAAAAATATCTGTAATAAGCCAACCAAGAGATATCACATGCAGGTATGCTTGAGCCTTTAAGTAGTCATCAATAAAAGTTTTTTTTGGGGATTTTGTGAAACTCCTTGCTTCCAAAAGCTGATTTGCATTTATGCTTTCCTGTAATAAAGTATCAGGGCTGAAACAATGATTTTGAATTTGAATGTTGCCCTTCAACCCTTACAACTGTTTTGCTGCTTTGCTGCCAATTTCAGGGACTAGGAACCACTGACTTTACTGCCAAATTTTTCATTATCAAAGCAAGGATAAACATTGAAAAACAAAGCAAATGAAAAACAAAGCAACATGCTTCCAGCAAAGAGCATCATTTTGTGCTAAATGTCATCTGAACTTACAACAACCATCAAAGAAAATTCATGTCAAATCCCAACAAAACAAAATCATAAATGACAAAAGGTACAGCTGATGCAGTCTACTCAACGTATGAGGTCTTGTGAAACAAGCAGTATTGCCATCTAACTCAGAACCAAATTACTGTGAAGAACTGGGACTGTATCAGATCCTTCTGCTAATTGTGTTGGCTTCGATTCTGCTAACCTTTCCTGCTAATTATGTTGGCTTCAATTGATAGAAGAGAGAATCATTGAAGCAGCCTCCAAGGATGATAATTCGGTGAATGTACTGTCGTTTTGTTATCAAATTTGCTTTATCTTTACACTTTTTATTTCTTTTCTGCATGATTGGCCAACAAATATTGCTGATCCATGAAGTGGGTGCTCTAAGTATGTTAAATGCAATTTTCAAGGTCATTCTCTTCAAGCAACTAAAGAGACGATTAAGAAATTTAAGAAAAGTAAAGAAACCACAGGGGCCTTGCCAAGACAAGAAAAGAAAGAGTGAAGTCAAAGACAGTCAATCTACCAGTTTAGAAGAACGTCCATCAACAAGCATAGCCTCAACCAAAGCAATCAAAAGTGCAGATCCAACAATGGAATCAGACTCAGGTAGAAATATTAACTGGTCTATTGTATGGTTGCCATCATGATTATCTCTATCACTAACATCAATGAGAGAGCAGAGTACTTTGTATGGAGGTCACTTTGTCACATGAAATAATTTGGGGAGCGGGGTAAAGATAATCTGAAAGTTTTACAGCAGAAACAAAGGTTTTATGAAATTTTATGAGAATAAAAGTGCATTTCTTACTTTTTACCTGGTTGTGCTTTGTAGCACTATGTAAGTGGTTTTCCTGGAAGCAGCATTTATAAGAAAATAAATGTAATCAGAATTGGACTGGAGAATTAACTGCAATTTGGTTGTTTAATCTATTTACAACAGAATTTTACTGACAGGAAGAAAGATATATATATATATATCTTTCTTTCTGTCAGTAAAATTCTGTTGTAAATAGATTAAACAACCAAATTGCAGTTAATTCTCCAGTCCAATTCTGATTACATTTATTTTCTTATAAATGCTGCTTCCAGGAAAACCACTTACATAGTGCTACAAAGCACAACCAGGTAAAAAGTAAGAAATGCATATATATATATATTCAACAGCTAGCGAGCAACCAGGATTTCTCCTTTTTTTCGCTACAAACGGAAACAATTTTTAAAATTCTCAGGAAAATCGAGAAAATTAAAACGCGCCACAGCCGGGATATATATATAAACTCAGAAAAAACACATTCTTGTAAACGTTTCGGCCAAAGCCTTCATCAGCATAACTTTTCAAAATAAGATGGAGCATACATATAGATTATGAATTTCAAAAACAATACAAAACAATAGCCGAAGCGGGTCCTACCTAATACAATGCGTAATAAAATGTGTTGAAGCAGCCGGTAATACAAAGGTGGCGGAAGAAAGATCAAAGAAAGCGCAGAGTTAAGAACTGCTGAAGTCGGTGGCTGTGTCTGTCTCGCCGAAGCTGAAAAAGATCGCATGTAAAAACAAAACAAACAATAGAAAGATCCGAGAGCGGATTGGCAGAACAGAAAACCCTAAAAAACAGCGTGTGTCCCTAACGAAAAGCTCAGCGCTAAAATCAAAAAAACACAACAACAAAAATTAAAACAAAAATGAAATCTATGTATCAACCTGCCTAGTGTTTAAACCCTTAGGGGCAAAGCAATCCAGCCGATATTGCACGAAGCATTCCCGCATCCTATTTCCCCCCGTTAGCCTATCAATTATCTGAACACTAATATCCTTCAGAAACCCGTGGTGGCCTTCTTCAGTAAAATGCCTGAAGAATTCCACCTGGGGTACTGAGGCCCCCAAATTAAACTTACGACTGCACGCCTTGTAATTGTTAAACCTAAGCCTAAAAGGCGTATACATATATATATATATATGTATAGATTCTCAAGAAAAACACATTCATTAAACGTTTCGGCCGAAGCCTTCATCAGTATGACTATTCAAAGTTAGACGGAGCGTACATATAGATTCAGAAATTAAAAAAACAATACAAGACAATAGCCTAAGCGGGATCCTATTAATTACAATACGTATTTAAAATGTGTAAAGTAGCGGGTAATGACAAAAGCGGCAGGAGAACACCTTAAGAAAGATCAGAGAAAGCGCAGAGTAAAGAACCGCTAGAGTCGGTGGCTGTGTATGTCTCGCAGGAGCGAGAAGAAATATCTGTATAAACAAAACCAACAAAATAAAGATCCAAGAGCGGATGGGCAGAAAGAGATTTCTAAAAAACAGCGTGTATCCCTAACGAAGAGCTGAGCGCAAAATTCAAAACAACACAACAACGAAAATGTAAATAAAAATGAAATCTATGTATAAACCTGCCTAGTGTTTAAACCCTTAGGGGCAAAGCAATCTAGCCGATATTGCCAGAAGCTTTCCCGCATCCTATTTCCCCCCGTTAGCCTATCAATTATCTTGACACTAATATCCTTCAGAAACCCGTGGTGGCCTTCTTCAGTAAAATGCCTGAAGAATTCCACCTGGGGTACTGAGGCCCCCGAATCAAACTTACGACTGCACGCCTTGTAATTGTTAAACCTAAGCCTAAAAGGCGTGCAGGTGCTACCAACATATTGCACACCACAAACAGTACATTCCAACAAATACACAACATTTGACGAGTCACAGTTAAACGAATAGTTTATCCTATATTCCCGGCTATCTATGTTCGAATGAAAATGCTCACTATTGCTCATGACATTACACACTTGACAACGAGATTTACCACAACGAGAACATCCCTTCTTATCACTCCCCCCATTTCCTTCATTACTAAGCCTAGCCCTAACAAGCATGTCCTTAAGGTTCTTACATCTCCTAAATGCTATCAAAGGTGGCTCAGGAAACACCTCCCTATGCTCCTCCGAATTCGTGAGCATAGGATGGAGTCTCCTGGCAACCTTCCCCAAACTATTGAGCGCTGGATGATATGTCGCAACAAGTGGAACCCTTTCCCCCCTCCCTTGGTCATTGGTCCTATTTCCCGAATTTGCTAGAAGAGTTGCCCTATCCAACCTACGTACCCTATCTATTTCCTCGTTAACTAAAGACTCTTCGTAGCCCCTGTCCTTAAGCCATCCAGCTAAATCGCCTGCCCCCTCCTGAAATTGGCGATCTTCCGAACATATCCTACGAAACCTAAGAGCCTGACCATAGGGGATCGCCTTTTTCGTGTGCCAGGGGTGACAAGACTTCTTATGCAAGTACTGATGTGTATCAGTTGACTTGCAAAACAAGTCTGTCGAAAGGACTCCCCCCTCCCTCATGCTAACCTGAACATCCAAAAAACTAATACTATCCCGTGATTGCTCGCTAGTAAACTTAATGGATTCGTGACTACTGTTGAGATGATTGATGAAAGACTTCAACTTTTCTTCCCCATGCGTCCAGATAAAGAATACATCATCGATGAATCTCATCCAGACGAGGGGCTTGTCAGCTGATGCATCCAACAACCTCTCTTCCAACCGGGTCATGAAGAGATTGCCATAGGCCGGAGCGAACTTTGTACCTATAGCCGTGCCCAATTTCTGCCTATATAACCTATCATTAAATTCAAAATAATTATTCTCCAAGACCAAGGACGCCAACCCCACTAGGGTATCAGTAGCCACGCCCGGGTTTTCCCTGCTATCCAGCGCCTCCCTGATGGCCTCTAAACCCTCCCCGTGTGGAATGCTGGGATAGAGTCCCACAACATCAACTGTACAAAGCAAAGCCCCCTCTGGTATCTTACCTAACTTACTTAGTCTAGATAGAAAGTGGTTAGCGTCCTTAACATATGATCTACTTTGGCTAACCAACGGGTTAAGGTGGTGGTCTAAATACTCTGAAATATGTTCTGTTATTGTACCACAGTTGGAAATGACCGGTCTCCCCTTAACACTACTAAGACCCTGCGTGGATCATGGAAGACCATGGAAGCTGCTTGGAAGACCATGAGAAGATTTTGAACAGTCATGGAAGGACATCTTGGACACAGCACAAGGACAGTTGATGACATTATTAATAGTGCAGTGCAGAGAACAACTAGCAGCATCGAAAGTTCATGCCTATGAGTTACTAAGAAGAGCGCGCTCCAATCTGACCAAAGAAGAGCTGGAACACATCACCGATCAGGTCAAGAAATGCAAGGAATCACTAGAAAGGAAGAGAATTCGCAAGGCCACAAAACTTTGTAAGGAAACCGGCATCGATGCTTCAGCAAATAACCTTGACGCCCTCAGGACATTTGATCATCACCAAGATGAACTATTTGACAGAGAAGATTTGCCGCATGAGGAAATCCATAATCGGAATGAAGGAGCAGAAAGATTGACATCAATCGAGGAAGACCAGGAAACGGAGCTGGTTGTGTTGGAGAATGGGAGATTAAAGGGACGATTTGTCAGTGGGAGTGTGGTGAACCTGTCTCGGAGGGAACTTTCGGAAGAAGACATAAGTCTTCTTTCGAAAGGCCTGAAGTTTTCACCCACTCCTACTGACATCGACAAAGCACAGCTGAAATCAGATCTTGAGGCATTCAACAGGCGAATGAGATTGAGATGGCATTTTCGTAATAATGAGGACGATTATGTACCGGACAAGGACAGTAGTTTCAAAACTAAATCCACATGGCAGCCCCCTAAGGATGACCCTGTTCTTGAAAACTATCTTTCAATGCTGGAGAAGGAGGTAATGTCTGTCTCGCCGGAGGGTAAGGATTTTAGTAATCTTTCTTCATCTGAACAACTTTCTTTGAGAAAGCTTAAATCTGATAGGAACATAGTCATCAAGGAAGCGGACAAGGGTTCAGGGGTTGTAGTTTGGGATCGGGAGGATTACATAAGTGAGGCTAACCGACAATTAGACGATAGGCAGGTTTATGAAGAAGTAGAGGTGGATCCCACGGTTAATTTGGGTAAGACCATTAATTCTAGGTTGAATGAGCTGAGGGAGGAGGACCCGGGATTAGAGGAAGTGACTGATTATTTGCAAGTTAAAGATTCTAGGTTAGGTAGGTTTTATTTCTTGCCTAAGATCCACAAGGGTCTTAGTAGTGTTAAGGGGAGACCGGTCATTTCCAACTGTGGTACAATAACAGAACATATTTCAGAGTATTTAGACCACCACCTTAACCCGTTGGTTAGCCAAAGTAGATCATATGTTAAGGACACTAACCACTTTCTATCTAGGCTAAGTAAGTTAGGTAAGATACCAGAGGGGGCTTTGCTTTGTACAGTTGATGTTGTGGGACTCTATCCCAGCATTCCACACGGGGAGGGTTTAGAGGCCATCAGGGAGGCGCTGGATAGCAGGGAAAACCCGGGCGTGGCTACTGATACCCT
Source organism: Aurelia sp. 3 sensu Dawson et al. (2005) (assembly GCA_964020215.1). Taxonomy (NCBI): domain Eukaryota; kingdom Metazoa; phylum Cnidaria; class Scyphozoa; order Semaeostomeae; family Ulmaridae; genus Aurelia; species Aurelia sp. 3 sensu Dawson et al. (2005). Next base: position 13,653,541 of record OZ026574.1, read on the forward strand.
AGTGGGGTTGGCGTCCTTGGTCTTGGAGAATAATTATTTTGAATTTAATGATAGGTTATATAGGCAGAAATTGGGCACGGCTATAGGTACAAAGTTCGCTCCGGCCTATGGCAATCTCTTCATGACCCGGTTGGAAGAGAGGTTGTTGGATGCATCAGCTGACAAGCCCCTCGTCTGGATGAGATTCATCGATGATGTATTCTTTATCTGGACGCATGGGGAAGAAAAGTTGAAGTCTTTCATCAATCATCTCAACAGTAGTCACGAAACCATTAAGTTTACTAGCGAGCAATCACGGGATAGTATTAGTTTTTTGGATGTTCAGGTTAGCATGAGGGAGGGGGGAGTCCTTTCGACAGACTTGTTTTGCAAGTCAGCTGATACACATCAGTACTTGCATAAGAAGTCTTGTCACCCCTGGCACACGAAAAAGGCGATCCCCTATGGTCAGGCTCTTAGGTTTCGTAGGATATGTTCGGAAGATCGCCAATTTCAGGAGAGGGCAGGCGAGTTAGCTGGATGGCTTAAGGACAGGGGCTACGAAGAGTCTTTAGTTAACGAGGAAATAGATAGGGTACGTAGGTTGGATAGGGCAACTCTTCTAGCAAATTCGGGAAATAGGACCAATGACCAAGGGAGGGGGGAAAGGGTTCCACTTGTTGCGACATATCATCCAGCGCTCAATAGTTTGGGGAAGGTTGCCAGGAGACTCCATCCTATGCTCACGAATTCGGAGGAGCATAGGGAGGTGTTTCCTGAGCCACCTTTGATAGCATTTAGGAGATGTAAGAACCTTAAGGACATGCTTGTTAGGGCTAGGCTTAGTAATGAGGGAAATGGGGGGAGTGATAAGAAGGGATGTTCTCGTTGTGGTAAATCTCGTTGTCAAGTGTGTAATGTCATGAGCAATAGTGAGCATTTTCATTCGAACATAGATAGCCGGGAATATAGGATAAACTATTCGTTTAACTGTGACTCATGAAATGTTGTGTATTTGTTGGAATGTACTGTTTGTGGTGTTCAATATGTTGGTAGCACCTGCACGCCTTTTAGGCTTAGGTTTAACAATTACAAGGCGTGCAGTCGTAAGTTTAATTCGGGGGCCTCAGTACCCCAGGTGGAATTCTTCAGGCATTTTACTGAAGAAGGCCACCACGGGTTTCTGAAGGATATTAGTGTCAAGATGATTGATAGGCTAAGGGGGGGAAATAGGATGCGGGAAAGCTTCTGGCAATATCGGCTGGATTGCTTTGCCCCTAAGGGTTTAAACACTAGGCAGATTGATACATAGATTTCATTTTTGTTTTAATTTTTGTTGTTGTGTTGTTTTGATTTTAGCGCGGAGCTTTTCGTTAGGGACACACGCTGTTTTTTTAGGGTTTTCTGTTCTGCCAATCCGCTCTCGGATCTTTCTATTGTTTGTTTTATTTTAGCACAGGCTTCTCTCAGCTCCGGCGAGACAGACATAGCCACCAACTTCAGCAGTTCTTAATTCTGCGCTTTCTTTGATCTTTCTCCACCGCCTCTGCTATCAGCCGCTACTTTTACACCTTATTGGTACTCATTGTATGTTGGTAGGTCCTGCTTAGGTTATTGATTTTGTATTGTTTCTGGATTTTGAGATTGATATGTATGCTCTGTCTGATTAAAAGAACAGTTATTACTGATGAAGGCTTTGGCCGAAACGTTTAAAGAATGTGTTTTTTATGAGTTTTTATATCTACTTTAATTCGCATTGTGAAGGAGCTTATGAGAATATATATATATATATATATAGATATTCAGAGTAGTGTTCACTCGCGTTTCATAGGGGGCCAAAGAAACAATTAGTTCATATTGTAATGGGAATGGCTCGATCATGGTCAGCTCTGCTAGATCGATAATTAAAATTGAAATCCTATAAAAGGTAACCGAAAACACTCAGCTGTGTCAGTTAGTCAGCAAAATGCCTAACGTAAAGGTTACAAGAAGACCAAATCCAAAGGCTACTCGCTGGACATTTTCAGTCAGTAACCACGGTGACCTAGATGTTGAGTTACTCAATGCCATCTGGCAACAGCTAAGACATCCATTAAGGTATCTGTGTTATGGCAGGGATGACAAGGAGATAAAAGGATACTTAGAGTTCAAAAAAGGCTCGCAAGTATACTTATCACAAATGAGGAGTCTATTCGGCGATGCTGCGGAGAGAACAATGTTCCAGCAGGCAAAAGGTTCGAAGCAACAATTGGTCAGGCAATGCAATGCAATAGGAAATTTGCAGGAAATGAAAGAAGAAACAGAGAGAGTCACCCTCGAGGAGATGGCAGAAGAGCTAAAAGTCAATGGAGAAGGCGAGACCTCACGAAAATATGGCGACGACTTTTGGTCAAACTACGCTGCCATCAAGAATACTGCGGCAAGAATGAAAAACATCGAAGCCGAAGAGGTAATCAGAGAGAAAATGAAAAGTATGGAGTTGCGCCCCTGGCAAAAATGGGTTGTGTCGATGATGGAGTTCCAGGGTGATCGGAGAGTGTTGTTTGTGGTGGATGAGGCTGGTGGACTTGGCAAGACATGGCTCACTAAATGGTACCATGTGAATTTGCAGGCAGCGGTTTATACAACAACAAAGCGTGGAGATGTCGCATATGCGTACAATGGGGAAAGTGGCGTCATTTTCGACCTAAGCCGATCACAGCTAGAGAAGATCAATTTCGATACGATCGAATCCATAAAGAATGGAATGATCTTTTCGACGAAGTATGAATCGAGACTCAAGCTGTACCAGCCACCGAGAGTCGTTGTGTTCATGAATAAGAGACCAGAACTGTACAAAAATCTCTCAAATGACCGCCTTGAAATGCTTTGGTTCAAGAAAGAAGACGGTGGCGAGAAGACAGTCGTAGCAAGGGCGTGGAATGAACGGTGCCACCAACTCGAAAATTCACTGAAATTCGTTCCCCTGGAGAGGATTGAAGAGCTGATGTCAATGAGAGTTAAAACAAAATTCTACCATTTCTTTAACAATCAAGAGAATGATGACGAACTTGAAAGTATTGAACGATCAAGAACCCAACAACAAGAAATAATTCACGACAGCCAATGTTTATGTGAAGACTGCGTATTTGAGAACAGAATCAGAGAGAATAAAGAGACATCAACGTGTCAGTTATCAGAAAGAAGCATTTCTTTGTAGTGATATTGTTGTTCTTGAGTTGTGTCTTCGGCCTGCACCCTCTCCCAGAATCGTTGTGCGTATCTAATTTTTATGTATCTTATCTTCTCACAAGGTCTTGATTTTATAAATCAGATACACAGAATTAGGTACATGACGAAATTACTGGGAATTTAATGTGTAATTGTGAAACAATAATACAATTTGAGTATTCAGTAGCATGGTTCTAAAGCCTATCAATCTTAAGGGGAATATCTCATTTTCATGTACCTTATTTTCTCCCAAGGTCTTGATTGAGAAAATCAGATACACAAATAAGATACATGACGCAATTACAGGGAACCAATGTGTACTTGTAAAACAATGATGTAATCTGGAATACAAAGTCACAGGGATCTAAAGCCTATCATTCTTAAGGGAAATATCTCATTTTCATGTATCTTATTTTCTCCCAAGGTCTTGATTGAGAAAATCAGATACACAAATAAGATACATGACGCAATTACAGGGAACCAATGTGTACTTGTAAAACAATGATGTAATCTGGAATACAAAGTCACAGGGATCTAAAGCCTATCATTCTTAAGGGAAATATCTCATTTTCATGTATCTTATTTTCTCCCAAGGTCTTGATTGAGAAAATCAGATACACAAATAAGATACATGACGTAATTACAGGGAACCAATGTGTACTTGTAAAACAATGATGTAACCTGGAATACATAATCACAGGGATCTAAAGCGTACCATTCTCAAACGGGATATCTCATTTTCATGTATCTTATTTTCTCACAAGGTCTTGATTGGGAAAATCAGATACACAAATAAGATACATGACGTAATTACAGGGAACCAATGTGTACTTGTAAAACAATGATGTAACCTGGAATACATAATCACAGGGATCTAAAGTGTACCATTCTCAAACGGGATATCTCATTTTCATGTATCTTATTTTCTCACAAGGTCTTGATTGAGAAAATCAGATACACAAATAAGATACATGACGTAATTACAGGGAACCAATGTGAGCTTGTAAAACAATGATGTAATCTGCAAAGTCACAGGGATCTAAAGCCTATCATTCTGCAGGGGAATATCTCATTTTCATGTATCTTCTTTTCTCACAGGGTCTTGATTGAGAAATTCAGATACATAAATAAGATACATGACGTAACTACAAGGAACCAATGTGTGCTTGTAAATCCATGATTTAATCATGAGTCACAGGGTTCTAAAGCAATCCATTGTTCAGGAGAATATCTAGTTTTGCCATGTATCTTGTGTTTCAATAAAGGACATTTCCAACAAAATCAGATACAAAAAACAAGATATCTTATCCAATAATACAAGTTCTACGGTACAAACATACCTCAGTCCCCTGAAATTATGTCATGTATCTCTTTTGCAAAATTAAGACCATTTGAGAAAATAAGATACATGAAAATGAGATATTCCGCTTGAGAATGGTACACTTTAGATCCCTGTGATTATGTATTCCAGGTTACATCATTGTTTTACAAGTACACATTGGTTCCCTGTAATTACGTCATGTATCTTATTTGTGTATCTGATTTTCTCAATCAAGACCTTGTGAGAAAATAAGATACATGAAAATGAGATATTCCCCTAAAGAATGATAGGCTTTAGATCCCTGTGACTTTGCAGATTACATCATTGTTTTACAAGTACACATTGGTTCCCTGTAATTACGTCATGTATCTTATTTGTGTATCTGATTTTCTCAATCAAGACCTTGTGAAAAAATAAGATACACGAAAATGAGATATTCCCTTTAAGAATGATAGGCTTTAGATCCCTGTGACTTTGCAGATTACATCATTGTTTTACAAGCACACATTGGTTCCCTGTAATTACGTCATGTATCTTATTTGTGTATCTGATTTTCTCAATCAAGACCTTGTGAGAAAATAAGATACATGAAAATGAGATATTCCCCTAAAGAATGATAGGCTTTAGATCCCTGTGACTTTGCAGATTACATCATTGTTTTACAAGTACACATTGGTTCCCTGTAATTACGTCATGTATCTTATTTGTGTATCTGATTTTCTCAATCAAGACCTTGTGAAAAAATAAGATACACGAAAATGAGATATTCCCTTTAAGAATGATAGGCTTTAGATCCCTGTGACTTTGCAGATTACATCATTGTTTTACAAGCACACATTGGTTCCCTGTAATTACGTCATGTATCTTATTTGTGTATCTGATTTTCTCAATCAAGACCTTGTGAGAAAATAAGATACATGAAAATGAGATATTCCCCTAAAGAATGATAGGCTTTAGATCCCTGTGACTTTGCAGATTACATCATTGTTTTACAAGTACACATTGGTTCCCTGTAATTACGTCATGTATCTTATTTATGTATCTGATTTTCTCAATCAAGACCTTGTGAGAAAATAAGATACATGAAATTAGATACGTAGTTGACATAATCTCTTGGAACCTTGTGTGATTCTTGCAACGGTTGAAAAAGCTATGCCCTTGGAGCCCTGTACTTACATTACGTGAGAAACTGTTTGAAGAAATCCAGCAAAAACATAAAGACCAAGTTTAAAAAATACAGCGCGAAAATGAGAATATTTCTTTATAATTCAAAATCGATGCTATTTCTTTGAATTAAAGCGTTCAAATATAGCGTTCTTTCTTCTTTTAACAAGTTATTAGTGAATCCTTCCCTGTGAAAGCAGTTTCCTTCACTTTCTTGATAATATCTCTGCACGCTTTTTGAGAGAATCTGCTGTCCTCTTTTTGTTGAATTTGAAGCGTGGATCTCGCAGCATGGCTGTCCATTTCCCAAATCCATAAATTTTTAGGCATTTTTTCAAAAAGAGGTCTTCCTCAGGAGTGAAGGGCACTCTTTGACCAACAATCGGCTTTGATTTCATTTTACTCGCTTTTCGCACTGGTGGTTGAAAACTCGTAATGCTCTCCTGTGACGAACTTGTCGGTGTACCCCTGTCCTCGCATTCAATCCTTTGGTCTGATGGAGTTTCGCCCTCAAGTGATGTCACATCCTCGGAATCGGAATGGTCGTCGCAGTCGAAAATAACTTTTCGCACTTCTTTGTTTACTTTGCTGTTCTGTAACTTTTTCATTGCCGATTTTGCAGTGGATGCTATTTCACGAGAACTTCTTTTCTGATAATATGTCCTCGCCACTTGCGAACTATGTTTCTGATCACGAGTGACAGCATCTTGCTCCTCCAACGAAAGTTTACGAGAACTTTCGGTCTCCACAATTTGGCGATACCTTGTCGGATGGACGTACTTTCCAATTGCCTTAAATACAAGCTCCGACATCAGGTTGCTAAAGTTTTTAAACTGTGTTCCACTTCTCGTCACGAGAACATAGTCGCATTGTGGGTTCAACAGTGGTCGCACATATTGAATGTATTCGTCAAGTATTCGTGTGCTCGTTTCGTCAAAAATTAGAGAGTCAAAGCTGTACTGATTGGCAGTCTTGAATTCGGTTTGATCGACGAATCCATCACTTTCTTTTGACTTTTCAAACATCGACAACGACAAATACTGATAAGTCATCGGTCTTGACCCCTTCACCCTTGTAAACAAGTAGACAGCAACGAAACGAGTGGCGAAAGTAAGATCGGCAGCTGTAACTGAAGTTAATGGGTAGTCTTTACATCTCGTTAGTACGTCCTTGTAACGCGAAAGATGAAAGGGTATTACTTTCTCCATCTCCTCCATTGTCGCCCATTGATTCGTTGCTTGTAGAACTTCAATCGAGAGGTTCTTAGTCCATTCGGTGATTTTACGTCTTGCAAGTGCTCTCTTCCCCCTGTTGATATACACCTCCGACGTTGCTAAATTCCCGAGAACTGTGCTCGAGAGTCCAGCCGACTTGCGAAAATCAATCAAGTCTGTTATCGCTTGAAGGTATCCAAACTGAGCTGAACTGCCGAGACCCCATTCCTTTCCAATGTGCTCTATGAAATTGCATACGAGTCCTGCCGAACCAATACAATAGTCTACATGTTCTTCGGTTAACTGATCGTCATCATCTTCGCTACAAAACTTCAAAAACTTCATTACCCGAGTTCCATTTTGTGCGGCTTGAGTTTCTGACATTCCCCCGCCACATACTGCACACAGCCACTCGATGTACTTTTTGCCAAGACCCTCCTTGATAGAGAAACATGGTCTTTTTGTGGTATCAGCACGCTTTCTTAAACTTGCATTGCACTTTAGTCCATCACTGTTGATTTGTTGTCGTATGGAATGTTCGATTACCCTTTCGCTTGGCTTTATGTCAAAATAGTAATACCATCTGTGCTTTGTGTCAATGTGCTTTCTGCAGCCCCTTTTGCTGAAAAACTGTCTATTCTCACAGAAATTAACTGGGCAAAGAAAGGTCTTGTCTTTGCTTTCTCGCAATATTATCGTTCGTCGCTGTTCTCTTGCGCCTTCAACCTTTGACCAGTCCATGTCGACTAGCTCGCTTACGATAAAGTTCATTTTATACCGACAATAAAAAGAGCATACCAGCAAGCACGCATTTTGATATTCCTAAACAACTTTTCTTCCCCAGGGAAAAATTAAAAAGCATTTTCATGATGATCCGATTTGTTCCCCCTTCAACGATTTCTAAACAAAGAAACACAAAGTTAAACAGTCACAGAGGAATTCAACTAGCACTGTCTCCACTGCATCTCTTGGGAACCCAATGGAGACAGGGCCTCCAGAATGATTCCTTGTCTAGATCATTCTCAAAGGGAATGACTGGATCATTCTCGAGGGAACTATGAGATGCCTAGGTCTTGGTTCATCATTGTGATCTTGGCAGACATTCTGTGAGGACAGCAGTGAACAATGATCTCGTAGTTATGTCAGCTCTTGTTGCCTATGGGATGAAATCCTTGTTCTCCTGCGACATTGTTAGGGTCATCAAGGACCTCTGAGTTCAATAGGGTCAAGGTCCAACTTTTTGTTCCTTCTCTGTTGAGAATTGGGGGTACCTCCTTCGACAAGCAAGGTACAATGGGTTTATAAAACTCAGATTAATAAGCGTGTATAAATTAGCAAAGTATATGTATACTTTCAACTTTCCCCCGAAAACCAATGCATAAACACGACTTAAATTCAATGAACAGTATAATAAGTTAGAGAGATATATATATATATATATATATATATAAATATATATATATATATAAATATATATAAATATTCAACAGCTAGCGAGCAACCAGGATTTCTCCTTTTTCGGTGCAAACGGAAACAATTTTTAAAATTCTCAGGAAAATCGAGAAAATTAAAATGCGCCACAGCCGGGAATCGAACCACGGATCTCCTGCTTTCCGGGCAAGCGCCTTAACCTTTAGGCTACCGTGGCACGTTTTAATTTTCTCGATTTTAGCACCTTATGGGTTGCTTTCGGCTTTCGCCTTTTTCAAGCAGCTTATTTTATAAATATTCAACAGCTAGCGAGCAACCAGGATTTCTCCTTTTTCGGTGCAAACGGAAACAATTTTTAAAATTCTCAGGAAAATCGAGAAAATTAAAATGCGCCACAGCCGGGAATCGAACCACGGATCTCCTGCTTTCCGGGCAAGCGCCTTAACCTTTAGGCTACCGTGGCACGTTTTAATTTTCTCGATTTTAGCACCTTATGGGTTGCTTTCGGCTTTCGCCTTTTTCAAGCAGCTTATTTTATAAATATTCAACAGCTAGCGAGCAACCAGGATTTCTCCTTTTTCGGTGCAAACGGAAACAATTTTTAAAATTCTCAAGAAAATCGAGAAAATTAAAATGCGCCACAGCCGGGAATCGAACCACGGATCTCCTGCTTTCCGGGCAAGCGCCTTAACCTTTAGGCTACCGTGGCACGTTTTAATTTTCTCGATTTTAGCACCTTATGGGTTGCTTTCGGCTTTCGCCTTTTTCAAGCAGCTTATTTTATAAATATTCAACAGCTAGCGAGCAACCAGGATTTCTCCTTTTTCGGTGCAAACGGAAACAATTTTTAAAATTCTCAGGAAAATCGAGAAAATTAAAATGCGCCACAGCCGGGAATCGAACCACGGATCTCCTGCTTTCCGGGCAAGCGCCTTAACCTTTAGGCTACCGTGGCACGTTTTAATTTTCTCGATTTTAGCACCTTATGGGTTGCTTTCGGCTTTCGCCTTTTTCAAGCAGCTTATTTTATAAATATTCAACAGCTAGCGAGCAACCAGGATTTTCTCCTTTTTCGGTGCAAACGGAAACAAGTTTTAAAATTCTCAGGAAAATCGAGAAAATTAAAATGCGCCACAGCCGGGAATCGAACCACGGATCTCCTGCTTTCCGGGCAAGCGCCTTAACCTTTAGGCTACCGTGGCACGTTTTAATTTTCTCGATTTTAGCACCTTATGGGTTGCTTTCGGCTTTCGCCTTTTTCAAGCAGCTTATTTTATAAATATTCAACAGCTAGCGAGCAACCAGGATTTCTCCTTTTTCGGTGCAAACGGAAACAATTTTTAAAATTCTCAGGAAAATCGAGAAAATTAAAATGCGCCACAGCCGGGAATCGAACCACGGATCTCCTGCTTTCCGGGCAAGCGCCTTAACCTTTAGGCTACCGTGGCACGTTTTAATTTTCTCGATTTTAGCACCTTATGGGTTGCTTTCGGCTTTCGCCTTTTTCAAGCAGCTTATTTTATAAATATTCAACGGCTAGGGAGCAACCAGGATTTCTCCTTTTTCGGTGCAAACGGAAACAATTTTTAAAATTCTCAAGAAAATCGAGAAAATTAAAATGCGCCACAGCCGGGAATCGAACCACGGATCTCCTGCTTTCCGGGCAAGCGCCTTAACCTTTAGGCTACCGTGGCACGTTTTAATTTTCTCGATTTTAGCACCTTATGGGTTGCTTTCGGCTTTCGCCTTTTTCAAGCAGCTTATTTTATAAATATTCAACAGCTAGCGAGCAACCAGGATTTCTCCTTTTTCGGTGCAAACGGAAACAATTTTTAAAATTCTCAGGAAAATCGAGAAAATTAAAATATATATATATATATACATACATTCAGAGCACAGTTCAACTGAAAAGGTCTAGTGACAATGGTGATCAAGTAAAAAATGTCTTAATTTCGTAACCCAAGGGGCAGCTATGCGAAAAATGAAGCATGTTAGCAACCAAAATAAAGTCCATCGTTTACATAAAAAGGGGCAGCAAATTTTGTCTCAGTCAACCGACAACATGCCTAACGTGAGGGTCATTCGAAGGCCTAACCCTAAGGCTACCCGCTGGATTTTTAAGCTGGCTACCATGACTGAATTGGACATTGCTCTAATTCAAGGAATTTACCAGCAATCGAAACATCCCGTTCGTTATATATGCTATGGGACGGACCAAGAAGATATTCATGGATACCTAGAGTTTGAAAAACGAACACAGGTATATCTAACACAAGTGAAACATCTTTTTGGTGACGCCAGTCAGAGGGAAACTTTTGAAATGGCGAAGGGCTCGAAACAGCAAAACGTGAGGAATTGTGCTGCCGTAGGAACATTTCATGAGATGAAGGACGACACGACGAGAGTATCTTTAGAAGAAATGGCCGAAGAACTGAGGGCAAATGGCGAAGGTGAGACGGCAAGAAAATATGGAGACGACTTCTGGTCGCAATATTCAACAATAAAGAATACGTCAGCCCGAATGAAAAACATCAAGGCCGAAGAACTCATCAAGCAGCAGTTTGAAGACATGGAGTTGAGGTCCTGGCAAAAGTGGGTGGTGGCGATGTTGGAGTTTCAAGGAGACCGAAAAATTTTATTTGTTGTAGACCAGGTTGGTGGGCTTGGAAAAACCTGGCTCACCAAATGGTATCACGTGAATCTGCAAGCCGCAGTATACACCACAACAAAGAGGGGCGACGTAGCCTTTGCATACAATGGCGAACAAACCGTAATATTTGATCTGAGCAGATCTCAGCTGGAAAAGCTAAACTTTGACACAATCGAAAGTATCAAGAACGGAATGATATTTTCCACCAAATATGAGTCGCGATTGAAGCTTTACATGCCCCCTAGAGTGATTGTGTTTATGAACAAACGGCCAGAACCAGGGGCGGCGTGGCAAAAATTAAGGGCCCGGGAAAAGCTTGTCGAAAAGGGGCCCATGATAGCCTCAAGTCCCTTTCTGAAAATTAGAATCCTGTCCCCCTTTTATAATTTATGGTTCCACAGTAATCCACGCAACCAGTGGCGGCGCCACGGGGGAACTTAGGGGACTTCCAATCCCAAAAGTCGGCTGAAATTGCCAAAGAAAGATGGCATAAAATTAGTTGAGCATACCTTTAGATTGAAAAATTATGTCGAGATCCCCCCTAGTTCTTTCGGATTTTTCAGCGGTGGCAGCGCCACTGGACGCAATAAACTGAAAAAACCGGTTAACCAAAAAGAACTAACTAGGACACTATAGAATATTCGCAAACAGTAGTAATTTATGAATGTAAATGGTTAAATGCATCATAAAGCCATGATGATGGATTCATCTTAACTAGAAATTCCTATTATTGATTAAATAATTTTGGAGGCATTTTTCTAGCTGAAAAGACCTTCACAAAAGTAAATCTTTCAAAGAATGGCGTTCAAGGTTGTCACAAGCAAGGGCGGCGCCACGGGGTGGACAGGGGTGGACATTTGCACCCCACTTTCCTCAGTTCGGTATTCATTTCTGAGCAAAAATGATATAAAAAACTTTAGGTATACCTTCTGACAACGAATTTATGGCCATTCATCTCTTGTCCACCTCACTTTATTCAGGGCAGGCGCCACCCCTGGTCACAGAGCTTCGTATGCTCCAAGTCGTTAAGAAGATTAATACTTGAATGGCTTGACAGAAACTTATACCGATTACACCACAATTCTTCTTAACCTTCACACTACCAAGTTAATAGCTTACTGAATGAGTTGTGAAATGTGCAATATGTTTTGGCAATGATGGTAAGTGACACGGCAAAAGCAAATCAACTAGCAGGGTATGAAAGTAAGGGGTGTTGGGGCGAAGCCCCCAGGGAAAGTTTCGATGACACGTCCTCTACTTTGGCCTAGAATGCTTCTCTCCGACCCTATGTTTAGCCGGTCCCGAAAAGAATTATTGACCATTTTTAGCAATGGTTGTCTGAATTAGCATATCCGGGGAGAATTTTTGAGAAAACATCTTTTCATTGGCTTAGAGGGCTGAGAAATGAGAGCCCCTGCGAGCGAAGCGAGCAGAAAATTTTTTTTCGATCACGCCCTTTAGATTAGCTGAAAATGCACTTCAGAGCACAGGTGGTGGGGAAAAATTAGTAACAATAACAAGTACCTCCTTCTTTACTTTTGTGTTTGCCAAATTCGCCAACTTTGTCTAGATTAGCCAAACGACGACGATATTTCCCCTTTGCTTTGGCTTAAAACGACTCTCCAAGTCACCTCCTAGTATTTTTCGGAAGTATTCTTACCCTACTTTACCTTCGCCGAACTTCTACTACATTCTCCTTGTTTTGAAAGAATCTCGAGACCCATCTTTTAACAGAAGTGGAGGGGGCATTTCCCCATCTTCACCCAAGACCACGTCACTGCTTCTGGATCTGCATGAACTAGATCACGGAAGGCAAGTGTTTTCGATTCGAGACACACACGCAATTTCACTCAATTTCAATTAAATACATGTCCCCATTGCACCATTATGAACAATCAAGTATCGCAAGCATCAACTCTGCAGCTACCAGGACCTTCCATATCACTTCAGTTTCTGAATCAGTGAAGATCAGACAAAACTGAAGATTTAACAAATGGCTCAAAAAAGTCTCTGAACTGAGACCAAAGACTTCGCTAAAGCGAGGCCTTCGAGAGGAGGTTTGGAAGTATGGAAGTTTGTGCAAAGCAATGATCTTTGCTTTGTGTGTCAAGTGAATTTCTGGGTCTTGCCCGGGCTCTTGCCCAATGGTCGTAAAATTCAAAGTTTTTCAATGGGCCCAGTCACTGGTGGGGCTACTTCTCCTCAGGTGTGGGACAGCGTGAGAGCCTAATGGGGCAAATGCTTTGATAGTACACATGTTAAACTAGCCTTGTCTTACATTTTATAAGAAATGCGTGCACTTATAATTTTCTTCTAGCTTAGCTTTGGGGGCCCATATCTGAACGATTTTCAGGGGCCACCGGGACGATTTCCCGGTGTCCCGGTGGGCCACGCCCCTGGCCAGAACTGCACAAGAACTTGTCCGATGACCGACTGGAGATGCTGTGGTTTAAAGATGATGATGGTAAGAGAGTAGTCTCGTATTCGTTCAAAGAACGATGCCACCGCCCAGAACCAGAAATTAAGTTCATTCCGCTGAACAATATGGAAGACCTGATGGGAACCAGGGTGAAGAGGAGATTTCGTCAAATTTTCAATAGCGAGACTTCACAAGAGCACGAAGACAGTGAACATGGTGAGCCAGAAACAACCCAAAGAGCTAACTTGCATGACAGCCAGTGCTTGTGTGAAGACTGCGTGTTCGAGAACAATATTCCGCCAAACAAAGAAACTTCACAGATGCAGCTCTCAGAAAACAGCTTTTGCCCTTGAACAATTAGAATGATTTGACAATCTTCAAAGAATGGACTTGTGTTATTAAAGATAGATATAATACTCTGAAAAAACATCAATTGGTCCAAATTTAGATTTATCATTTCTGGTATTTCTCGTGCTGAGGAAAGAAAGTATTTAAAGTATTGAAATAAGGAACGGAAGGTCATGAATATTTTTGTAACGAATGATAATAAGATCAATGGAATTACGATCAACCGCACTGTGATATACTTGCTTCAAAATTTCAACACATAGCCTCGTGCTCTCACCTGAGAAAGTCTGATACATGACGTAATAACTTAGCTATACACCCCTGTGGAGGAGTAAAGCGTAGCTTCACTATCTTAATATCTGTATCTGACTTTTTCAACAATCTTCTAACAGAGAAAATCAGATACATGACGTAATTACAGGGGACCAAGGGATACTTTTAAAACTATGATGTAATTTTGAACACTTTGTCGCAGGGGTCTAATGCGTGCTCACCTTTTTAGTGGAATATCTGATTTTTTTCATGTATCTTAATTTTTCACACACTCTTGATTGCGAAAATCAGATGCCAAAAATAAGATATCTGACGTAATAATTACAGGGATCCAAGGAACATCTCATTATATATTGGAACTTTTTACTGAATATGTCTTACAAACATTCCTTCATCCCCTGTGATTACGTCAGATATCTTATTTTTTGTATCTGATTTTCACAATCAAGACTGAGTGAAAAATTAAGATACATGAAAATCAGATACTTTGCTGAAGGTAAGTACGCAATAGACCCCTGTGACTAAGTATTCGCGACTACGTCATAGTTTTACAAATATACCTTGATCCCCTGTAATTACGTCATGTATCTGATTTTGTGTATCTGATTTTCTCAATCAAGACTGTATGAAAAATTAAGATACACAAAATCAGATATTCCCCTAAAGGTGAGTATGCATTAGACCCCTGTGAATAAGTATCCTTCATTGCATCATAGTTTTACAAATATACCTTGATCCCCTGTAATTACGTCATGTATCTGACCTCGTGTATCTGATTTTCTCAATCAAGACTGTATGAAAAATTAAGATACACAAAATCAGATATTCCCCTAAAGGTGAGTATGCATTAGACCCCTGTGAATAAGTATCCTTCATTGCATCATAGTTTTACAAATATACCTTGATCCCCTGTAATTACGTCATGTATCTGATTCTGTGTACCTGATTTTCTCAATCAAGACTGTATGAAAAATTAAGATACACAAAATCAGATATTCCCCTAAGGGTGAGTATGCATTAGACCCCTGTGAATAAGTATCCTTCATTGCATCATAGTTTTACAAATATACCTTGATCCCCTGTAATTACGTCATGTATCTGATTTTGTGTATCTGATTTTCTCAATCAAGACTGTATGAAAAATTAAGATACACAAAATCAGATATTCCCCTAAAGGTGAGTATGCATTAGACCCCTGTGAATAAGTATCCTTCATTACATCATAGTTTTACGAATATACCTTGATCCCCTGTAATTACGTCATGTATCTGATTTTGTGTATCTGATTTTCTCAATCAAGACTGTATGAAAAATTAAGATACACAAAATCAGATATTCCCCTAAAGGTGAGTATGCATTAGACCCCTGTGAATAAGTATCCTTCATTGCATCATAGTTTTACAAATATACCTTGATCCCCTGTAATTACGTCATGTATCTGATTTTGTGTATCTGATTTTCTCAATCAAGACTGTATGAAAAATTAAGATACACAAAATCAGATATTCCCCTAAAGGTGAGTATGCATTAGACCCCTGTGAATAAGTAGCCTTCATTACATCATAGTTTTACAAATATACCTTGATCCCCTGTAATTACGTCATGTATCTGATTTTGTGTATCTGATTTTCTCAATCAAGAGTGTGTGAAAAATTAAGATACATGAAGATTAGATATATTGTGCAGATAATCTCTTGTACCCTTGTGATTCTAAGTACAGTTGAGAAAGCCAGCCCTTTGAGTCTGTTGACAACGTTTAAGTCAGAAACCCTTCGAAAGGAATACAATAAACAGAATGAAAATAAAGTTTAAATAGCGGCGCGGAAATGAACATATCTATGTACTCATAATATAACTTCAATGCTTTTCTCTTTCAATAAAAGTTTTCAAATTAAGTACTTTTTGTTTTAACACATTGCAAGTCTTATTTTCTTAATCACTTTGTCTTTGTAAAATCAATATCTTTACTTTCTTGATAATATTTCTGCTCGCTTTTTGAGAGAATCTGCTGTCCTCTTTTTGTTGAAGTTAAATCGTGGATCTCGCAGCATGGCTGTCCATTTCCCAAATCCATAAATTTTTAGGCATCTTTTCAGAAAAAGGTCTTCTTCAGGAGTGAAGGGCACTCTTTGGCCAACAATAGACTTTGATTTCATTTTACTTGCTTTTCGAACTGGTGGTTGAAAACTCGTAATGCTCTCCTGTGAAGAACTTGTCGGTGTACCCGTGTCATCGCATTCATTCCTTTGTTCCGATGAAGTTTCGCCTTCAAGTGATGTCACACCCTCGGAATCAGAATGGTCGTCACAGTCGAAAATAACTTTCCGCACTTCTTTGTTTACTTCACTGTTCTGCAACTTTTTCATTGCCGATTTTGCAGTGGATGCTATTTCACGAGAACTTCTTTTCTGATAATAAGTCCTCGCTACTTGCGAACTATGTTTCTGATCACGAGTGACAGCATCTTGCTCTTCCGAGGAAAGTTTATGAGAACTTTCGGTCTCCACAATTTGGCGATACCTTGTCGGATGAACGTACTTTCCAATTGCTTTAAATACAAGCTCCGACATCAGGTTGCTAAAGTTTTTAAACTGTGTTCCACTTCTCGTTACGAGAACATAGTCGCATTGTGGGTTCAACAGTGGTCGTACATATTGGATGTATTCGTCCAGTATTCGTGTGCTCGTTTCGTCAAAAATTAGAGAGTCAAAGCTGTACTGTTTCGCAGTCTTGAATTCGGTTTGATCCACGAATCCATCACTTTCTTTTGACTTTTCAAACATTGACAACGACAAATACTGATAAGTCATCGGTCTTGACCCCTTCACCCTTGTAAACAAGTAGACAGCTACGAAACGAGTGGCGAAAGTAAGATCGGCAGCTGTAACTGAGGTTAATGGGTAGTCTTTACATCTCGTTAGTACGTCCTTGTAACGCGAAAGATGAAAGGGTATCACTTTCTCCATCTCCTCCAATGTCGCCCATTGATTCGTTGCTTGTAGAACTTCAATCGAGAGGTTCTTCGTCCATTCGGTGATTTTACGTCTTGCAAGTGCTCTCTTCCCCCTGTTGATATACACCTCCGACGTTGCTAAATTCCCGAGAACTGTGCTTGAGAGTCCGGCCGACTTGCGAAAATCAATCAAGTCTGTTATCGCTTGAAGGTATCCAAACTGAGCTGAACTGCCGAGACCCCATTCCTTTCCAATGTGCTCTATGAAATTGCATACGAGTCCTGCCGAACCAACACAATAGTCTACATGTTCTTCGGTCAACTGCTCGTCATCATCTTCGCTACAAAATTTCAAAAACTTCATTACCCGAGTTCCATTTTGTGCGGCTTGAGTTTCTGACATTCCCCCGCCACATACTGCACACAGCCACTCGATGTACTTTTTGCCAAGACCCTCCTTGATAGAGAAACATGGTCTTTTTGTGGTATCAGCACGCTTTCTTAAACTTGCATTGTACTTTAGTCCATCACTGTTGCTTTGTTGTCGTATGGAATGTTCGATTACCCTTTCGCTTGGCTTTATGTCAAAATAGTAATACCATCTGTGCTTTGTGTCAATGTGCTTTCTGCAACCCCTTTTGCTGAAAAACTGTCTATTCTCACAGAAATTAACTGGACAAAGAAAGGTCTTGTCTTTGCCTTCTCGCAATATTATCGTTCGTCGCTGTTGTCTTGCGCCTTCAACCTTTGACCAGTCCATGTTGACTTGCTCGCTTACAATAAAATTCATTTTATACCAACAATTACAAGAGCATACCAGCAAGCACGCACTTTGATATTCCTAAACAAATTTTCTTCGCCAGGGAAAATTAAAAAGGATTTTCACGACGATCCTATTTGCTCTCCCTTCAAAGATTTCTAAAGAAAGAAACACCAAGTTAAACAGTCACAGAGGAATTCAACGAGCACTGTCTTCACTGCATCTCTTGGGAACCCAATGGAGACAGAGCCTCCAGAATGATTCCTTGTCTCGATCATTCTCAAGGGGAATGACTGGATCATTCTAGAGGGAACTATGAGATGCCTAGGTCTTGGTTCATCATTGTGATCTTGGCAGACATTCTGTGACGACAGCAATGAACAATGATCTCGTAGTTATGCCAGCCCTTGTTACCTATGGGATGAAATCCTTGTTCACCTCACATTCTTAGGGTCATCAAGGACCTCTGAGTTCCATAGGATCAAGGTCCAACTTTTTGTTCCTTGTCTGTTGAAAATTGGGCGTACCTCCTTCGACAAGCAAGGTACAATGGGTTTATAAAACTCAGATTAATAAGCGTGTATAAATTATCAAAGTATATCTATATTTTCAACTTTCCCCCCAAAAACCAACGCATTAACACGACTTAAATTCAATGAACAGCATAATGAGTTAGAGATACATACATATATATGTACATTATAACATTATGAGAATATATATACATACATACATACATACATACACACATACATACATACATACATACATACATACATACATACATACATACATACATACATACATACATACATACATACATACATACATACATACATACATACATACATACATACATACATACATACATATAAATATTTATTATATATTCATTATATATATATATGTTGGTTAAGGGCCTAATACCATATAGAACAAGGTGCAATGTGCAAATTAACATGACAAGAATGCAAAAGAAGGCTTCTCACCTTGGGTATTATAAGCATTTGAAAGAAGAATTTATGACCAGCTACAGCTCTTTTGAGAATATTTAGTATATTAGACAGGTGTTCTTAATATGTGGAAGGTCTGTACTGGATTTATCTATAATGAATGGTTGCATGCAATATGCTTGGCATGTTGGTTGACTAAGCTTCTTTTACATGGTTGGAAAGCTGTATTTTTGTTCCTTTTTGACTACAGAAAATGATGTGTCACCGGAAATAGATGAGAGGCAGAGTGAGGAGGTGATGGCCCACCATTACCGCTGTTTGAGAAAAGAGATGTTAAAGAAACATCCCAACAGGGTCATTGTCAACTCATGCTTAAACAAAGAGTTCATTGCAAGAAGAAATTGGGCAAGAACCATACCAGCAGAGCATCGCTGCAAAAAAATTCTGGAAGCATACCCTTGCTTCAAAGATCATGTTGAGGTACATTTTTCGTTGAGTATTGACTTCTGCTATTTTAGAACAAAAGTCTTGTTACGAACTTGTTTTATTTTATTTCTATTATAGTATGTTTTCAAAGCTTCTGTTGCAAGTTTTATTGATATGAACTGAAGCCAAAGACAAACAAAAGAAGCTATGGATAAAGGACCTCCAAGGTTGTTTGACCAATGAAGCACCTTCTTCTGTATCAGAACAGATATATCAACTGTTGAGTCATTTCAACCTGTTACAGAAAACCACAAGCCCTTTTATGTAGGTTTTCACTGCAAAGAAAAGAATTCTTGTATTCTTACAGTAGGCATAATAAATCAATGAATATCTAAACTTTTAGGTGAGATCTCTGGCATAGCTAATGTTCTTGACTGATTAATGTTAGTTGAAAGAGATTTGCATTTAAAATTTATAAATTAAAATTTAAAATTTCATGTAAAATTTATTTTCTATTAGGAAACAAAACTTTATACCAACAAGCAACTTGAATTGATAATCCCTTTTGCCTTCTTGCCAGACTCATTGTTTCTTGTATTGAGTTCAAACTTCATCCGCTTCTAATATTTGGCATATGATAGATACATATGGTGTTTGATAGCAATAACTACAATATATCACTGGCAACAAACATTAGTAGCTCTGTATCCCAGTGTACTAATGGTTGTGTCTTGGAAGATAAAGAGTGCGAGGGAAGCCAGATCCCCATGGTAGCAGCACAGCTCCAGGTTCTTCTTGCAGGAAATTTAAGTAAAGAGTTTTATCCAGTCACATGAAAAAAATTTTTTTTCATGCCCTGTGCATATGTTGGCCCAAAATAGGCTAATTTTATTTGATGATATTGACATTTGCATGCACATTTCTTAACAACTGTGTGTGCATTACTTTGTCTTATTCCTAGATTGCTGCTACTTGGCTTTGTCAGCTAACCTTTTAAAGAATTTCTTTCTTTCAAGAATTAAACCTGCCTAAGTACATATCGCTTATCATTACTTTCAACGTTCTACAACTGTTAGATACTTAAGTTCCGAGATCATCCCAGTTGTGGAAGCAAGCTTATAACCAAAAAAATGATTCAGCACTTTTAGCTTGTGTCTACTGGAAGTGTGACCCAGTAATGAAGTAAAAATATAGCCATTGGTTTACATGTTGATCAGCGATGACAGTCAAATACTAATATTTTTAATAAATTTTCTCCAGGTAATTGAAGAAGTACGCAGGATCTTGAAAATTGAAGCTGTTGAGAGAGATAGTTTTATGGAGAAATGTCTGACGCGACTCCGCAATCATGTAGATCACATCATCTATTTTGGAATGGCAAATAAAGGACTCAAGCCACCAAAAGGTTCACACTGGGGTATGTATGTTATATATAATGGATTGAACAATTTTGAAGTGTAATCTCTTTTAGCTGCGTAAATTTTCTTTAGTTATGGTTGAAACCGTTTATTTTTAATTGCTGTATTAACTTTAACTAAACACTATAACGGGCATCTTCTTCGAAGATCTTTGTCCAGTCATCTCAACAATTGAAGGAGCTTATGGTGAGATATATATTTGAAGGTATACACTGATGATGGAAAAACAATGAAATTTAAAATGCTGCTTCTTGACACTAGTGCTAAGCTTCTTTTCAGAAGGTTACTGCTAGGCTGATAGATGATGGATCATCTGCAGAGAAATGCTGTAAATTTTATGGAAAGTCAACTATATGACACATCTGTTGAGGCTGATAGGTCATTGTTCCAATTTCAGCTTTATTCTTTTTTCCTGTAAACTTAAAACATTTACATTATCTTGTAGATGTAAAGATCTTCCACGCACTTTCAAATTTGGCGACAATATTTCCAAGCAAGAAGGCACCAAAGAAGGCAACTGAACTTTATCATCAGCTAAAGGTAGGCAATTTTTCATTTTCATTGTAAAGTTGAACCGTAATTGGCCAAACAGTAAATAATGGGTTTGCTAAATTTTATCTATTTGGTAAATATATACCGGGTGATCCACAAAGATATACTGAGAAATCTGTGATCAAAATATATTAGGTATGTCCCAAAAAAATGTACATATTTGGATGGCTTCATTGATTTGAATTTAACTTGATCATCACTGACTAGTTAATCTCAAAATGTTCCTTGATTGTTAACTTGAACACAGGTACGTTGTTAGTTGGTACAGATGGTTTGATAGCAGTGTTACTCTAGAAAGCTCAAGTCTTCTGGTAAATGGAAATTATAAGATTGAGCATGATCTAAATTTGATCATGGCTATCATTGATTTATTCACTGTACCTCAAGAATTTGCTTAGGCCAAAAGGCAAAGCTCTGGTTTGGATGTGGTCTCAAATTTGAGCTTTCAGGTTAATATTTATTCTCTCAAAGCACAGCAAGCAGGGTATCTATCTCCAAGTTACATTAAAATCGAAAACTTTTGGATGCTTTTTCAGGGGTTTCAGACAAAAAAACTTTTATACCGGGTGTGTCAAAAAAAGTACCCCCTTTTGACTGAAAATAGGAACAAAGCAATGGGATATCATTACTCTCAGAATGGACTACTAAATTTATCAATCTTCAACTTAGATTCACATACCTTGCATTTAAAAATCATCCACCAAACACCGGAGATACAAGCTTGCAAAGTCAAAATTTACAGTTCACCTGAAACCAGAGGCTTTGAAAAAGGGCCTAGACATGATTTGTATCATGGGTATTTTCCAGGGTACGTCCAGGAACCTGTTTTAAACTTTAACTTTCAGTTTTTTACTTTTGAAAAGAAGAAAAGACTGGTGAACATCGGCGTGATTAAACAGATATGATAAAAATGTGGTAAGAATGATAAAATCATGCCACGTCTCCAAATGAGCTTGCATGTGCTCCTATTCCTCTTCTTTTACACTTGGGATGGAATGAAATGTACGCACTGATTCCTCAAAGGAATAATTATTTGTAAAACAATTGAAGCATTTCAAGGTATAATTCTTTTCAAAAGAAAAAAACTTAAGGTTAAAGTTGAAATTCTTTTGCAATATGCCTGTGATGTCAACACATGGCTAGGTGGCTAGGCCCTTTTACGAAAACACTGGTTTCAAGTGCACTCCAAAATTTGACTTTGTAAACTCATATCTCTGGTGTTCGGAGGATGATTTTAAAATGTAAGGTATGTGCATTTAAGTTGAAGTTTAACAAATATGCCTATGAAGTGAAAATGTCCCAATATGGTATCGTTTTGTTCCTATGTTTAGTAAAAAGGGGGTACTTTTTCCTGAGACACCCGGTATAAACATGATACCAAATACAAGTATGAGACAAAATCATATGTTGAAAACTAAATGTAATTCAACCATGAAAATGAACTTGAATGCATGGTCATCATCAGATCTGCAAGACCATTTGAATGAATTTTTTTCAGTCTGAGCGATGGTAAAACCAGCTGTTGATCAAATGAAAAAGTTGCTGCCATATGTGAACTGTTCAAATTTGAGGAACTTGAGCACTACTTGCAAAACAATGATCACAACCAACTTTTTATTTTAAGTTTCTTTGTGATGTTCTGTTTTCAATTAATTCTGAAAATTTCAGTTGAAAAACTTTTGGGCATCATCAGATTTTGGACAATTAAAGTTTTGGACAAAAGTTTGTCTGAAAGTTAGATGGTCTGAAAGTTCTCGATTTTAATGCAACTGTCAAGGAAATTTGGAGAGTGACTGGCCATTGATTAGAGATAAATTCACATCGTAGGACCAAAGACCCAACTGAGTCTGTATACTTTTCTGGGACACCTGTTATCAGCCTAAAGAAGCGGTGATTTAAACATATATAGTTACCTAAATAGCTTTTGGCTGTCAATTTCCACATATGCGCCCCCACGGATTAACAAACCTCACAAATGAAACCTTACTTCAAATCCTCCTGTATGGCCACGAAAAGTTATCCTTTGATTTGAACACAAAAATTCTTGAGGCAACGTTAAACTACATTCACGCCTCAGAACGGTTTCAATGAGTTCGTAAGTTTGCTGTCTCCTCTCTCTTGTAACTTGTACTTTGTTTTTCGTGCATTTATTTTTTGTGATTTTTTTTTGTCGGAATTATCTGTAATTGTTGTTTTCCTATTTGCCCTTTGTAATACGTTATTTGTAATATTTATATGTAATATCAATTTGAATCATGGAGCACCGCGGACACCTTTAATTTGAACGAAATGTTTATTCGATACTACTACCTTGATTTTTGGTCAATGGAATTTTATGCGATACTACTACCTTAACTGCGAGCGAAGCGAGCTACCTCTCCGGAGGAGCGAGCGAGCGCAGCGAGCGAGAGAAAACTGAATGGGTAACCAATGAAGTGGCTTTTCCATTGTTCTCAATCGTAATATGCGCGAAACAAGTTTGCTGCGGTGGTGGATCGGTAACAATAGGAATAAAACAATAGGCTCTCTTTGTAATCAGGGGGTAATTGTATCGAAAGTTTTGCTCAAGAATGATATCTTGAAGTTGTGAGCCTGTTCTTGGATCCACTTGCTGTGGCTGTCTTCTCTCCGTCGAGGATAATTATTCAGATTTTCTTTGGCTTCGTCAAGGACTCCTCTTTGTTTGACGAAAAGATGCATTTTAGAGTGATCCATGAAGTGCTTGTGATGAAACTCTGGAGTGATCAAAATAATGGATATTCTTAGTGGCTTCGCAAGGATAAAAAAGATGGCGATCGAAGTGACAGACTATCGTTGTGTCCGAGCGATTTGAAGCAACGCTCTGCTGTAGTCTTAAAAGAAAGAGGCATCGTAGTGAAAATGGAGAAACAAGGTAATTAGCTACTGAGACGAAGAAAAGAACAAAGAAAAGGCAGTGAACAGCCAGAAATGCCTTACAGAAGAATGACGATTTGTGATGGTACTTAGGCCCAATTTTACCAATTAGCCCAGTAACAGAGAAGAACATACAATGTTGGAGAATCAAGACCTAGAACCACGATGTCTCGGCAGAGACTTGGTTTCATGAAATTTGCTTTGAAATAGTTATGAAGGCATAACTGCAGTCCACGCTGCAGAGTATGGCAGTTCTCGACAAGATCTCGTGTGTGCAGACCACACAATGCCATGGTGTGTGTGTGCAGCAGAGCCTGTGTAATTCCTTTGTTTTTAAAGTAGAGAACAAAAGATCTGGTTCAAAATCGGTGTGCACATCAATATTTTGTGCAAAATCTTGTGTGTGCAGTTGCCATTCTTTGCAGTCTGGCCTGCAGTGTGGCTTTTGTTGATGAACCATATTTCCGCAATTCATTGAGGAGGTGGATCTGTGGCATCCAGGCAAATCCTGCATTTACAACAGAAAGATGTAAATATATCGAACTGAAACCAAAGTAGGCCATACTGCAAACAATGAATAGCCAAAAAACATGACTGTGCCCTCCTAGTATTTTCTTTTTTGCCCTGTTTACGATATTTGATAAAGAAGCCTATTTGGCATTTCACATTCTCCCACCCTGTTTGTGCCGAGGGGCAAGTCACTCCTGAAAATGGCGTACGAGATTAATAATCACAAGTGATTATTTTGTGATTAATTTGATATTTTGGTGATTAAGTGATTAATTTGTGATTATTCTAGAATAAACCACACATTCTAAAATATTCTCAAATAAGCTCCTGTACTATAGAAATTTTATGTATAGGACAAGACAGAGCAAGATTGATAAACAAATGATGAAATATGACGGTAAGCTATTTCATAAATCAAGTTATAGACTATCATGCCAATTTGGCAGAATTGTTTGCAACACAAGAACGAAGCTCTCCTTTTTGCTCCATCGCAAGGAACTCAGAATGCTGCGCTGTCGTGCTGCTCATGTTTTCGTGCTTGTTTTTACATAGCTGGCAATGTGTTCACATAAATTTGGGAAATGGTGACAGGGACAATCTAATCCTTTTATTTCTTATAAAAGTAAACAAATAGATATGGTTAAACATTCAAAATTTGTGATTAATATGACTGGTGATTTTTCATGATTAATATGATTTTTGTGTGATTAATGTGATTAATTTGTGATTAAAGTGTGATTATTTTCGAGAGCGTACGAGATTTTAAGCAGTGATTTGCCCCTCGGTTTGTGCTGTTTGTGGCTGGTCACTTCTTTTCATAAGTCTCATGGGTTTGGGTAAAATATGTATGGCAAAATGGGAATGAATTTTATGAAAATCTTTGGAAACAGATTTTCTCAAGCTACATCAGTTAGAACTACCCTCCTTGAAGTATTGCATGTTGATTGAACAGTCCATGATGAACCATTTTCTGGCAACCAACATCACTCATTTTACGCCAGCCAACTATTTTCATATTTTATTTAATCATGATTCTATATACTGTAAATAGTTTTAAAAAGAACCTTTGCTCAAATCACTAAAGATATTAAAGGAAATGTAAGCATATAAAACCTGATTAAGTCACTTGCGGTCAAATGCTATCCTATCAGATATTAGTATTCCCCATTGATGTAGATCAATTACCCAAATATGGTGTGGCACGTGTCGTGGCCTTATTGTCTTGGCAAGGTTATTTTATCAAAGGCTTATATATGCTTAGATTCCCTTTTATGGAATAATTCAGTGATGTGGACAATTTGCAAGAAAGACTATTTTTGTCAGTCAAATCCATAGCGTACTGTATTTCAAATTCATAGCAGTAGCAAGCACTTTGCAGATATTTAGGGGTGGGGTTTAAGATATTGTTTCAATCATAAAGCATTGTTTATCACCATTTTTTCAAACAAAAAACTGTTTGTCTTGGCCAATGACCACTCCCAATTGTCAAGTATCCATTACTGATTCATAGCATATTATGCATTTGGTCTTTGTATTGTATTTCTTGTTAAATACTTGAGGCAAATGTAGTGGCAGGGCTTCCTAAAATTATCGACAGTTGTTCATCAGCATACAGAATATAAATTTCAAGAATGTTATATGAAATTTTGAAAGACCTCAGAAGTTTAAAAGTATTGGCAGAATTTGTGTAAAATACTGTTATGTGATATCTTGGTATTGGTTCATATAAAAAGTGTCATTTTTGTGTTTTGTGGTCACTGGAAGAAATTGTCTATTTACACTTAGGCAATATTTAGATCTTGCAGCCAGGAGTATTGCAATGGATAATTATGCTGAGATGTGGAATGAACATATTGCCAAAGGTTTGATTCTTGAAGATCAAAACTGTAAAAATGCTCATTGTGGTCATATATTTAGTGTAGCCAACTGTGGTACTCTAGACTTTGTGCATCTTTGTGACTCTTATGGAGCAGGTTGGGGTCTCCTTTGTTGATCTGAGGTTCAGTTTTTTTAAGTTGTTTGGCATGAGATATACAGTATTACCCTGCCACTAAGAAACTGACCTGTTGGAGATTGCTGCCTGCCAGATGGCACCACATCTTCCCTGATATAAGAAACTACTGAGCCTGACATTTTAAATTAGGTTTCTTAAAAATAATTTTGATTGGAAAAATTGTATATTTCAAACACTTCTTTACATGAGATCATTATCAAATTAAAGCTAAGTTGATCTGAATGGTCATTGTCCAATGTCTGGTCTGGTAGAACCCACATTTTATTTTTCTTTCGTCCATTGATAAGAAACCAAGCAGCCTGGTTTTATAAAATGAGTTTCTTAGTGGTGGTGGGGCCCCTCCATGAGACATAGTGGAGCCCCCCAGATGGCTGTTGAAGACAGCCAAAATTATACCAGCAGCACTTAACATTAATTTTGGGTAACAATTTCTTCCAGATTTGGTTTCATGGAATTTCCTTTTAACAGGAAGTGCATATGCTAAAATTGCTAACAGTGTGGCTTATTTATGGGCAACAACTGTATAACCTTAGCCAGACTAAAAGTGGTAGGACTTTCATCGTTAAGGTTCCTAGTACGTCGGCGTCAAGCACCAATGACATTGGTTATTGTAAACAGCATAGAAAAGCAAAAGGTTATCTTTTAGATTTATGTGGCAGAATAAAAGGGAAGCAATACAGCAATTGGTTGTACAGTACGACAAAAAATGGGCACTTTCGGACAGATGTTTTCTCTTATTCTGCCACATGGCTCTGGACGATAAAGAAGAAGATTGAAAATATCTACTTGGAATCATATGCCTAAACCAAATGGGGACCTTTTCCAGTGACAACAGGATATTTTTTGCAGCATCAAGTCAATCAAATCATTTGCTTATTTGCCAGCAGTCTCATGCAAACTTTTTCCTTTCAAATGAAGAATAGATACAGTATGTTTCTTAAATTTCTTCCTTGTGATGCATTTTCTGCATGTTCATTGTATGGAGGTATTTTGTTCCCCCTAGACACACACATTTTTATATGAGACCACTTATATAAGAAACCCAACTCTCAGACTGCCAAAATTCAGAAAGTCCCAGTACTGAGAAAATATAACTTGAGAAATCATTTTTCTTGGGTAAAGGAATCCTTAGAATAGGTTTGGCTTATTTTCACTTGAAATATCTAAACCTTGGAAAGGAAGGAAGCAAATTTTTTTGAAATGTTCATGAGGACACACATCATCAACATGAAGTTTGTTATTAAGAAACTTGTGAGAAACCACAAGTACAGGCAATTTTCTGGTGACTTTACAAGCTGGCTCAAATATATACAGGGTAGTGGTACATTGATAAATTCATAATAACAAACCTTGGATGCCAGTTGCGGGTTTTCTTTTCTATCATTTCTTTCTGCACATTCCAGAATAAGGCAACATCAGGGTTTTCTTTCAGGAAGTTTGGCATCTCATCTACTTCTTGAAAAATGGCAGAGAGATCTCTATGATCATTTTCGCTCATGGTCTTGGATGATTTTTCTGCTAACAGTCTCCTCTTTGCGTATTGCTCCCTTTTTTCAGAATTCTTCCTTTTTTGACGTTCCATTTCAAGTCGATCCAGGGTCTCATTTCTCCTCAGGTATCTATCGTTTACTTTACCATTATCATGCGAATTCTCACTTGATCTGTGTCGGAAAAGCCTCAGTCTTAATACACCATCAAATTCAACACACTTCTTGCAAGACTTAGAAGGGCCTTGATCAAAACATAAAACTCCACAATCCACAGAAAAGTAAGAGACAAAATCAATAAAAGTGGAGCCTAAATGACTGACAACTCTCTTCCTCCCAAGAACCTTACCACAACCATTTTCAAACACCTCTTCTCCCAAAAAGACATAGTCAGAATTTGCACAGCCATTACAAAGCTTGCCACGGGATACTTTGCTAACAATGAAAGAGAGATCTTTAATTGTATGAAGTCTGTCTGGAGCACCTTCAACATAACAATTATGGTCACCAACCTTTACCTGATATGAGAGGTTTGACTTCAGTGTTATGACTTTACAAACAAGGAAATTGTTGTGGCAAACCAATGTTGTTTGACACAGAACAAAGACTTCAGCAGACAGTGTGGCTTGCCAGCCATTAAGTTCCTTACTTTTGGCGGAAAAATTTTCCCACCAACCTGCTACCAACTTCAAATCAACCACTTGATGGACATTTGTAATATCACGCAATGGTGTTTTCACTATTTTCTTCAATCCCACCCTGCTTGCAATTCCAACATATACACCTGAAAAAATGAATGAATATGTTATTGCAAAAACAAATTAACTGCATCTGATATTCATTGCTTTACACATGCAAAATACTGAAAGCTAAGGAGAACTTTGCAGAAATATTTTTTCTTGATATTTTCAAAAAGAAGTCATTCTTGACAATCACAGAACAGAGAGCAATGACTTTTCAAACAAACCGAATACTCAAATTCAATGACAGGCAAAAACATTGCTGTCCACCAAGGAGCCTCTTGCAAACAGGGATATTGAGATGAGGGTTTAAAGGGGTAGAATGGGTAGGCTAGGGGTAAATGGGGGTATTTCTGATGGATGGACAATGCTAGATTGGACTATTAAATTAAAGTTTACAACATTCAACAAGTGTAGTTCAAACAGTTGAAGCTAGAGAAACATATAAATAATGACTTCCATGAAAATTGTCTACATTTCTCTCCAACCAATTAAATGCCACTTTTTATCTTACCAATTATACAGAATGTGTTGTTGGACCATGTTAATTAGATCTCTGCATAAGAATGTGGAAAATTCTTTCAGACCAGGAAGAAATTCATATGTGCATAGCCTAGAGAAAGTTTAAGATGGAAATGTTTAGGTTAAACCTTTTCTTGCTTC
Organism: Aurelia sp. 3 sensu Dawson et al. (2005); assembly: GCA_964020215.1. NCBI lineage: Eukaryota > Metazoa > Cnidaria > Scyphozoa > Semaeostomeae > Ulmaridae > Aurelia > Aurelia sp. 3 sensu Dawson et al. (2005). The sequence continues at coordinate 13,682,921 of OZ026574.1, forward strand.
CCCTTTGTTAACAACTTTTCTCTTCTTTCTCACTGTTTGTTCCCCAAAAACTTTCAACAGCATCTCTCCAAACAAATTTTTATTAGCAGGTTTCCCTCCTCTTTCTTTCTGTGCCTTCACGTAAATGTCGAATGCTTTATCAACCAGAATTTCAGAACTTGCATCACTTTCAAAAAGTTCACCAATCAGTATTTCATCAGTCCTGCAATTGGATGGATTGGGAAAAACTGAGTTCCGATGCTATAAGATTTACACATATGCAGAAACGTATAGTTTGATAGTTTGAAACTATGGGCGGCTTGAATGGTGGTGATCAGTTTGATAAGCACAACCCCTTGTTGACCTTCTCAAAAAATTGTAAAAATAGCGCCAAACTAGTTGGCCTATAACTAACTCTGGCCTAACTTGAGAACATAAAGCGTCAAACAACACAGATAATTTTCAATGTACTTTACAGAATCAATTAGGGGATAAGAAAAAGCGAGAAAAATCTTTCAAGTACCTGCATCCACGCTTCGAATCCATGGCTACTCATCACAATATTCCTCAATTCTGAATCTCCAGTGCCAGTGCAGTCATTTCTTCTCGTCTCGTGGCTTGCTGAATTCAGATTTTCCCGCACCATCATTTCAAAGTTGTTGTTGCAGAGAGAACAGAGTTACCCCCCAACGCAGTCTCTTTTTTGCGAAAATTCGCAAAATTCGTGACACGACAGAATCCTTATATGGTCAAACATTTGTTTCGCGCATCTAACGAAAGCGCTTTCGTAGCAAAGCCACTTCATTGGTTACCCATTCAGTTTTCTCTCGCTCGCTGCGCTCGCTCGCTCCTCCGGAGAGGTAGCTCGCTTCGCTCGCAGTTAAGGTAGTAGTATCGCATAAAATTCCATTGACCAAAAATCAAGGTAGTAGTATCGAATAAACATTTCGTTCAAATTAAAGGTGTCCGCGGTGCTCCATGTTTGAATATCTATGTTAAATGTTATGGTCACAGGGTTGCTATGTATTTCCATGCTCCTCGTGGCATCGTCTTGTAACCTTTGTTTGTTTACTGTAAAATTTTATTGGAATATAAAAAAAAAATTTCTACATATTAGGACCAAAAGCTCTTTATGTTTAAAAATCTTACCTTGGTGCTAATTTATTCTTGTGTAATGAAGTTGAACATCAGACAAAATATCACAAACACTGAGTTCACTAATTTTGCAGAGTCCTTTACATTAAATTATTTTCATCCACAGAACCATGAAGATCCTGAAACATTCTGTGCAAAGCAAACTCGACATGTGCCAGTGCTACTGGCAACATCGGAGCAAGCAACCATAATAATTGGGAAACAAATCATTTGTGAGGTTGATACAAAGAAGCTAGATGAGGCAGTAATTGCTCATCTGGCTGCATTTTACCTGCTGGATTTTGACTACCCAAAAATTTCCGAAGTGGGGATGACCATGCTTCAGTATTCAGTATTTAAAGTGCCACTAAACCTTTTGGGGAGTTTGGCTTAATCAATAGAACTCGTCAAGCTGATTTCAAATCAAAAAAGATTTTTCAGATCCGACGAGTAGTTTTTTTTCTACGAGTCTTCAAAGTTCGTATTTTGAGCATATTTTGCAAATAATTTTGGTCAACGACCGCGTAATCCGCGATTGTTAAGAGATCTCGGGCGAGGCGCCTGTGATGTCATACTGGGAATGACGCAATACTTTCACAAAACACGAACACACTGCAAACGGACTGTCATTCTTGGAGGCATATCGAGAAAGAAAATCGGAAGAAAATGTCAACTGCAGGAATTTGCCTGGCCTGGAAGTGGGAATAATACGTCCATGTATTCCTTTTCATTAAGATGAACTGTCGGGGGCAAAGCCAAGGTAGAAGAACTGGTATTGATGGACTGAGGTTGGAACACCTGGAATAGGTAGGCCTACCACCTACCTAAACACACAAAGCTAACTCAGCAATGGCCCACATGTTCCTCTCATTTTACGCTGGACAGTTACGAATGGATATTTATCCCCGAAAAGACTCAACTACAGATGACTGCGGCGTAGCAGGTTTCCCAACTATCGTTACAACGAAGGATGGAGACATCAGAGGTCGTTTCATTTCAAGCAGAGAACGTGTAGGTTAGTTAGGCATATTTATTGCTAGTTTTAGCCTAGGCCATCTATTTTGCTTCGTAGAGATTATGGCACTTCCATTTGAAAGCTCATAGTTTTTTATTGATAACGTGATTCAGATCAAACAAAATTTACTTGATCCATCGTATTAGAAATTTCTTGGCCCTAGTGGCGCAATTTTCCACATCTTCACCCAGTTCACTTTGAGCGGACTTTGGCGCTCAAGAGAGAAATTGCCAGGTAAGGCAGGGGCTGGATGCTAGTGATGCTGCTGGATTTAGGTCGACCACAGAGTGTTTCAACTGTGCATGTTTCTTGTTTATGATGTGCATTAAGCACGTTATTTATTTTGAGGAAATCTTCTTTCAAATTTAGAGCTATTGACATCTTCTGACAGGGCTTCACTTTGGTGTATTTCTCATGGTACTGTTTTGAAATTGATTAATTTACAATCTGAACTGAAAGTAGTTTTGTTTGCCATGAAACAAAATTTTCTTCGAAATGGGCTTGTTGGCATAACAAAACTAAAGCCTAAGTATCTGATAAGGTGATCTAGAGTTGTATTCCGTTGATGTCTTTGTTGTAGGATATCACTTAGTTAAATACCAAAGAGACGTGGACCAGTATGTGTCATGGAGGCACATCAAAGAGAAGATAAAAAGAATTGCAAGAAATGAAACTGTATCTCTACACCCTATCATACACTGCATATCAAAGGAGGATTTTGTGCATTACATCTTTCTTTTCCTGGGAAATGCTGGATACAGTAGTAGCAAACTGTTCTTTTCACAAAGTTTTGCCCAGAATTACAGTTTCAGCTTTTTCTATGCAAGTAAATTAAATGTATTTTTTAAAAGAGACAAAGAATTTGGGCCAGTACTGAAAGTTACTCAAAATTATCAAATTTGAGTACAGCAAAGTCCCACCTTAAGGAAACTGCATTATAAGAAACTCAGGCCTGATTTTGTTGAATAAAATACCTCTCGACAAGAAACTATCCCAGCTGATTCATGCTCAGTTTCTTTTAAAATGGAACATAGTAATATTATTTGGCAATGAGGATGAAAATCTTAAACCCACATTGTCGTGACTTTGAGAAACTTTCAGTACTGCCTCAGATTATTAGTTACTTGTACAACTGTGCATATCTACATTGTTTTCTGAATAATGTTGACAGATATTTGGAACGTAAAAGTATTTCTTATACCGTGATATTCACAACCTGATTTGAAGAATTATTTTTTACATATAGAAACTGATCAGGCTGTTTTTTGTGAAATGGGTTTCTTTTAAATATTCCATAGCTATCTCTATGTTCACCTTGTTCCCTCATGAACATTCCAAAACAATGATTTTGAAGCCTTTCCGGTGCTTTGACATACTCTATTACATTCTGAATAATATGATACATGAAAGAAGTGAAAATAAAGTGAAACTATGTCAAGGATTTCTTTTATCAAAGTGTATGGCTTCTTAAGTTAGATTTTCCCAGTACCGGAGTTTCTTAATTTTTTGTGATCTGTGAGTTGAGTTTCTTATAAGCAGTTTCTTGTGAAAAATATGTGTAAGTCAGGATAAATTTGTTCCATTGCATTCAGAGTTCAAGAACTGTAGTTGTTTCTATGATTGCCCTTCTGAACAAATTTGGTTTTGCAAATTCCTGTGTGATTCTCAATGGAAGGTGTGGACTTGCCCAAGTCTCTCCTACATTTATATCCAAAAATTGCCACCTGTAAAAGCTAACATTCACAGAGGTAATTGTTGGGTAGTTTTTATTTTTTGAGTTTCTTGGCAGTGGAAGAGACTTGGGCGAGTGCAGAATTTTTTAAGGTCTTAGCCATCCTGGAACTGGCTCTAAATCAGTTTCTTGGCCAAGACTGTAGACATACTACTTTCACATGTTGTTTTATATCAAAATGTTGATATTTATTTTCAAGTCTGTCATGCATTTTTGCTTGTCAACTGTTTTTAAATTTTGGGCAATTATTCTTGCTGTAAAGTTGGCTGGGAGTTTTCTTCTCATTTGTGACAACAAATCTTACCAAACAGTTTTCTTTTCACGCCACCTTCCTAGCAACAAGTCATACCACAAAAAAACACAACAGAGTATTTTCAAAAGTTTCTAGCTATTAATATTAGATTATGCCATCACTGCATAAAACAGTTCTCTCGTGAACATCTGTTGCCAGTAACAAAAAACAGTATGATCAATAGTCAACAATCAGGAAAGTACTCTTTGAAAGCTCTTGCTACCAGCAATCAGGAAGGTCAACTTGGATATCATTGCAATTGCACTGAGTTCTGACAGACAACTGGGACATCTCTTGGAAATTCCTTTGATGATTAAGTCTTCAAATGAAAACAGGACATATGTCGTGAATGTTCACCTACAAAATTAAAAGATTCGAATACTTCCAATTTTACAATAGCATAAGATACAAACAACAGTTTAATTAGCAAGTAACCCTCCAGTTCTGAGCAGCACCAACAACCTGTTCCATCCTCCAAGCTATCGAACAAAGATTTCCCACATTTGACTGTCTTTCATATGAAGCATGATTAGATTTATGAATGCTTAAGAATGATTTCTGTAAATAAATGATTTTGTAATTGTAAGAACCTTTGTTTGAAATTCTAGCATCAGATGATCACCCTAAGTAAAAAGGCTTTCCATTAGATATATGAGAGGGCAAAGGCCAGTTCACATTTCATTTCACACAGTTTCATAACTAATATCAAACTGGACTTGGGGCTGTAAGAAGGAGCTGCAGATTGGGGGTAATTGTTCTTAAAACAATAGAGAACAATGCATCTAATTAATGCTTGTGACATAGCACCATTGTTTGCAAAATTATTGGGGCTCAGCCCTACCTGCCCCCCGCCTGCTGACTAGTAGTTTCATCCCTGTCTGCCAGACCAAAGATTGGCGAAAGACTGCGAAAGAGAGCTGTGAAAGGAAAAGAAAGTTGTCCAACATGGTTTGGCATGATGAGTGATGAAACTTTAATGTCTCCATTACTAAACATTCTGAATAAACTGAATACCTGTCAGGTAGTTCATTGCATAAAAGTTGACCTTGGTTTCATTCATCTTGGGCCTTTCATGACAAATCCACTTCTTGTTCAAATATTTCTGTAATGCTAATACTCATAATTACCATTTTCAAAAGTCCTATGGCAAGTGCCATCCGCCTGTTTTTGCTTCCTGATGTGGGCTAACAACATCCATGCCTGTTATGATTGTAACTACAATCGATTTATCGTAAAATTACATGGTAGAGACAGATCATGTATCGAAGGAAATAATACATACCATAACCTGATGAATAAATTCTTTGTAAAAGGGCTATGCAGCTTCTTGTTTTCCCAAGCTTTCAATCGATCATCATTTTCAGACTGACTGACTTGACCTTCATTCATTGCCATCGCTGAAGGCCTACACATCCAACCGGGCCTAGCAGCCATTGGACTGGTGCTGCCCTTGCAGTCATTTTCTTCTCCGACTTCCATGTAAAGCTTCATTGGAAATGTAAAAGGATGCCAAGCCATCATCGTCCGAGGATGTTGCCGTGATAAAAGAACTAAAACAACACACATTCCCTCTCTCGATCCTTCATCTTCACATCAACCGAACAAGCGTTTTGTGCGAATAGTAGGACAATAAAACAGAGATTCCCGGAATGACATCAGAGGCTGACTCGTTCCCAGCGCCCTAAAAACCCGGCCGTTGACCACGAGTAGGTGTCGTAAAACCCCCCAAAGCAGCGAACCCCTTTCGCAAAATCAAAAAAGAATAATTGTCCGAAGGTAGTCGATAATTGATCTTTCAAATAAGCCAAACTCCCCAAAAGGTTTAGTGGCACTTTAAAGATGAGAGCATCCCACAAGATATTGCTGTCCATTTTAAGAACACACTGGCTTCATACAAAGCTGACATGTAAAAAGGACAAGAGAGGACATGAACTTTTGAATTTGGGACAGTTTACATAACTTGCTGAACTAAATTTTGCCCAACAATTACTGTAAAAGACCACTTTTAAAGCCTACTTCTTTTGAGAGCCAGGCCAAATATGCTCTTCTTTTAGGGTAAGGCCAAAAAGTCGGAGATTTTGGAGCAAACTCTCAAACTTTTCAACTCAGACTTTTCGTTTTGCCTTACATACTATAAAAAAAAACTTGGAGATGTCGGAGCGGGGATTTTCCATTTTAATTCATTAAATTCTGATTCTAACATGCCCTTAAAGGCGGTTTTTGATGCTCCATGGAAGTGTCGTTCTGAGGTAACCTTGGAGGTTTCCTTCGAGTTGTTGTTTTTGCCCTATATTAACAAAAAGTCTGAGGAAAATCTCCAAAGCTATTTTAGAACAACGCTTTCATGGAGCATCAAGAGCTTTCTTGGAACAAGAGCATTTTATAAACACTGAGGAGAAAAATCCCTTATCATACATGTCCGACTTTTTGTTTACAGCAGATAGGACAGAAACGAAAAGTCAGCCTTACCGTGTTTTTAGAGGTTTTAGACTAATTTCAAGCTTCTTGAATGATGTCCTGTTTAGGCTTTTTCAGTTTCCAAAGATTTTCAACCCTGATGTGTTCTGGGAAAGTTATTACGAACCGAATAAGGAATTCTAAACAGACAGCAGAGGAGGTGAAAATCGAACTTTGACAGTTGTGTCTGGGACAAAAAAGAACTTGATAAACATGATCAAACTGAGACATGTTTTTAATAACAAGATGTATTATTCAGGAACAGATAGTTTCTTGGCACCCACTTTTGTAGGTTCTAATATGCAGAGATCTAATATACCAACTTTTGATCTTTACAGTTTGCCTTTGATATGAGTCACTGATCTTCAATCAGTTCAACAGAAACATAATCCGGCAACTTGAGGGTAGGGGTCTAAAGATACATTAAAATGTCAACTTTGGGACAGTCAAACTTTCAGACAAAATTTTGTTTGAAAGTTTTCTTCCTCCAAAAGTTTTGAAATTAATTGAAAATAGAAAAATATTAAGAAACCTAAAAGAAGTGAATTAATCATTGTTCTGCCAGTAGTGCTCAAGTTCTTTGACTCTTTATCTTAAAGTTTGGTTCCTCGAAGAGTTTCTTGTAAACAGTTCAGGTATGGCAGCACCTTTTTAATCTGATTAACAGCTCGTTTTACCATCTCTCAATATGACAAAAACTTCATTCAAATATTCTTGCAGATGTGATGATGACCATGCAAGCAAGCTATGGAATTACAATCAGTTTAACATATTTTGGTTTCATGCTTGTATTTTGGTATCATATTTGTCCAAAAGTTTTTTCGTCTGACATTCCAGAATTGTGTCCGAAAGTTTTTTGGCCAAAGCTGTTTATCCGAAACTTTGTCGTCCAAAAGTTGTTGATTTTAATGTAGGAGGAAATCATGTAAACGCCAATAGTTTTTATTATTTTCAAATTGTATCAATTTTTCTTCTACTGCATTCCTTTTCTCTTCCCTTAAATGAAGAAGTTTCACTAGCATAATATATGTTTCCAGTTCAAACTGGCGACCACTGAAAAGCTGTAGAAAATACCAAAAATAAACAATGCTGGAAATGAAAATTTTCTCCCCCTCTATTTAAGACAGTGCCATCATTGAATTTGAATTTCTTATGTGATTTGCATTTAAGAGATTCCCAAAAGAAAAAAGGACTATGTTGTATGATAATAAAGGAGCTACCATGCTGTCCTCTGTCTGGAAACTTTTGTTAGCAATGTATCTTTGATTAGTGTTTATCTGATCTTACCAACTTTTGAAATTGATTTATTGTAACATTTTTAATACTTTATGTTGTTGGCATCAGTTTTAAAGTTAATGAACATGCAGAACTGTTTTGCTGTCTCTATTGGAGAACCTGTATCTTATTACCACTATGGTGATTATTGTCTTGTAATATCTATATTTACATGGAAAATTGCCAAAGTTCATTTAGGGAAATGTTATACATCCTTTGCTATTTTCCATTTAACATATTTTCAAGACAAAGTTGTTGTTTTTAAAATCAGATCCTTTTTCAAGTACAAGAACCTTTCTCATTCCAAGCAATTTTTTCCAATTCCAAGAGAATCCTCTTTCTTACTAAGAAAGTTTTGTACTATATCAGAAACAATTCTCTTGTTTTAAGGTTTTGGATCTTTTCACGATTCGAGAAAAATTTTCTAATTTCAAGAGAATATTTCTTACTCTGGTTGCTTATTGAGAAAAGTTTTCTTACTATTCTGACAATCCAAATTTCTCATTTCAAGATAAAAAATCTTGAAATCAGAAACAATTTTCTTGTTTTAAGGTTTTGGATATTTTCTCATTCCAAGAAACTTTTTCTAATTTCAAGAGAATTTTTCTCACTCGAGTTTCTTATTGAGAAAAGTTTTCTTACTATTCTGACCACAGGAGGCCCAACGTATTGTAATGAGGGGGCCCTCGAATATACTAACGTATGACTTACCAAGATCTTTTCTTTCTTCAGATAGAATATCTTATTGAAAAAGCTTGCAAATCAGATTTTGTTGTCTGTGTCTCACATAACAGTCATTTCGTTTTGTTTTGCGTCGTTGCTGTCGATCAATCCAATACAGCGCCTCGAAGAAGGCTAGCTATCAACGCGTAGTGATAATCGAAATGCCGTTCGTTTTGATTTATGTTGTCTAAGTATGGATATACAAGGAGCGCAACTTATCCCCAAGCAGATCAGCAACAACTGTTTTCTTTCCACCCGCGTTGCATCTATATTTGTCCAAACATACAAAACAACACATCAAAATGTTGCTTATTTATCAGGCAACATTCTTAGATACCTTTCTGTTTGAATGTTTCACCAAAACTCAACAAATTTCGCTGCTAAAGCTCATGCAGTCGGCCTTAATTATCTTTCTCGGTAGGCTCTGTAGCTTCCCTTAAGCCCAATATTCGAAATTCGAATTCGACAGTACCTGCTGAATTCGACAGAATTCATCACGAAAATCTGAATCATCTCCCGTTAATCTCGAAGTGCGAGCTTGATTGTGCAGGTTTCCTGGGAATGATGTTTATCGCATATGGACGCCCTGTTTAGTTTCTTGTCATGGCTTTTCATTCGCTGCAATTAAAGTCGAATGTATCTGCATCAACAAAAGGAAGAGGAAGCTTTATGTTAACGGCGAAATCATGGTTAGTACACTTCCCTTTTCTATCTCTTCTAACTTGGTATTTCTTCTCCCATCAGTTTCGGCCTAATTGTGCAGAGGTTATCCAATCATCAAGACAACTATTGGGACGAGTGCAGTTTAGCGGGCGGCGATCACAGGGAAACAAGATTATCGTAAACAATAATACAATAGCTTATTAGCATCGAATCAATATTTGATTCCATCCGAAGATAAATTCAAAACATTCTTGAAGTTGATCACGAAAGTTTATCCAGTGAAGACGCGTAGGCCACTTGTTGCGATTCGCCAAAATCCTGCAAAACCCAGCTTGGACTGCAGCACGAACAGTTTAGATGACTTTCAATTATAGCTTCTTTGTTACGATGATTCTTGTTATATAACTCGTTGTTTGTTTCCGTGATAATTGGGGGCTACCGCCCCCAAACCCCCGTTGTTTATCAGTTGATATGTTTGCATGAAAAGAAACCACGCTTGTTTCAAACTGACTTTTGATTTGAATTCGAATCCTGTCAAATACGACGTTGCTGCGCAGGGGCCGCCCGCTAAACTGCACTCTAGCCCAACTATTTTAGTATCAATACCTAGAGCAAGAACATAAAAACATCTAAGACTCTCATTCTATATATTTTCATTTTGAACTTCAACACCATAATCGTTGCCACTATCTTAAAATCTTGCATAAAAAAACAACAGCCAGCAGAAACAGTGATCAGTAGACTTGCATCAGCAAACGCTTCATTAAGCACGATTTTTTCACCTTCCCTTGAACAGCTTTTAGCGGACCCTTTTATGGCAAGCGAAAGTCACCACAATCAGATAAACCCGGTTTTTCTCAGAAAAACCGAGTTTTTCTGCCAGAAAAACCGGGTTTTTCTGAAAAACTCAGTTTTTCTGGTGAAAAACTCGGTTTTTCAGAAAAACTAAGTTTATCAGGCAGAAAAACCAAGTTTCTCAGAAAAACCAAGTTTTTCTCCGGAAAAACCAAGTTTTTCTCCAGAAAAACCAAGTTTTTCAGAAAAACTCGGTTTTTCTAATTCTGGTGACTTTCGCGTCAGAAAAATTGGCCGCTCTAAGTTACACTCGGTTCTTCCGATGAACGAGAATGAGTTTTTAAAGGGGCATTCCGAACTCTCGGGATGCTTCCCAGAGGATACAAAGTTTTGCCGATTTCGGTGAAGACATGTATTTGAAGAGACCAGCTTCGAATGCCAATGGCGAATACAATAGACTGCGAATGAAATGAACTGTGTTCACCGACTGACTGTACAGCAAAATGTACAGATATAGTTTACTGTACGAAACCCGTTTTGTAAATATCAGACTCATATCAGAAGCCCCTACATTCATATTTTAGGCTCATTCTATGAAAACATTATGAAATCGTACAACCTAAAGCCATGAAAATACTAAAAAACTTTTAATTATGTATTACTTCAATTCATGCAGTGCAGCATTGCGGCTAAAAACTTTCTATCAACCGGGTATAAGTTTTTCTCTCATAAGAAACTCGTGGTTCCATGAGAAATAGAGCAAATTTCTGGCAAAATATCACTTGGCAAAATAAATGCGGAACAAATCAGGAACAGGAACCTCTCCATCATGGATACGTGTGGCACTTATTGTTTGCGAGGATTTGAATACTTCCTCTTGTCACATTTTATATCGCATCATTGCGTTTATTCAGTCAATGGCTGAACGATCTCAATCAACGCTGATTCAAGGTCCCCTTTGTACTTTGATTATCTGAGCAAAATCATGTGTTCCCGAAAAACTCGGTTTTTCTGAAAAACTTGGTTTTTCTGAAAAACTCGGTTTTTCTGAAAAGCTCGGTTTTTCTGAGAAAGTCATCGGTTAAGTTCGGTCTGGTCGGTCGGTTCATCGGAAAGGATCGGAGAAAAACTCGGCTTCTCCGAAATAGTGACATTTTAGCAGAAAAACTTGGTTTTTCTGAAAAACCCGGTTTTTCTGCAGAAAAACTTAGTTTTTCAGAAAAACCAAGTTTATCTGGCAGAGAAACTCAGTTTTTCTGAAAAACTCGGTTTTTCTGGAGAAAAACCAAGTTTTTCTCAGATAAACTCGGTTTTTCTGCAGATAAACCCGGTTTTTCTGAGAAAAACTGGGTTTATCTGATTTTGGTGACTTTCGCTTGCCATACCCTTTGGGTCCATTACAGTTGTGATGTCATAAACCTGTCAATCAGTTATGTCAATAAGTTTCTTTCGGCAAGGGTGGACTTCATCGCAATGTTGTCAGGCTTTTATTTTATGCGCTCTTTATCACTTTGCGTGCTTAACAACTTCCGTTTACATCTCATCGACAGCTAAGCAGCAAGCAAAGCTACTGTGTTTCCCTTGCCAAAGATGGACATAACTTCATGATATATGGCGAAGCTATATGCCACGGGCTTGTTTCATCACAAATCCCTCCTCTTAAGTTGTATTTTCCTAACTCTGCTGTTTCTTAATTTTTGACGGTCTGAGAGCTGAGTTTCTTAGGCGTTCTCTTCTGAAAAAGAAACATGTTGCAAGCCAGCATAACTGGTAATCAATAACGGTGCATCAACAAATGTTTCACTTAGCACGATTTTTCTTTTTCTCCTGAAAGGATGCTCCAGAAGTTACAGTATTTCCATGCAGCGAAAACAACGGTTCCAGAAATTATGAAATGTACCATGCCGATAAGGTGAATGTCACATTTGCACTTAGTGGGAAAATCATTGGTAAGGTAATATGCGATGTCTATGGCGATCAAGTTTCTGTTCACAGGAAACGTGCTGGTGATGGCAGAATAACATGGTACAAACATCTCGCGAAACGGCAACCATCAACAAATGCAACGCACAGAGATAATGTCACTAATACAGAACTCGGTCATTGGCATCTTTCATCACAAACCGACAGCTGTTCCCTGTACTCGCGTATGACTCCTTTCTATATCAATAAATAAAGGTATATCGTCGAACTAAGGCTGAACTTTCACCACAGAGAGGTTAGACTGCTTGGGTATCATGGCACTCTAATCACGGAGAGTGAATTAGGAGTTTCCTCGTCGTTCATTTGTAAAGAAAGTGTCCCTGAGATTTTTGGCATCATCGATACCTTTGACTTGTGCGCTGGTTTCATTGAAGATGACCATATGAAAGCTGTTGTGCGGGAGAATGATAGAGGTAGATGCCTCTTCAAGGTTGAGTTAGAAAGAAATGCAGATCAAGGCAACTCTAAAATGATCCTTTCCAACAACTGCAAAGTATTAGCAATGCCTCAAATGTCCTTGTGCAAAGAATGTTCTGCTTTAAGGGCCAAATTGCGAAGAAGACAAACATCAGTAGCTGATTCACCATATGTGAATGATCGATTTTTTGGAATAGATGGGATGAAGGCAAAGCTTTCCAGGAGGACGCTTCAGAATGAGTTGTCCGATAAACGGGCTAAATATTGGAAAGCTAAGTTTGATAATGACAGCATGGTGATTGAAGAAAGCCAAAGTTCCGATTTGTTTGCATGCTCAGAAACATTTCAGATGAAGATGTTCCAGATAACATGAGACTTCTGATGAATGCACAGATGCAGGCACTTCAGTCCAAAAGTCCAAAAGGATACCGATGGCATCCCAAGTATGAAAGATTTTCATATGTTTTCCTTGGTATCACAGGCTATACAAGGAACTTGGAAACTGTATTTATTGGTCGTTATCACTGAAAACGGTGCTACGGCCATTCGTGATACTGATAGTGCATCAATAAGTAACTCAGGCCCATATTAGCAGGTAGAAAAATTTTTTCACAAAATAATGCTCTCATTTAACAATCAATAACGGGCATAGCCCCGTTAGCCTCACTTCACAGTATGTGCCAGGTCGTTAGCCAAAAGCGTATGGTGTAATGTTTCCTCTTAAGTGTTCCCTCTGGTCTGTAAAAATAGGGAATGTCCACTCTAAATATCCCATTTCTTGTTCAATGCAAACAAAATCATTCAAGAATGCACCCTCCAAGAACAGTGCGCAAATTTCATTGGGTAACGTAGATTCATTAATGTAATATTTTATTACTTACAGTACACAGCAAACCAACTATTGCGTTATTGCGGAAATTTTTCTTTCAGAATCATCAGACTATGTTTAGACATTCATTGCCGTTCAGCGAAAGCTTTTGATGAATTAAAAAAAACATCTCATTTTCTAAGAATGAAGGGGTAATACCAACCTCGTGTCTACGTATGCTTATGGATGTCGGCGTTGACCTTGATTTTATTGAGTTGTTTGGTTTACTATTGAAATTAAGTTATGTAACTTTCGCAATAGCCTTCTTGATGTCTCTTTTGGTTGTTTCTGTGGTGTCGTAAAGAGGCTGAAAGACTGCATTTGAATGAAGAACAACGATTTGGTGGCCTAATCTTCGACGAAATGTCAATTCAAGAAAATTTGAGATTCCACAAGAAGGGAGATGCATATCAAATCACTGGCCTCGTGAACCTTGGGGACACACACCAAGACTACAATCTTTTAATGAATGGTTAGTCTGATTCTGTCCATTGCTATTGTTGTTTTTGAGTGCTATAATCGCACATGTTGCACTCGGTGTCTTGTCAAAGCCCTTATAGGTGTACCTACACGAAAATGCGATTTTTAACTCAAACGGGGATGAAACTCAACTCGCCTGTTCAGATCGTTTTGAAATGTTGCCCCGGTTTGAAAAACATCGTATAAACGCTAATTATTCTCAAATCGGGATGAGATGAAATGGTCTTGTGTTGAAAGGTGACATTAGCCTACTGTTTTACTTGGCGCCAAAAGAAGAAGATCAATCTCAGACCGGGCGAAACTTCATGTGAACGTTATCGATATGAAATTTCAGACCACTTTGACTTTCTCATGTAAACGGGCCCTTATTTGCGATAAAACCAAGGTCAATTCTTTATGTTCAAGTGCAACGATGTGTGTCTATGAAATTCCCAAGAAAGGAGATAGAAATTCCAGTAAATCTAGAACAGAGAAAATTGAAAGAATTGGTACCACCAATTTTGGGGGAAGGAGCTAATAACTGACGAATGGTATAGTACCATTAATCATCGATAAGAGTAACATTCATTGACGAAATTGTCATTGGTACCGATTCACATAGGCTTGCTATCGGTACCCCTAGTTTTGGTATCAGGTTCCACCACCTTTGCAAAATGTTGTACCAGGTACCACCCCTCTAGGACCATACTACTACTACTACCCTGTCAACCCCGTCTTTACACTAAGACCCAGAGTTGACCTTCCCGATAATGAAGGTGAAATGAGCTTGACTGCACAAATTGTCAGCTAAGTTGTCTTGGTGTAGAAGAAAAGTTAGCACAAATTCCCATTAGTCTGCTAACACCGTAAATACAATTACGTATCCGAAAGCAATACGGTCAGGTCCCTTTTTCCACAATAGCTAAACAATAGCTTCAAATGATGTTCCAATTTATCAACAAGTTTCCGCAACTTGGACTGGCCTCTGGCAAAGATAGGAGTTACCTATTGCATGTGACGTCCTTTTCAGGTAAAGAAGAAGTCGAAATCGCAAATAAGGTGCTACAATTTGCACTTATAACGGACAGTGGCTTTCGTTTTGCCCTCTCACATTTTGAAGTCGACAAGTGCAAGCCAGGAGATCTCATGGAAAAGCTTTGGGAGTGCGTTGAATGGTGCCTTAGAGCTGGTTTCAAGTAAGTGAACCCTTTAAGAATAGTTGCTTTCCGAAACGATCGGTCAAACAGACATGAGCCATTCTTTCAATTCAACCAGAATGTCACACAAAAGAGAGGACAGCGTGGAGTTTTTTTCTATCTTGATAGTTTCTTTTCTCTGTCAAATCTTTTGATTTTTTTTATATATATATCAAGCTAAAAACTTACAATAAATATTACCTAATAACACTACCTACAACATACTATACCCTACTACTAAAACAATACCATTTGGAGCGAAAAATAACGTCTATCAAATGGCAACATAAAAATAAAAACACGAACATAGCACTACACGTGACGACATTGAAAGACAAAGATAGCACATAAACTACACGTAACTACTACAAAAAAGAAAGAACGTCTAACTAAGAGGGGAATTAATTGACCTAATCGGCCAAGGTTTGCTTCACCCATCCCGAGTCATGTGACCAAACTCTTGGAAAATTTTAAGTATTATTCAACTGTTGTACTCATGGCACGACTAGCCGATTTTGTCTATGGCTTTGTGGTGCATCGCAAAAGTTAGGAGTTGAGTTATCTTAATCAAACCGACCTGTTCGGTGGATGAATTCAAGAGTCAGCTCGAGTATACTTCTATTGACGTCATCAGTAAGGTTTTTATCACCATACAGCAAGCATTCTATTAGAACGTTGTTTGGAAGGGTGTCGATTTGGACAAATGATCGTAATAATTCCGAAACTCCAGCGAGAAAATCTCGTCGTTGCATTTCAAATGAAGAGCAGAGCAACAAAAGGTGCTCCACATCCTCAATGCCGTCATTCGTTGGGCACATTGGATTTACAGTATCCCTAAAATTATGTAAGAATTTGTGGAGGTTTAATTTGCTTAGACCAACTCTGATTTGAGTAAGATAGGATAAACCTACTGGGTCGTAAATCCCAAAGACAGATTTTGCAGGGGGACGAATTATCGAGAGAAGCTTCTTCTTAAAGACGGCGACAGATGGTGCATGTCTCAGTTCCGGATCAAGTTCATTCCATTCAGCTAAGCAGTGCGGATAAAAGCTAGATTGGAAGTTTTCTGTTCTTGCCCCTATTCGCCCAATAACATCCTGGTTACGAAGAGAATAGTTGGACCGGTGGAGAAGTGGAATTGGTTCCTTTGAAGACAAAGGGGTCAAATTATTTACAATCTTAAAGAACAAAGTTAGACACCTGCTCCATCTTCGGAAATTTAGTGATTCCCAGCCAAGCTCTGCATAAAGTTTTTCCTGCGATGTTCCCCTCCAAGCTCCTGTTACAGCCAGAGCAGCAGAATACTGGACAGACTCTAACTTTCCCATTAGATTTGACAAGGTCATATCTTGACTGAATTCAGATATTTTCGCCGGAATATGGTAAATAACATCTCCGTAATCTAGATGGGGTCGCACATACAGCTTGTATAATTCGCTTAGAGTCTGTCTGGGGAGATATTTAGAAAGATATTTCAGCAAGCCAATACCCTTTCTTGTTTTAGAAATAGCTGCGTTGATATGGGCAGAGAAGGAAAGTTTCGAGTCCAGGATAATACCTAAATGTTTATGTTCACTTACTTTTTTCACAGGAATATCATTAAAAGTTATCACTGGATGATCAATTTCAATTCTTTTCCTTGAAAATGTCAACTCAACTGCTTGTTTTTGCGGATCTGGATTAAAGGACATCTTCCAATCATAAGCCCACTGTCTTATTAACATCAAGTCGTGGTTCATGTCATTGGCAGCTGTATTTGGGTCTTCTACTAAAGTGAACAATGATGTATCATCAGCAAACAGCTTAACATTGCACTTTAAGTCAGCAGAAAGATCATTTATATACACAAGGAAAAATAAGGGACCCAATATGGAACCCTGAGGTACTCCTGCTGAAATATCTCCCCAGTTGGAGCTCTGTCCATTTAAAACAGTTCGTTGTTTACGATCCTTTAGGAAACTTTGGATAAGGGAAAGGAGCTCTCCTGAAACACCACATCGATTTAGTTTGTAGACAAGACCATCATGCCATACTCTATCAAATGCTTTTGAGATATCGAGATACACAGAACGAACGTCCAAAGGAGGATCTTTTGATTTTTCGTTGTACATACATGCAAGTTGGTTGATCCATCTAATACGAATAAAATACAACGAGACCAAGTTCAGACACTTATATACCATAACAACAACAACACAACATGGTAGTGCGCTAGAAACTATCCTTTCTGCATAGCTAACAAATTCCAACGTTTCAACTATTTTGTCATCGGCCGGTTGTAGCGTAAACTGCAAACAACAGCAAATTAGCAAGTAATCGAAACAATATCCAGATTACGGAGTTATAATCCCAGGATAGCCCCAATGCAACTATATCTTCGAGATCTTACATTTTAGCATTTACTGGATCATTTGTGACGGAGGGGAGTGCAACAGATCGATGATCAAACTGTTGTTTTATGAACAAGATCCCATAAACTGCGGTTTTGTGGCCTATAATGTACATACTGGAGGACCACTGGTGGTGATGGTGGATTGTGAGGTATGTCGAAACGTTGATATTGCAATGTTCTGTACGATTCCGTACCAAGCATTTCCAGAACAATCCCCACAAACCAGGTAGCTTTAATCGTCACCAGGAGTCTTTGTGAGCAGGCATATTGCAATTTCAGACGGTCTCTCAAATCAAATTTACCAACATGAAAAAAAATGGATAGAGACTGTGGAAGTTGAAAGTGATCAGGAAATTTTGATTCTGAATGACTTTGCTATTAGTTCAGCTATTGCAGTGTGGATCCATATTTCTCTCAGGCAAAGTTTGATTTTCAGACAGTCTGCAATTGAAGCATGCCCGCAAAAGGACCCAGGGGCAGGCAAGTACAGTAAAATATTTGACCCCATGTTTGTCCGAAGGAATTGGAAAAAATAACCGGTCCTTTTATGACACAGTACGACATTCCTGCCCAAAACAACCAGATTTTGGGACAAAGGTCAAATCTTAAAATCAGTCTTCCTTTTCCATCAATTTTTCGATGATTTCTTCTGAATTTTCTAAGAGCGACAAGGGATCTTATTGAGCAAGAAAAACTAATTTTGGGACACTGGCCTTCATGGTTACAAGTACCACTTGCTTTTAAAGAACAGTATTTGGCCGAAACTAACGGTTTTCGGGACAAACATCGCCAGTGATTACATTGTCCATCAAATCGAAGAAAAATAACAACGTAAATTTGTCATAAAAAAACTAGTTTTCGGGATAGAGATGGTGAAAAAGTATTTCATGAACTATCGGTTGTTGGACAAAGGTAGGACCATCGTTCTCAGTGTGACATGCCCGCCCTTGAGGACCCTGTGTTGCGTGACATTTGCCTTTTAACGTTTATCATCACTTTGATACCAAACAATGAAACAAAGACATTTCTCTTCAGCATACTTCAAAAAGATAAGAAACAATCTTCTGAAAAATAACTCCAACAATGAAAAAAGTTCTCGAAAACTGCAAGTGAATGGACAGTTGCTGACATTTCAACAGCTAAAAGACTACACGAACCACAGTATTAAAAAGCATCAGAAACTCGGACCTCATCACTTTGAGCTTGATGGCAGGTCAAAGATGAGAAATCACCTGGCAAAGGATGTCCTTGAACATGTGCAATCTGATGAAGGTGCGACCTTTCAGATATATACTGTTACTTTACGTTTATTAAAAAACGTTTTCAGTAACATGTAAGAGGCTGGACACGTAACTCCCAGTGATTTGGTATAACTAACAAGACGTCTCAAATATACGCAACATGCCAAAGTCAGAAAGTAATATAACACACAAAGCTATTTGAGACTCATGATTTCAACAACTGTGATTTCGAATTCCTGTCGGAAGTTTTTTCTGCTATTGGCGTAGCAGTGGATGTGTTGGTGTTGGTGTATGACACTCCTGGAAGAATCTTAAGGCTGATTTCCACTCAGTCGAATTTTCCGATTGGACGAGGAATCTTTTGTTGACGTGGGAAAATGTCGCTCTGAATTTCAAAGGAATGTTACGCATGACTTACAATTTATCGTGTAAAATTCAGTCCGCTCGGAAAATTCTACTGAGTGGAAATCAGCCTATAAACATACAGAGGTTCAAGCAAATCGTACAAAGAATGGTTCTTCCTAACTAGCACAATGGAATAATTAAGAAAACAATGGAAAAATTGGCATGGCAATTACAAACTAAGAAATCACACCACCCAAAAACTTGTTCCTCATTGCACCCCTGTCTGCAGGAAAATTCATTTATGGAATAGAGTTGTATTTTGGACCAATCCATTCTTTGATTTGATCGTACCCGTAATCGAAAACTTGATCTTCCAGGCGTACAAAAGTCATCTTGCAGAAAATAAGGAAGCGATGGAAAAGCTGGAAGGAATCACCGAATTTTTGGAGTACACGAGTGATCTCATAACACTGTTCAGCAGTCATGAAGCAATAACCAATTTCATGGATCCTAGAGTGTTGCGAGCAAAGCAGTTTTTAGCTTATTTGGGTAACTAGAAAAAAGAATCAGAGAAGCCGGCCAATTTCCTTTCTGAAAAATTATGGTTCGATCTCAATGCAATGATCCTTGGCCTTGAGCAGGTTGTTAAAATCAAGACGGATCTGTTCAAAGGTGCTTCAATAAAGCCAGTTTTCCTGAGCCAAGATCTTGTGGAGAACATATTTTGTCAAGTTCGAGGAGCAAATGCACAAAACAATAACCCTGATTATGGCTTGTACAAATGCTCCTTAACAAGTGTGCAAATTGGACAGACATTGTTATCCAAACGTGGCAACAGTGGTGGTAATAAGGCAGCTCTGCTGAATGCGACAATTCCTAACCATCACCCGTTCAAAAAAGTAAAGAATGAAGAATTAACTGTAGAATGAAGTGCTAAACTATAGAATCTTAATGTTGTTCTAAGGGAGGGTACTTAGGCCTAATTCATACTGCAATTTTTAACCAATGTCTGCAACTGGTTCGCTCTTACCCAGGTTGTAGTTTTGTTTTGTAAGCCTTTTGTTGTGAAGATTAGCACGCATTAGAACGCAATTAGAGTATATTAGGTCATATTGCAAATTGGCAGTATATACCTCAAGAATCTTTTTTTTTATTCATATAAAATTTTACAATAAATCTTACATTAAACTATACGTTTCTAATTACTATACAATACTACAGGGAAGATACCATGGGGAGCGAAATACAATGACTACCCCATGGCCAATATAAAGCACATGCAATGTTAAACTAAAATACAACAATACAATGAATGAATTAATGTCTAATGGATACTATACTAAACTAAACCATATTCCGTCCCACATTAGATGTAAGTTCAGGGTTGGAATAGTCTAACAAGGACAACTCATTACATGTAATGAGTTTTATTTTGATGGAAATGACCTCAAGAAATGAGGTCATGAGGTCTCTATGCACACGTGCACACAGATCATAGGCTAATAAAAGATCACGCTGATTCATGTGATAGCAAATACAGCAATTACCATTGGGCCATTATACCGTATAAGGGCATTTTGGAAATGAGGCGTGGCATGCAGTCATGCATTTGTAGGGAATAGATTGCTTCCCTAAGTTAGTTACAGCAAGGAATCCTAGGAGAAGGTAGTGTGTAGAATTGCCCTCTGGCTTAGGCCAGAGGGGGTGAAAAGTGTAACTCAACACGGATTTGTCGTCGTATCGTAGTATTGAAGGGCCTATGTATATAGTGTTCCTATGTGAATAAAGAGAAAGAGGAGTCTTTGTGTCGTCTCTGTGTCAGTTCTGAGAAGCCCCTGAGATGTATCGAGAGAGAAGAAAACTTTCCAACAAATGGCGCCCAACGTGGGGCACGAATTCACCAAGAGAAAAAGACAGAGACACTGAAAATTGTGAAAAAGACTAAGGAACACTCGCACTGTCAAGAGAATCGAAAGTATAAACGAAGATGGATAGAACTGAATAGACAATCATTGAAAAAGTAATCATCGAAATTTGCGCATCATGAAGAAACGAACACTGTCGAAATTTGTCGAAAGGAAGTTGTTATTGAAGCCGAAGGATCGAATCGAAATTTATGCTACGTATGCAGCTTTAAGACATTTGGAAATCGAAATACCAAAATTGAACCGAAAGAGAATCAGGTGGAGAAATTCGAAAGACGAGAGAATCAAGGAACAAGAAGAAATTGAGCGGAGATCGACGAAGGCGGGTTTGGAAGTCGGCGGAGTTTTGTTGTCGGAATATCGGAAATGAAAGGATATTAGAAGGACAGTCGGAGCACTTGAAAGGAAACTAATGACTGGAACTCATTAAGGTAGTCGCACGATGGAGACTTACGTAAGTGCTGATTGTTTGTCATAGAGTAGCAAGAAATCATTAGAATTTGAAACAATAAGGTAATTTGGTCTCCAAGCTGAGAAGAGCGCTTTCAAAAAATCCGTCGAAAAGATTATTAGAAAATAAGGGGTGTTTGTCCTTTTGGTAACCAACAGTCAGTCGAAAGTTTACCCTGGAGAAGGGGGTCGTGTCAGAAATTATCTTGTTAATCTCCAAGTTATTAGCATATCGTTGCTCAAGTTGCAAGGTCAGACTGTTAGAAAAACATAGGAAGAAACAGAACTGAGAATTTACCCAAGAAATTGAGTCGTTTGGCTAGGCGAAATCGAAATCGAAATTAGAGAAAATCGTCAGACATGTATTTAAGGTTCGTCCGCAGTAGATAGTAGTTCAGTGCGCTGTACTATTTTGATCGTTTGTAGAAGCCTAGATTAATACATGTGAGAGCATCGAAACGAAATTAGAAATTAGAGATAATTAGTGACATAGAAGAAATCAGGAGCTCAGTTTTCGAAATTAATTAGTTATGGGAGCTCACATTCGGATCATGCCATGGAAGCCATTTTGTAGTGGGGCGGATTCAAGGGAATCCATTGGGGCAGGGCAGGCGTAGACCTCCTGTCATTCTCGAAAGCCCTAACAGTTTGTCGAAATCTATGGTCACACGAAAATACTACATGGTATACGGAAAATTGTCAGAAACAGCAATTCGAAATATTTAGTCGTTGTGGTCATCAGGGATCACAACCCCGGGCTGGTTTTTGGCATCGTTGTTTTAAGCGAATTAGGGTAAATAGATTGTATGAAGTAATTTAGAACAGTCACAGAAGACCATGACATTACGCAAATGAAGAACTTGTATCGTAGAAATTAGCATGGTTTGAATTCGAAGCATTTTAATGCATTACCTAAGGAAATCTTAAACGCAAGGTTAGATCAAGCAGAAATTGTTGTATGATGTGTCCATCTTAGATTAAAGCACAATTAGTAAGTCCTCATAGTTGTTTTGATTGCTGTAGCAATCAACCGGGGGAGTGTGTTGTGAAGATTAGCACGCATTAGAACGCAATTAGAGTATATTAGGTCATATTGCAAGTTGGCAGTATATACCTCAAGAAATGAGGTCATGAGGTCTCTATGCACACGTGCACACAGATCATAGGCTAATAACAGATCACGCTGATTCATGTGATAGGAAATAGAGCAATTACTATTGGGCCACTATACCGTATAAGGGCATTTTGGAAATGAGGCGTGGCATGCAGTCATGCATTTGTAGGGAATAGATTGCTTCCCTAAGTTAGTTACAGCAAGAAATCCTAGGAGAAGGTAGTGTGTAGAATTGCCCTCTGGCTTAGGCCAGAGGGGGTGAAAAGTGTAACTCAACACGGATTTGTTGTCGTATCATAGTATTGAAGGGCCTATGTATATAGTGTTCCTATGTGAATAAAGAGAAAGAGGAGTCTTTGTGTCGTCTCTGTATCAGTTCTGAGAAGCCCCTGAGATGTATCGAGAGAGAAGAAAACTTTCCAACACCTTTGTAAGCAATATTGCGTTCAGTTCAGTTCAGTTTCATTTTAAAATTCCACAACATACAAAATTCAATGAACATAAAAACATCTAAAATAAACTATGACATAAATTACAGTAATACATACAATTAACTAAATAGAATATAATAGACAGGCAACCTCCTGCAACCACCCAGCGACCCGCCCAGCCCCCAGCCCCATGCCCGACCCGCACCAAGCCAACCGCAGCAACCAAGACCAGACCCGGATACATCCGGAATCCCGACCAGAGGAGCCACCCCGATGATGCAACAACAGCCACCCCCAGAGCCAATCCCGCCACAACCCCCCAAGCCCCGTCCAACGCGCCAGAAAGCACTAAAGCGAGACAGCATCTGCTGTCCAGCCCCAGCACCCCAAACACGCCAGACCAAAGCACAAAGAGCCCCGGCGAGACCAGCCCCAGAAATGACAGCCGCCACACCACCACGAGCGACACCCCCAGCCAACACCCAAAACACACCCAGGCCCAACCCCTATCCCACGGCCGACCAAGCACAGATCAAGCACAAAACTATAGGCCAGACCGGCCACCAGACAGCCACAGGAGACCCCCTGTCAATACTAATAAAGAAAACAAACAATAATAAATTTACAACATAATTATATAGAATTTTGTATGGGGAGGAATTTCTTAAGGAGGAGCTCTCTCAATAGATAAACTAATCGAGGAGAGAGCACCCCCTGTCTTGAAGACCTATTTTCCAATTTGCAACATTTTTACTTGCTATGATCCATCAAAGGGAAAGAATGTTGAACTAACACGATATTCAGGACTGGTACTTTGTGGAGAAAAGATGAAGTTTCATTTCGCGACGGAAAATCATTACTGAAGGGGACTGTTTGATCTTTAATGGGATGTCGTTCCAGGATTTAGCACCAGCATATCTGATGGATCTTAAGCCATACCTCAGTGTATTCTTACGCATCATAAAAATATCACCCCTACGAGCCTGCCTGGTATCATACTGATGAACAGATGGCAAAGTTTCAAAAAAATTGTGGAAGAAGATAGGAGAAATTAAGTAAACAGATTCATACACAAAGGTAAGTAGCTTGAGATTAGATAAATCATATAATTTAAGAATTTTTAATTCAGAGAAAATAGGTGTAGATGGAGATGTGAAATTCTTGAAGGCAATAGCTCTAACAACTTTCTTTTGTAGAAGGTAAATTGGCTTAGTATGGGTGTCACAAGCGTGATGAATGGATTCAACCTGCGTTCAACCTCGATTAACCCTATTTGGACCGGGGGTATTTTTCGCCCCCCCCCCCCCCACCAAACATCCTTAGCTATCTCCACCGCTTGTTTAAATATGACCCTACAACTTACTGACTGTTACTAAAATTTAATTGGCTACAAAATTTTTAAAATTTCATAGTCCATTATTGTACCACGGGACCACCAGATGATCTTATTTGGAGACAGGTTACAAAGAAAATCAAAAAAAGCACGCAAATTTTGCACAACTAACTCAAATCATAAAGTGATATACGCACCATCCGATTTGTCTTAAAAGTCAGTTTCATTTGATATATAGTTTGTTTATATTTGCTTGCATCAGCAAATTTAATAATCATGGCGTCATTCATCTTTATGACGTCATATTTTAAATAGATTAGTGTATAATATCTCAAAACTTACAGAAAATAGTCTTGTGTTCCATGTTACTAACTATTTTTACTTGTTAGAAGTCAAGCAAAAGAGGTGGGAAATCTGTTGCCACGATCAATGGAGAGATTAATGAATTTAATAGTGGATTAAAGTTTATGAATGTCGATATTTTAAGGCGGCAGAACATTCTCCCTGACCATATAAATCATGGTGGACTACATCTAAATCGAAATGGCGACCGTCAGCTGGCTATGAACATTATTGGTAAAATTCGATCTTTTGACTCATGTTGAAATAATGTTACTGAATCTTTAGAGGCTCCCTCGCCTAGCTGCCGTAAAGGTAGTGTTTCTCCCAGTCCTTCTAGTGTGGGGCGAACCCTTGGTCACCGGAAAGGAATGGTTATCGGTTCTATTACCGTAAATAGCTTGCTGCTTCATATCGATGAAGTCAGAGAGCTCATTAAAGATAAAGGGTTTCATATACTTGCAATCAATGAGACTAAACTTGACAGCACTATTACAGATAGCCTTCTCGGTGTCGATGGGTATGCCCTGCATAGGCGGGATAGGGATAGACACGGGGGTGGGGTGGCTGTGCATGTCCGGGAATCTTTAAACCATCATAGGCGGAGAGATATCCCTGAGGGAGGTTTAGAATTTATTGGTATAGAGGTTAAACCTACCAAGGCTCTGCCATTTTTAGTAGCAGCCTGGTATAGACCTCCTTCGCATGCGATTGAATCTTTTACTAAACTCGAGGGAATTCTCGAATTCTTTGATCGTGAAAATAAGGAAACAATACTTCTTGGTGATACAAACTGTGATATGCATTTGTTGGAGAACTCCCCTGAAAATTCGACAAATAATGTCAACGCTGCTGTGCATATGGCCTCGATATATGATACATTTGGCCTTACGCAATTAATTCAGGATCCTACCAGAGAGACTTTGGAAACCACTACATTGATTGATCATGTAGCATCAATTCACCCAGAAAACATTCCTGAATCTGGAGTTCTAAAAGTAGCTCTTAGTGATCACTATGCTGTCTACTGTATTAGAAAATATATGGGCACATCTAAGCGACAGCAGAAAATTATCACCATGAGGGAAATGAAAAATTTCGTTAATAGCACTTTCTTGTTTGACCTCAGTCAAATTGACTGGGATCTGTTAGTTGAGTCTAGTAATGACGTAAATGAGGCTGTAGAAAAATGGTCGGCCCTACTATCTTTGATTATTGAGAAACATGCCCCAATGCGAACTATCAAAGTTTCATGACCCCTTGGTTGACTACTGATTTCAGAAAACTTGCTCGTTCCAGAGACAAGCTCAAGATTTCTGCTGTTAAAAACAAGTCTTCCATTCTTATGAATTCTTACAAACACGTGCGGAATAAAGTAAACAATCTAGGCAAAAAGCTCAAACGAGACTACTTTACCAGAAAGATTCCTCTTTACAAGGGAAATTTGAAGGAGACATGGAAAACGATCAACCTTTTGTTGAATAAGAGATCAAAGACAACAAATGTTAGCTGTCTTGATGTGGAAGGTCGCAATGTAACTGACAACAACAAAATCGCTCAGTCGATGAATGATTTCTTTTGTAGCGTAGGTAAAAAGCTAAGTGACGATATACCGCAGCAGCCTAACCCCTTACTATCGAATGAATATAACATCAATGAAGAAGGTACGAGTTTCCAGTTTAAGACCGTCTGTTCTATTTCTGTAGAAAAGGCTCTCAAGAAAATGAAGACTTCATTCGGCTTTGGATCAGATGGCATTGCAAGCCATTTCATCAAAATTGCATTTCTAGTTACCTCACATTCTCTATGTAGGATCTATAACCTGTCTATTGAATCAGGAACATTTCCTGAAAGCTGGAAAATAGCACGTGTTGCTCCCATCTTTAAAAGTGGATCAAGTGAGGATAGATCGAATTATAGACCAATCTCTGTCCTACCAGTAGTTTCAAGATTATTCTAAAAGCTCATTTATGATCAACTGTACGAGTAGCTTGATTCTAACAAGCACTTATTTATAGATCAGTATGGTTTCCGTAATTTACATTCGGTCGTCTCTTGTTTATTGAACTGTACAAATGATTGGTACGTAAATATTGAAAGAGGGAAATTTACCGCCATGATTTTCATTGATCTAAAGAAAGCCTTTGATACAGTCGACCATCAAATTCTTCTGAATAAGATGCATAATTACGGAATCGACGGACTTGAACACCAGTGGTTAAGCTCTTACTTAGATAATCGCAGGCAGTTCTGCAAGGTCAACGGCGTCTGCTCCGATCCTGCTGATATCAGTATCACAGAATAAAAATAAAGGCAGAAGGGAAACTCTATTGTTCCGACAGCGCGACACTCTTAGAACAAAGGAGATGATGGAAACGAGGTTAAGTAAGTTAAATTCGCTTCCACAGTACGGGCGGCTATTGAGGTATCTCCTTCTAACTGGAATTTCAGAGAAAATACTGCGAAAATCAAAAAGAAAATCGCATTTTCGTATGTACAGACATACATTCCACAGTAAATAAGTAAAAAATGCTGGTTTCTACACCTTTCTTAGTCGTTTTCGCACCGATCACTACTGGCTGGTAAAAGCCAAGGTCGGCCCGTTCTCTACCATTTCATGGCATGCAGGTATTTTTATATATTTTTCTTTTAAGCTATCGGTCTTCATAAAAGTTGTAAAATGTATATATATGTACTAAATTCATATTTTCTGCTACTGGTGGATTTTTATACTAGATTTCGATACGGCATTTTAGCAACGCCCATCTCCCGGGCTGGCTACCCTTGGTTAAACTGAGAGAGTTCGCGCAAACGTAGTAGAGTACCACAGCCTTCACTGAAATCTTGAATACTTATTCAAAATATCAAAATGCATTCAAAATACCTTGAACTCGTTGTAACTGTTACAGAATCTTGAAATTAACAGAAATATACTAATGTTTCAATGGTTGTCTTTCTGTCCTTCTTGCGCCGCCAGAGCGGCCAAGAACCATGCATCGCTGTTCTTGCTACAGCGACCAGCCAAATAATCTCTGAAATGAGTTAGATGAAATAATCGAGTATATACCTCGTGATGAATGTGATAAATATTCGCAACGGCAAGCATAAAATTTCTCCTGGTTATGGTAGGAAAAATCGTGACTTTAAAAATGTTACAGAGCAGGTGATGCTCGAGAGAGAACCAAGTCGCGTTGCATCTTCCTCGATATTGAAAACCAACCTTTGCTAAGCTAGTTAGGCTGCATGGGTGTATCACAATCTCTGGGAGGAGATCAACAGCATAATGACTTTTGAAAATAAACGGCTTAGTAAGAAGAAATAATAACAAAAATGCAGCTTACCAACATGAATTTCCAGACGAAACGTCCCACAACTTCAGTTTCTTCCTCCTCGATGTTATCAACTCATGGTATCGGCCTTAGTTCCGTGTGATTGTTTCCTGCTAAACCTCGTTGTAAAAACGAGTTTAAGTAAGCAACCATTGTTCTCATAGGCTAGCCTCGTTTGAAAACGTGTCGCAAAAAGATCAAAGGATCCGACAGGAGTTGCCCTTCTGCCTTTATTTTTATTCTGTGTCAGTATAGGAGTACCTCAAGGTTCTTGCCTTGGACCGCTTCTATTTTTGATTTACATCAATGACCTACCTTTTGCACTAAAACGTGCAAAAGCAACGATGTATGCGGATGATACAGCAATTTCGTTCTCTTCCGATAATATAGAAGAGATTGATACTGTTGTCAATGCTGAACTTGCCTGCCTTGAGGAGTGGTTACAGGGTAACAAGCTTTCCTTGAATGTTGTCAAGACTCAGGCCATGATCATAGGATCGTCGCAGAAGTTGAGGAAAATTGATACACCTATGGTACCGATTCCTCAGTTTCAAGTAAATGGAAATGATATCGAACTTGTGAAGGAAACTAAATATCTTGGTCTCATGATCGACGATAATCTAAAATGGGAGAGCAATGTTAAATGTACACAGAAGCGAATCTCTAGAGCTATAGGACTTTTGAGGTATGCAAAACACTATGTGCAAGAGGATACATTAAGGAATATGTATCTAAGTATATTGTTCAACCACATTTCAGTGATTGTTGCTCTGTTTGGGGATGCTGCGGGGGCAACTAAACTGAAAACCTTGCAGAAATTACAGAAAAGAGCTGCTAGAATTGTTACAAGTAGCCCCCTTGACACTCCAGCTGTTCCTCTATTGCAGCTGCTTCGCTGGCCGTCAATTGAGACACTAATCAATCGAGAAACCTGTACAATGGTGTATAAATCTTTGAATGAACTCGCACCTGAAAACCTAGGTAACATTTTCCAAAAATTTTCTTATGTTCATACCAGGGTCCTTCGCGATACGAAATGTAATCTTGCAGTGCCAAAGATGAGAACTGCTTATGGCCAAAAATCATTTTCGTTTCGTGGAGCGAAGGCATGGAATAAACTCGACTCGGAAGTGAAATTAGCCCCTTCCATTCAGTCATTCAAAACGAAACTAAAAGCTTTGAATTGAGAATATTCAAGGAAAGCTGTTCTACATCAAAAGAGTCATCTTTATTTTTCTTTTTCTCGTTTTTATAGCCATGTTATTAGAAATTATTGTAAATAGGTTTATTTCTCATCAGCTTTTTATGTTTTTTGCTGGGACAATTGGAAAGCAGTTGCTTAATCTATTTTTTAACTGAATTGTATCCCAGGGTAAACATTTTTAAAATGAAAAATGAAAATGAAATTAAGTGAACCTAAATCCTAAGAATCGTTCAGTCTCGTTCCAAAAGCGTCTGAAAATGCTCTATTTTCATCATTTTGGAGTGTTTACACGATGCCGTTTCCAAAATGTGCCGATTAGAGTTCCGTTTTCAAAATCTGCCGGTTTCAAAATCTGCCGGTTTCAAAATCTGCCGGCAAAAAATGTGCTGTTTTCGTGTGAACAGGAGGCCTATCCGTCGAATTTTTCACCGTTTCAAAACGTGCCGGCATCGTGTGAACGCAGTCTAAGTTAGATGTTTTCAATACTAAAATCGTGATTTTTCTTTATCATTTTGTTGTTTTTTGTATGTCTCTGGACTAAGAAGATACACGTATTTTTAAGAAACTCCATATACGAAGCTCAGCTCTTAGATCGACAAAGATTTAAGAAAGTCCAATGCTGGAAAAATATAACTTAAGAAACTATTTCATTTGTAAAGTAAATCTTTGGCACACCTTCACTTAATTTTCACTTGTTCCAACATATAAATCGCGATGTCCAAAATTCTTAGTTTCCAACAAAACAAAACATGTACATGAATGGTCATGTGAGTGGTCCTCAATGAATTTCTATGTCACAAAATGAATAGCCTACAGCATAAGAAATGTTGCTATGAAGCCATAAGAACGAAGCTTCTATTCCAAAATAAATCTATTTGACAAATTTACCCTTCCTTTGAGCCTCTCTTCCATGCGTATGACAAATTTGAATGTTTTGGTTAATTGAACTTCACAGATAAACTTTTTGTAGACATTGGGAAGCTTCAAAACAATCGGACAAATGTGATGTGCTCTCAATTTGACCTTTGTGTCAGTACTGATAACCTGTGTGCAACTACTGTATTTATATCAAACATTCCCAGTGTATGGATTTTGGCGTACATTTCCTCCAAAATAACACGAACTTTCTAGTTATATGATAGCAAGGATTACAACCAAAAGTAGGACAATGCACTTATTTTCATAATAGAAACAGTTTTAGAAACTCTAGTAGTCTCTTCCAGCAAAAAGAAACCCTACTAGATGTGATCATAGGTCGATTCGAGGTTGAGAAACATTTCAACTTCTGCATGAGTTACAAAATGTTTCAATCAAAGAGTGCGTAGCTTACACAAACATGATAAGATGTATCATTTTTAACGAATTTTTTTCTTTCTTGCAGTCCTCTTCAATCACGAACCTTAGTTTCATGAAAATTGGGAAACTCTGTTGGATACTTTCACTTACAGAATTGAGCTCAAATTTAAGAAGCTCCGCTACAAAGTAATTAGTGTAAAGGTTTAGGTAATGTTCTGAACAGCTGAGAGAATTGATAAATCGATGAATGAATGAATGAATGAATGAATGAATGAATGAATGAATGAATGAATAAATGAATGAATGAATGAAAGAATGAAAGAATGAATAAATGAATGAATGAATGAATGAATGAATGAATGAATGAATGAATGAATAAATCAATGGTACGTGTCAGGGGTAGGAAATCCAAGCCTTTGTGAACTTGTTTACGTGTAGTAGTGCCTTAGGCTTTGCAACTTTTGACTGCTCTAAGCACAAATGCACTACATATTGTTGATATGCAAGTATTCTTTATAAGAAACCAAGGATTTGGGCCAGTACTGAAAGTTTCTTAACCAATCAGATGCTCAGTACTCAGAGTTTCTTACGAGTTTCTGAAAGGTTCCATAACATTCTCTATGCTCACTACCTGTTCCCTGAACATTCAAGGTTTTTTAAAGGTCAGATAAAGGCAAATGCGATTTTTTTATATTCATAACTTTAAACTATAGGGAATCCGATGGCAATAATATTTTTTATCTTTGCGATGCAAAAGGATAGGTTTTGGGGTTTAGAAAAAGGGCACTCCTTCAAAAAACCGCGTGACGATAGGGGCCTGGGACTAGCTAAGTCGTGACGTGAAATGAGTCATAAGAAATTCATCACTTGAGAGGCCCAAAGCACTTGAAGAATAAACCGTGAAGAACACACGCCGCGTTGCAGATACACATCGAACAGTAAACAAATAAATTTCAGATGGCGGCCGATAGCTTCTCTGATATTTCCAAAGATCGAGTATTGAGCGGCACACCTTGATAGTTTTCCCTCGATGCAGAAGAATGAATTGAACACAGTTGGCCAAGCTTCCCGTGTTCTGCTCTCCTCAAGTGGGACCAACTCTATAATGGAAACATAAAAACATCATTTGAATTATTTTGATGCAAATTAGTAACTAAATATTGATTGTCTTTAGTTGTGAATGGATGGATTAAACCATGGTCTTGATCAAACATTTAACTATTGTGTTATTTCAAAAGACTACGAAAAAACAAGCCTTGTTCTCCCCAGGGTTTGATTGTTACTATTAGGATTCTTTCTCCTCATTTGACCGACAAGCGCCTATCGAAGGCACATTTCCATTTGCATGGCTTCACGAATGATCTGTAAATACAAAGTATATTTTGTGAGGTGAGGTTGATACACTGGCCACCTGAAAAGTTCGCAAAGAACCAGAGCGTTATCGAAGAAAAGTAAACATAAATGTGGAAAAAGAACTTGCACTTACCAATTCATGATTGTGACCACATGGCCTAGTCCTGCCCTGATATGGCAAAATCCGGCGTCATCATGTTCGAAGAGTGAGTGAGTATCATTCGATTTCAGCTATAATTTCATGTTCAGCACGTCAAAGAGTTCTCAGAAAGGTGCCCTGGAAGCCAGCTTTTGCACTTGTAGCAGCCAATGAATGTTTAAGGTCGGTAGGACTGAAATATCTTGTGCAGACCCGCAATGTTTTCGTCGTTGCAAGTCTGAAGGGTTCCCTCTCCAAGTCAGTCAACAGCTCACTGCTGCGATAAGTCGGTCCACAGCACCACAGTTCGGAATGATGTGCACATACATTCTTCTCTGCACAAGCTGACTATAGCCACTATGATAAACTACCTACTTTCTCGACGTTTTAGTTTGAGATCGTTCAAATAAGTAGTCGTTTCTAACTTTCGTGACTTGGCAATCGGTGAGTGCAAACAGTTTCCTTCATTCCCTCGCAGCTTTGCAATGACTCCTTCGACTCATTTCACGTCACGCCTCTGCTAGTTCCGGGCTCATTCTCTTGCGCGGTTTTTTTGGAAAATTTGACTGAAAAACGGAATTCGACAAACGATTTCGATAGGTTCCAGAGCTCATATCGAAATTGAAATCTCCAGGCCGTAAATAATCGAAATCAATAAAAATGTCTTTTGCCTTTATCTGACCTTTAAGCCTTGCCAGCGTTTAGAATTCATTCAAGTACCTTCCAAATAATATGATACGGGAACGAAATGAAAATAGAGTAATCATGCCAGGGATTTCCTTTGTGGAACTAAATAGCTTCTTAAGTTATATTTTTCCAATACCAGAAGTAGAGTTTCTTAAGTTTCTGCCGATCTGAGAGTTGAGTTTCTTATAAGCAGTTCCTTATAAGGAAAAATTCGTGTAGCCTGTAAGTCACTTTCGAATCAATTTCGAGGATCGAGGAGTGCAATGCGAGGAGCCAGTGCTCTGTGATAGCAGATAGCATTGGAAATATTGGCCAAAATTCTCAATTGAAAAATTTTATTCTCCCTTCCGAGGAACCAAATTTTTCCACCTTGCAAACATATGTCAGAAATTGTTGAGCTTCTTCCCACGTGACGAGTTGTTTTCGCGCCGTTTTATAAAGATGTCAATTTCACTTTCGTCATAAAATTGTTTTGAAGACAAGAATAGCAAGTGTTGGGAGTTGAGGAAGCCAGGAGAAGGATTTTATGATTACTTTACTGCATAATTGTTTGTCTGCATTAACTAAACAAATGGAGTATGGATTGATAAGCATTCGTGGCAACTCGCGGTAAGTTTTGATTTGCATTCTTCGTAAAAAGAACCACAAACTTGGCCTCCATTCCTTGACCAAACTAGGCCAACGTGACTAAGGACTTTTGAAATCGATGACATGCTGTTCTTGAATATCAAATTTACTGTTTATCTGCGAAACATTCAATTCTTCCCATGTTTTTAGCCTATGTTCAGACAGTAAAAACGCTTGCATCGATATTAACATGGCGTAATTTCATGAATATTTGGAATATCAGGAAAGTTCGCGAGGAAAATGTGCTCTCAGGCTTGCTGAACACGTACGAGAAAAAAGATTTCGAAAATTTTGTGACAGATTTTACACCGGGCATTTTTAGAGGGAAGGGGTAAAAACCGGCGAAAAGGGGCGTTTCTCGTCATGTGATCACAAATTCTCGAACGGCATTGGTTTTCAAGGTGTGAAAATTTTTAGGGTGTGTCTGTGCGTCAGCCAATCAAAGATTTGGAGCCTTTGCTGGCAACCGGTAGTCAGACATTCAAGGGAGACCACATTCACCACAGAACAATCAATTTTCGATGGGGTAACACTAATAACAATTTTCAAAATCCCTCATAACATTGTTTCATGGAAGCTTGGCAAAGAAATGTATTTGTCTGATATGTTAGCTGGGCTCTCGACAGCGATCTGTTTCTTGCAGGCATCTATCAAACAAAACTGCAGTCAAGAATTGATAAAACATAAGCAAAGTTTCCGTAAATCGAGCTGCGAATCTTCCCTTACTGCTCCTTGCCACTGCAACGATCTGCATATATCTGAATAATCAACCAATGTCTACAGCGCATGCGTTCATAGTCCCCGCGCAGATTGGCTGTCAAGTTGACCCAAAAACAAAGCTGGAAACCAATATGGGGAGTACCATGTATCCGCAACAAACCGGTATCATGTTGAAGATGCTGGCAGCAGGCCCTTACCCAGGGCCGCCGAGAGCTTTTCGAGGCCCAGGGGCAAAACTGTGAATTGAGGCCCCCTGCGATCGAAGCGAGCAGAAAATTTTTCAATCACTCCCTTTATATTGGCTTAAAATGCATTTCAGAGCATTTCCCGTAACCAAAATGCTAAAATTCTCCAATTATGAGGCCCCTTAGACCCTGAGGCCCTGGGGCAAAGTGCCCCCTGCCCCCCTCTCGGCGGGCCTGCTCTTACCTGAAATTTGATCAAGAATCTCCCCTTCCATATAGAACCAGGTTCTTTGAAAACGACACAAGTGAGTTTATAAATGGCCAACCGATTGAAGGATGTCATTCGATTTTGCACAGTAAAACAGTTAAGAGCAGGCGTTTCCAAAGGCGCCATCCAAAGAAGTCAGCTACAGTCTCTTTGGCGTATCTTGAAAACCTCAAAAACCCCTAAGGTATGTACGTAATCGTTATGGTCTTCATTTTCGAGGTCTGTCGTTTTCGTGGTCTTAGGTTTGGAGGTCTACGATTTCGAGCTCTTAGGTTTTGAGGTCTTAGTTTTCGAGGTTTTCGTTTTCGTGATTTTTGCTCTCGAGAACCTTAGTTTTCGACTTCATCTTTGTAACAAGAACCTATACTACTTCTTTTTATGCTACCCGTGCACATTGCACAGTTTTAGTTGGTTGAAAATGATCCAGTGCGTGTTCCAGTGCTTGTTTTAAATCTGTTAAGGGTAGATGTATTGATCTGATGCTAACGAACAACATAAATAGCTTTTTCGGGTCTCAAACCTTTGAGACAGGATTTAGCGATTTCCATCATCTGATCTATACGATACTCAAAACAACCTATGTCAAACTTCCACTAAAGAAAATCAACTTTAGAGACTGCAAGAAATTCTCTGAACCAAACTTTAGAATCGACTTGGCTCGAAATTTATCAAATTCAAAGCATGAAAACTTAGGTGACTTTGAGGAAACATTTGCAAAAACACTGCAGAAGCATGCTCCCTATAAATCAGTCCTTGTTCGCGGAAATAATAAACCTCATGTGACAAAAAATCTAAGGAAGGCAATGATGAAACGAACTGGACTTAAAACCATTGCTAATAGGACACAAACTGATGGGGACATTGGGAATTACAAATCTCAAAGGAACCTCGTTGTTAAGATGAATAGACAGGCTAGAAAAGAATTCTATGCAAATCTTGATCCCACCGAAATTAGAAACGGTAAAAATTTTTGGAAAACTTTCAAAGCAATCTTCACGAAAGATGGAATATATGCCAACGAAAAAATTGTTTTGGTCGAGGATGGTCACATCCTCCATGATGATAAAACGATAGGAGAGTGTTTTAACTCGTATTTTGTGAATATCACTGATACTCTGAATCTTCCCGAAGAAACGATCAGCACTCACGAGGACGCGACTCACGAAGATCCCGTGCTACAAGCGATAAATAAGTACCAGCACCATCTTAGCATTCAAATGATCAAACAAATTGTTGGCCATCTTGCGGAGGAGGATAAATTTGAATTTTCCCACATCAACCCAATTTCGATTTGGAATGAAATCAATCAGCTTGATAAAACAAAAAAG
Source organism: Aurelia sp. 3 sensu Dawson et al. (2005) (assembly GCA_964020215.1). Lineage (NCBI taxonomy): Eukaryota > Metazoa > Cnidaria > Scyphozoa > Semaeostomeae > Ulmaridae > Aurelia > Aurelia sp. 3 sensu Dawson et al. (2005). The sequence continues at coordinate 13,718,615 of OZ026574.1, forward strand.
ACCAGCGGTGAAGTACCGATCAGCTCTTTGAAAATGGTCTCAGATCTTTGCTATCAGGAAATCGCCCATCATATGAACAAATCAATTGAAAGCTGTGAATTTCCGGACAAATTAAAGAAGGCTGATGTCTCGCCTATCTTTAAAAATGATGATGGAACTAACAAGAAGAACTACAGGCCAATAACTGTACTTTCTGCACTCTCAAAAGTATTCGAGAGACAAATCTCACAACAGATGACTCCTTTTGCAAAGACAAAGATTTCTAGGCTACTTTGTGGCTTCAGAGAGGGGCACAGTGCTCAACATGCCCTCTTTAGATTAATTGAAAAATGTCGTAAATGCCTGGATGATGGGGGCGTCGTTGGCATGGTACTTATGGATCTGTCTAAGGCCCTTGATTGCCTACCTTATGATCTCCTGATAGCAAAGCTAGAGGCCTATGGCTTCGGCATGAAATGCCTCAGATTTATAAATAGCAATCTCTCCGGTAGAAAACAACGAGTGAAAATTGGATCGACCTTCACCGACTGGCTCGATATTGTATCAGGTGTGCCCCAAGGTTCTGTTCTGGGTCCTTTGCTATTTAACATATACGTCAATGATTTGATTTACTTCATCCAAAATACTGAGATTTGCAATTTTGCAGACGACAATACCATTTACTCTTGTGGCACTAATTTGGATGGAATTATCATTGACCTGGAAGAGGATCTATGTCAAGCGCTAGAATGGTTTGAATCTCATTGGATGAGCTGAACTCAACAACACGGGGGACATCATCAGACCAACCTTGTTACCAGGGGTTTGTATTCGATCAGTAATTGTATTTCTGAACTTGGTGGGCGGTAAGAAACTGCGTTTTCGCACAAAAAAACTATTTTTTTTGTGATTGAAAAAAATGTTATTTTTGAAAATGTTTTGTCATGCTCGGCCAATCCATCTAAATTCCAGATGATGCTCCTCGGTACCAAACGTAGTGATAAAATATACATGGAGATAAATGGAGCCATTGTATGCCCATCAACCAGTGTAAAACTTCTAGGCATTACAATCGATGCTGGTCTTAAATTTGACCAACATGTCAAAACCCTGTGCCAAAAAGTGAATAAAAATGTGACAGCATTTTCTAGGGTAGCTAAACTGCTAGATCTAGACAAGGCAAAATTGCTATACAACTCCTTTCTGCTGTCAAATTTCAACTACTGTCCTCTAATTTGGATTTTCTGTGGAAAGCGATGTAATAAGGAGATAAACCGAGTGCACAAACATGCACTACGTGCACTGATTGGTGATTATGAATCCACTTTTGAATGCCTCCTCACCAAGAACAATGAAATAGCAATCCACACGAAAAATTTACAGAAATTAATGACAGAGATATATAAATCATTAAATCATGAAAGTCCATCATTTATGGGAGAATTTTTCGTGCAGAGGGAACTGACGTATGATCTACGAATCAAAACACGCTACAAATTCCGCCTACCAAAACGATATCTTTGGCATAAATTCTTCAGCCTTCCGAGGAAGCATCCTCTGGAATGCCATGCCTGATACAATAAAGAGTGCTGAAAACGTATTCAGATTTAAGAAAGGCATAAAAGCCTGGAATGGAGACAAATGTAGCTGTAATATATATAAATAAGTAGATCTATATTTCAATTTTTCTTTTTCTTGTATGTAAATAGTTGGTATTAATTAGTTTGTACATGATTATTTATGTATATTAACTATTTCCCTACCAACTGTAAATAAAGAGATTATTATTATTATTATTCAAAGATGTGAATATGCACGTTATGGATGATATCTTTGGAAACGTCCGCTCTTACACGTGTTTTCCACATAAGAAACTGGTGTAAGAAATCAGTGCTAAGATGGCAAAAATTCTAAGAACCTCTAGTTTTCGAGGTCTTCGTTTTCGAGATCTTAGTTTTGGAAGTCTTCGTTTTCGAGGCCCTGGTTTTCGAGGTCTTAGTTTTCGAGATCTTAGTTTTGGAAGTCTTCGTTTTCGAGGCCCTGGTTTTCGAGGTCTTAGTTTTCGAGGTCTTCGGCTTCGAGGTCTTAGTTTTCGAGGTCTTAGGTCTTCGTTCTCGCGGTTTTATTTTCCCAAACACCCAGTATTTTTTATCGGATTTGCTAAATATTTGGCAAAATAAATCTTTTTTCACGGCCATGTTCAGAGGTATTATCACTCACCTCTCGATAGGATCTAAGAGGGTTCAAAATGATTTTGACACAGTAAATGTTTGATACATTAGCTAAAAGTACATATGAATTCATTCTAATGTGTTCTGTTAATTTTCAGAAAAAATTGTTCGTAGTATCTCCTAACAGCAAGTAATTGGCATCAGTTACTTAGGCAAACACTTCGTAGATTGTTTTCCAATAGTAACTAAATTAGATTACTTATATCATCACACATTTGAAGGTCCAACAAAGAATCATCTTGACCTTGATTTCTTCCACTGATTAATGGCTTGCTAAGTCACATCTTACAGTACATGTTGTCAGAGAAAAAGGGGCAATATTTTCAACATTTGTCAGAGAAAAGCCTCTTAACGATTTATCTCAGTGTGAACTTCTAAATATCTTGCTATATGGAGATTCGAGGCTTAATTGCACCCTAAATAGACGCATCATTTCGGCAACCTTAGAATACGTTTTAGAAACTGGTCGAAAGAACTGAGCTGTATCCCTCTTTGCTCCCCCCCTCCTTCTCCATCCCTCTCTCTCCTTTCCCTCCTTCTTGCCCTTTTTCTTGTTTTCATTTTGATTTTCCTAGTTAGTGATTTGTGTAGTCCTTGTTATGTTCTATGTCTAAATGCTGGCTGCAGGGGAGATGTGCTAGTTCACACCCTATGCGGTTTCGTTTTATGTAAGTCTTGTAGTTTCATTGTGTAAGTAGTCCCAGTTTGTATTCTTGTAGTTTTGTAGTTTTTGATAAATTTATATATATTGAAAATAACAAAACTTGTCTGTTTAATAATGCAACTGTTTCCTTAGACTGTGCTATGTCCTGTAACCCGTACTATTGCGTAACTTGTTTGTACAGTGTCAATTGTTTCCTTCCATTGTGTGGCCTTTTGTGCTGCGTCTTTATTTTCAAAGAACCTTTTGTGTATTCATATATCCTTGGCTTAATCAGGCGCGACGTAGCGAAGCGTGCGAAGAGACTTCAGGTTGTTTATTTTGCAGAGTTGATCATGGACATGGGGTGAGGGATGTTGTTTTTCGAACGCTGATATAACAGACACTTATGTATTTCAGTAAGCATTATTATCGGGTAATTCAAATCGCTTTACTTAACATCGATTCTTGTTAGTTTTCTTCTGTTTTGTTTTGTTTGTCTATTTGTTTAGCCCTAACTGTTATTCGTTTTTATTTTAGCAAATATCGTAACAGCAACAAAGTGATAAAAATGCTGATATCACAAAAACCTTGGAATTTGTTTATTTCGGCTGTTACATATATGAAAAAAGAAAATTCTGTGAAAGGGGTGAATTTTTGGACCAAAATCAGAGAAAAGGGTCACCTTGCAAAGTTGCCAGACGAGCATCCCCAACAGTTGACCCGCTGTCATCTAGGGGACAAGGTGGCACCAGGAACAGGGGCACAAAGGCAAGAGATGGTTAGAGAGCATGCAATTTTGAACAACCTACAAATGAAGAGCTATTCAAAATTTGTTACCTTTGGATTGTACTCTGCGTTCCTAGCATGCAATGCTATCTTTTTCAAATCGAGTTTACACCCAAGATTCACGGTTGATACAATGTTTCTAAAAAGGTTAAAGACAAGGACTTGCATTACTACAAACATGGCAACATAATTAGTTAAATCGGAAATCTCCATTAAAGATCTTTTTCTACATACAAATTTACCTATGAAAGTGAATTACGATCAGTATAAACTGTATCCAAAAGTTTTCATGATCCTAGATTTTTTAAAAGTTCCCATGCACAGTCTCCAAAGAAAAACTGCAAGCCCAAGGAGACTATCGTGCCCTTTCGTCAAAAAAATCAAAAGTAAACACATTGTTGATAAGGAAAACCGGGCATGGACGTAATGAAAATACTGCATTCTTTATTATCATCAATTTATTAAAGTACCTATGCATTAGCATATTGTGCTAATTGGGGACACTATTTATTACTACAACTATCAATAAAATTGCTAAAATAAAGTTACCTACAAAGTATTTTTGTTAAAATAGCATAGGATATTGCTACTACAGAAAGACAGTCCATGAGACGCGACAAGTTATGTTACTATCCCCAACAACTGCACCCCCAGCCATCCCCAAGAACCCCACCCAAGTCAAGCCTAATCCCCAAAACCTACCTAAACCCAAGCCAAATCCTAACCCTAGCCCAATGCAACATATCATATCTCTTTGGTTGCCACCTGCTCAAGCAATAGTCATTGCCAAATGAATAAAGTACCATCGCCCTGAACCGCCACCTTTCAGATAAAGCACCTTTTAAGACCGATATGGTAGGGACTTAAGGTGACTCTGCTTTCCACTCCGATGAGGACGAAGGGAAGGTTTTCATAAATCCACCCCTCCAGATACATATCAATTGCTCTGGAACCAATCGGTCTTCCGAAATTCTGTAAAAGTATGGTATTCGATTTCAGACTTTATAACAATGGAAACTTTTAATTCCCTACAAATACTACTCTACATGATGACACCCATCACTCTCAATTAGGCATGAAGGGGAAATTTACAAGTTCAAATTAAAGTGCTCCTTAAAATAAATTTAAAAATATATAGCTAAAATGTTCGAAATATAATAGGTGTCCACATCTTGATGGAAAAGAGTTTAAAACATTAACAGTTCTGGACTTGTCCACTCACTGCCTCTCTTACAAAATATGTAGTATGTACAACGTATACAGATTTTTATCATTTTCTTTTCCAGATAAAGTTGCTCTTGCTTACCAGTTGATAGATCATTCAACATATTCATAAACGCTTTGTGTCCGTTAACGCAGATTGTTCCTATTGCTCCCATCGATAGATTTATGTATTCCACACGCAAGTATGAGGATGAAAGGTCTTTCAGGAGATTTTCGTAGCGCTGCTTTTTATAAGTCTCGTTACTTCCAATGTTTGTTTCGAAACCAACAGACAGTTCGAGAACATATAATACACCCTCCTTGATTAAAAGGAGATCTGGACGCTTGCTGTTTCCAGTGATAACAGCTGATGGTCTGAAGCCTGGAATGCCATCAGCATAGACTTAAACATTCCTTATTCCCGTTAAGAAGTTGCCAATCGTCAAGAGGACAGAGTTGTGACACCAGGTATATCTTTTCCCTTCAAGCATTGATTTACAACCAGAGACGACGTGGAGAAGGGATTGTGGGAGTTGGCAGAAGCTACACAACTCGCTTTCGATTCTACCCAAATTTTCATATTTTTCTTAGTAGGCAAACTATTATTCAGATAACGCACAGAGAAGTTGAAGATGTTCTTCGGTAGAAGTTTCTGTGCTTCACTCCATATGCTTGTTATTTTACTTGTAGTGTGCTCAAGAATAGCCTTCAGTATAAGGACTTGTGATGTCAATTCATGTGTGATCCTATGGACTTTCTTCGTTCTATTTTCTTTGATTACCTCCTTCCCATTAGCGTATGTGTCATATTGCACATTTTTATCACGACTAGTTACTTTATGTCGTGATTGTATGTCTCCATTCGGGGACTTCTTTAAACTGTTCCCAAGCGAAACTTGGCACTGGGAAAATTTTGTAGACGGGTCAATAATTCCTAGCTCGCATTTTTCTTTTGTCAGACTAATTATGTCCAATGTTCCTTTGATCGGTATCTCGAGCCATAATCTAATGTACCTGTGTGCTAGTGGGTCTAGATTTTGTTTAACCCAAGTGATGTCTAAATCGGCAATTGTTAAGTCCCAAGACACTTTAGACATGAAATACGTCGAATACAGAAGAATCTTGTTCTTCGGATGAAGTGGTAGCTTACTTATTGCTTCCAGCAGCAGATTAGTTGTCTCCAGTAACTTTTTCTTATGCTATTCGTTGTCAATTTTAAAGTTAAAACTTCTACCAAGGTAAGTGAATGAGTCAGTAGATAAAACAGGAGGGATTCGCTGGTTTGGGACAAACACTTTTGGACTAACTTGACTACAATTTGTATTGACTTTCATCATACCGAATGCTTTACATTTGTCTGGTCTCGCTTCCATATTTGCCCAGGAGCAGAAAGCTGTGAAACAGTTTAGAAGGATCTGATTTTTATATTCTTGGCCGATTACTACGCATGCGTCGTCTGCAAAATGGAGTCACTTTCTGGGCCTCAAGAATGCATCATGTTTATATCCTAATTGCGAGTAATCTTCTTTTCGTATAAGTTGAATGAAAATGTTAAATATCATGTTGAACGTAAGAGGGCTTAAACAGTCACCCTGAAGAACACCTTTAGTCACTGGGATAAGTGGTGTTGCATACCCTGTGGTAATGACTGACGTTTTAAAATCTGTGTACAAATCCTTTATTAGGTTTTAGATCTCAGCTGGAACATGATGGAATCTGAGTGTTTCTTGGATGAGATTGTGATGTAACTCTCCGAAGGCATTACGAAGGTCGAGAAGTGTAATAAACAGGGATCTTTGCTTTAATCTAGCTTGATTGATAAGAAAAGCCATTTGCGCTGTATGTTCATACGTTCCCGAAATTTTTTGTATGAATCCTTTTTGAATGTTATGATCAAGATATTTGTTTTTGAGAAGGAAGTCAAACATTTTGTTACGAATCAGGGATGTGAACACTTTCAGAGGCACAGACTCGAGTGTTATTGGTCTGAAGTTTGCAGGAACATTGGGATTACCCTTTTTGTGAATTTTTGTTTTTTTTTTTATATATATCAAGCTAAAAACTTACAATACATATTACCTAATAACACTACCTACAAAATACTTTACCCTACTACTAAAACAATACCATTTGGGGCGATAATTAACGTCTACCAAATGGCAACATAAAACTAAAAACACGAACATAGCACTACACGTGACGACATTGAAAGACAAAGATAGCACATAAACTACACGTAACTACTACAAAAAAGAAAGAACGTCTAACTAAGAGGGGAATTAATTGACCTAATCGGCCAAGGTTTGCTTCACCCATCCCGAGTCATGTGACCAAACTCTTGGAAAATTTTTAGTATTATTCAACTGTTGTACTCATGGCACAACTTTTCAAGACACGGAATATGTTGGAGAAATCAAAAAGTTGATTTAACAAGAAACTGATCACATAAACCGAAATGTTCGTAAACAAACCCTAGCCGATTTTGTCTATGGCTTTGTCTATGGCTTTGTGGCGCATCACAAAAGTTAGGAGTTGAGTTATCTTAATCAAACCGACCTGTTCGTTGGATGAATTCGAGAGTCAGCTCGAGTATACTTCTATTGACGTCATCAGTAAGGTTTTTATCACCATACAGCAAGCATTCTATTAGAACGTTGTTTGGAAGGGTGTCGATTTGGACAAATGATCGTAATAATTCCGAAACTCCAGCGAGAAAATCTCGTCGTTGCATTTCAAATGAAGAGCAGAGCAACAAAAGGTGCTCCACATCCTCAATGCCGTCATTCGTTGGGCACATTGGATTTACAGTATCCCTAAAATTATGTAAGAATTTGTGGAGGTTTAATTTGCTTAGACCAACTCTGATTTGAGTAAGATAGGATAAACCTACTGGGTCGTAAATCCCAAAGACAGATTTTGCAGGGGGACGAATCATCGAGAGAAGCTTCTTCTTAAAGACGGCGACAGATGGTGCATGTCTCAGTTCCGGATCAAGTTCATTCCATTCAGCTAAGCAGTGCGGATAAAAGCTAGATTGGAATTTTTCTGTTCTTGCCCCTATTCGCCCAATAACATCCTGGTTACGAAGAGAATAGTTGGACCGGTGGAGAAGTGGAATTGGTTCCTTTGAAGACAAAGGGGTCAAATTATTTACAATCTTAAAGAACAAAGTTAGACACCTGCTCCATCTTCGGAAATTTAGTGATTCCCAGCCAAGCTCTGCATAAAGTTCTTCCTGCGATGTTCCCCTCCAAGCTCCCGTTACAGCCAGAGCAGCAGAATACTGGACAGACTCTAACTTTCCCATTAGATTTGACAAGGTCATATCTTGACTGAATTCAGATATTTTCGCCGGAATATGGTAAATAACATCTCCGTAATCTAGATGGGGTCGCACATACAGCTTGTATAATTCGCTTAGAGTCTGTCTGGGGAGATATTTAGAAAGATATTTCAGCAAGCCAATACCCTTTCTTGTTTTAGAAATAGCTGCGTTGATATGGGCAGAGAAGGAAAGTTTCGAGTCCAGGATAAAACCTAAATGTTTATGTTCACTTACTTTTTTCACGGGAATATCATTAAAACTTATCACTGGATGATCAATTTCAATTCTTTTCCTTGAAAATGTCAACTCAACTGCTTGTTTTTGCGGATCTGGATTAAAGGACATCTTCCAATCATAAGCCCACTGTCTTATTAACATCAAGTCGTGGTTCATGTCATTGGCAGCTGTGTTTGGGTCTTCTACTAAAGTGAACAATGATGTATCATCAGCAAATAGCTTAACATTGCACTTTAAGTCAGCAGAAAGATCATTTATATACACAAGGAAAAATAAGGGACCCAATATGGAACCCTGAGGTACTCCTGCTGAAATATCTCCCCAGTTGGAGCTCTGCCCATTCAAAACAGTTCGTTGTTTGCGATCCTTTAGGAAACTTTGGATAAGGGAAAGGAGCTGTCCTGAAACACCACATCGTTTTAGTTTGTAGACAAGACCATCATGCCATACTCTATCAAATGCTTTTGAGATATCGAGATACACAGAACGAACGTCCAAAGGAGGATTGCAGTCGAACGCTTTAAATATTGTGTGTGTTATGGAGATTAATTGGTTGACTGTTGAGTCACCGGGACGAAAACCTGATTGATTTGAGTTAAGTAGCTCATGTGAAACAAGGTGTGGATATAGAGAATCGTATATGAGTTTTTCGAGAATTTTTCCAAATATTGGCAAAAGAGAGATCGGACGGTAGTTTTTCCTTAGATTTTTCTCGTTTTTTTTTTGTGAACTGGCACGACATTTGCACATTTCCATACTTCAGGAAATACACCACACTTCAAACAGTTTGTGAATATGATCTTTAGGGGGGTAACTAAAGCAGCATCACTTAACTTTATCATTCTGACAGATATTTCGTCCCATCCATGTGCTTTATTAGGATTAAGCGATCTTATGATGTTCAGTATTTTGTCGTCGGAGATGAGAAATTCACTTATCTGGGAAGTGGGTACTGGTGCATCATGTGGAATTTCACTACCTGTGTCAATAGTCGTACACTGAAGTATAAAATAGTCGTTGAATATCTGTGCCTTTTCAGTGAAATCAGTTACAAATAGTCCATTCTCTAGAAGAGGTGGTATTATTGGAATCTTCGCCTTATTTAGAACAGCATTTTTTAAGGTCCAATAAGTTTTGCTATAAGTTCCAGGATTAGCTAAGGTTTTCCCAGCCTTACGAAAGTAATTGCGTTTGGCATCCTCAATCAGTCTCGTGGCTTCAGATGTCATGTTTTGTATTCCCTCGAGCTTGTCGTCAGGCCGACCGTTTTTCACAAAGCTTTTATAAGCTCGACTCTTTTTCTTCAAAAAATTTTTAACAGTTTTCGTAATCCACGGAGCTTGACGAGGCTTAATGGTTTTGACTTGGTTAGGAATGAAGTTAGAATAGATGTTTAAAAGTACTTCATTGAGTAATTTGACCTGCTCATTGGGACATGCAATTTTCTGCAGATGCTCTTGCTTTTTACGATTTTCACAAAATCTGCTTTATCATAAAACCAAATCTTGCGGGTGTACGGTGGTAGTGTTATGTTCGATACAGAAAGTTTCCCATAAACTATCTGATGATGACACTGCTCATGCAATGAGGGATGAACACCAGAATCGGTAATGAGGTTGGGCTGATCAGTAAAAAGCAAATCAATGCAAGATTTGGAACTTCCCATGAGGTGAGTTGGTTCTGAAATTAGCTGATGTAGACCAATATCAGCCGTTAGTGGCTCAAATAGCTTTCCTTCATTATTCTCAATATCGCTTTCCCACCACTGGGTTGATCTACAGTTAAAATCCCCAGTAATAATGACGCAGTAAGGGTTTTCGGCGTGCATTTTGGATAGCATCAATTCAAAATTTATCATAAAATTGTCAAATTGACCCTGGTCCTGACTAGGTCTCCTATAAACTACGACGAAAAAATACTTCCTTCTATTAAGTTGAATCTCACAAATAATGCACTCTGGGAGAGTCGCCAGGTCAGATCGTTCTTTTGAAGGAAGGATCTCCTTGATGTAAAGCGCAACACCTCCCCTTTTCACATTTTGTGGATGGTCATTCCTCATAAAAGAGTAACCATCTAGAGACAGTCTGTCATTGTCAACGGTGCTGTCTAAGTGAGTTTCTGTAATGCCGATCATGTCGTATTTATACACCGAGTTGTATGCCTCGATAAGGGAAACTCTTAAAAAATCATACGAAGTAATACTGTTTAAGTTCCAAGAACAAAAATCAAGTGTGTCGGGACCGGGATTTGTTTCTACATCGCCACTAAGCAGAACGGTCTTTAGAAGCAGCCACTGCATTTGAATTATGTAACTTGCTATGCATGCAGTGTAAAAGTAGACATACTGGGAGTGAATATACTTGTATCGAACATGAATGATAAAACCGCGTGGAATTCGCTTGGAAAGTTCAACAGTCACATAAAATACCGTCTTCGTAAAATGATGCACTCGGGTGAGAAGGGACAAGAAACATATCCGATCAACGAAACAATGCACTGCAAGAAACTGTGTCATTAGAACAGCGGGCAGGACTAAGGTTGCGATTACAATGAAACAAAAACAAGACCAGTATAACTTTGTGACTTGAAGTAGAATTGAAAGAGGCCAAACGCTTTTACTCAGGGGACACAATCTAGGAATAGAGGCATTGAAGCACCCAATCGTTGCTCGCCATTGATTCAATTCAACCGGCATCAAAGTGAAGAAATCTTCTCGCTGGTCCTAAGGGGAAATAAATCACAGTGCAACAACAATCTATTTGACTGGAAAAAAAACAATAAAACGCTCATAGGACAAACGTAGTTACAAATTGCCACAAAAAGCCATGATAAAGTAAACAGCACATTAAAGAAACAAAGGAAAGTTACATACACAAACAAAGTAAGACTTATCAAAACAACACAAAAAAGTTTTAGATAAACAATTCGCACGTCCATACCAGCTACAAACAGGTAGCAGGTGTTTCCCAGACTGCAGCGGATCTCCAGGGACATCAATTTCATATGTTGTTATCATAGTAGTGAAGTGGTTTTTCTCAAGTAGTTAGGTTGAAAAACTGTGAATACTTTGAATAAAATGTAAGGAAGGGTTTCCCAAAGAGCAAAAAAAAATCACAGATTTTTGTGAATTAGTACCGTTGCCGCCCTTTTCCATGTTGAAGGCACTGAACCAGCCTTCCATGCTTCTACCAAAATATGGTGGATGTACATTCTGAGATAGGGCATCCTCTGCAAACAAATTATGGATATTTGGTCCAAAGGGCAGGGGAAACCCGAGGTTTTCATTCTCCGAATAATTCTAGTTACTTCTTGGTAAGTTGGTTCCTTTAAGTCAAATTCGATAGACGGCTGATCAAATTATAATAAATTGCATAGGATGGTGCACGCTTTGTTCCTATAGCTGTCCCCTTGACCTGCTGAAAAAAATCACCGTTAAACTCAAAAAAGTCATTCTTCAGCACCAATTTCGTCAATTCAAGTAGAGTCTCTGTTGAGACCGACTGATCACCTCTAGAGTTAAGCGCTTCGCGTATGGATTCTAATCCCTCATCATGATTGATGCTAGGGTACAACCCCACTACATCTACTGTGCATAAGATAGCGTCCTGTGGAAGACTGTTTAAGCCATTAAGTTTCTGCAAAAAGTGATTTGTATCCTTGATATAAGAGTTAACTTGCAATCCTGTAAGACAAGGAAAAAACAAGGAAAGATGGCGGAATTCAGTCACGTTGTTCTGAGCTCCGCAGTTTTGGCCTTTACTTCGGCTATTTGAAGGTGTTTTTTGTCAACTTGTTGGGTTTTTTATTAAAATGTAAGTTCAGTCAGTTAATGATATACTTTAATGAAGATTCAAACTTGTTACCAAATCAATATGACTGAATATATTACACTCGCTGTTTGCAAAGAGCTTTTGGACATGCAAGATAAATCGTTCAGGTCACTCGTCACAATGCTTTCCAACGACATGAAAACGGAGATTAAGCAGCTGCAAAGCGACGTCATTGACATAAAAAACAGTTTGCAGTACTCTGGCAAAGATATCGAGGATCTACAAAAGAGAATTAAATCCCTGGATATCCAGTTGCTGGAGATTCAAAATCGGATTGACAGCCATGACTCTGATTTAGGCCATGTCGTAAACAAACAAGACTACCTTGAAAATCAGAGTCGTCGAAATAATTTAAGGATTACAGGTGTCAAAGAGGAAGGCAAGGAGTCATGGGAAGAAACGGAGTCAATTGTGAAAGACAAGATCAAAGATCTTCTGCATATTGATGAAGAGCTGACCATTGAAAGAGCCCATCGGGTGAATCGAAGCAACAGTTCACGACATCATGATAGGCGCAGCTCAGCCTTTGGGAACAGCGACCCAAGGCCAATCGTTGCCAAGTTTCTAAATTGGAAAGATAAGGAGAAAGTGCTTGCCTCTGCAAGGAAAATTCGGCCTCAAGGAATCAAGTTCGTGCAGGACTTTAGCCAAATGGTCATGGACAGAAGAAAGGACCAGATACCAAAGATGTTAGATTCAAGATCAAAGGGAAAGATTGCCTATTTTGTACGTGATCGTTTGATTATCAAAGAGAAGCGACAAGAAGGATCTTCAAATTCAGTGCCAGTGGATTCTCAAAAGGATGACAGGGAAGTTAGTTTCACCCTTGCAAATTAAACTTTTCATTAATATCATGGTACTGACTTTGTTGAGTTGCAGTTTAATGCACTTAATTGCATCTTTTCTTTTCAGTTCAGTTCCACATTATTCTTAAGCCAGAAAAAAAGTTAATCCATTATGGTAGAAACTCATAAAAATCCTTGTGGCATTTGCCACAAAGCTATTTCTGATAATCACAAATTAGTTTTCTGTAATCACTGCAATTTTTTGGATCCACATCAAATGCAATGATATTTCTAATACTGAATATAGAGTTCTCCAAAAAGAAGCTGATGATATACCCTGGTTTTGCCTCAAATGTACAGAGGTTATGTTTCCTTTTGGTCAACTGGAAAATGAAGGACTTTCAAACCTGTATGAATTTGACCTACCCTCATTCACTGACTCTGTGCCCTCGTTTGAAATTACTTCTAACCTTGTGGACTTGCCTAATCTTAGTGATTATGATATTGATGAACATGCCTCAGAACATTGATTCTCGCTACTTTACTCTACCAGAGCTTTCTTCCTTACAATTATCCTCTACTGATCTTCCTATTCTTCACACCAATATTAGAAGCCTATCCCTTCACCATGATGAATTGGTTTCTTTATCTGCTCACACTAATTTGAATATTTTGATGTGATCGGAGTGTCTGAAATATGGCATTCCAGTGACAATCCCATATCATCAAATGTTGATATTCAAGGATATACATTTTTAAGCACTAAGTCAGTCACTCAGAATGGTGGTGTAGGTTTGTCCATCAGAGATTCTCTTACTTCTAATCCAAGAAACGACTTGGATTCTTTAACAGATGATTTTGAAACTGTATGGGTTGAAATTGAAAACTTAAATAACAAAAATTTCCTTATTCGCTGTGTTTACAGACATCCTAGTTCAAATATTGATAACCTTACATCTCACTTCCAGAATGTCTTTGCAAAATTACCATCAAATAAGCTGTTATTTGTTATGGGTGATTTCAATGTTAATCTTCTACATTATGCTTCACATACACCAACAGGTGACTTTGTCAACAACTTTTTTTCACACAGCCTTCTTCCTTGTATTCATCATTCAACTAGAGTTTGTGAACAAAGAGCATCAATCATTGATAACATATATACTAATGCTGCCAATGCAAATATAACAAGTGGAAATATTTTAATGCAAATTACTGACCATTTTCCCCTGTTTACGATTTTGAAAAATACTTATGTTAGTCACTGTAAATCTGAATCATTCAAAGACGACTACTCCAGATTTAAAGAAGACAGTTTTGTTGAGGATTTTAATCAAGTTGACTTTTCTTATTTAGATAACAGTGACTTGAATCTGAACAATAAATTTGACAGATTTTTGAAAGATCTTAATACTTTGACAAATAAGCATGCTCCAATTAAAAGGCGGAGTAGAAAAGAAATGAAACTGAAAGATAAACCATGGATAAATAATAGAATATTGAAGATGATGAGAATTCGGGACAGAATTTTGCAGAAACTAAAGAAACAGCAGAATCCTGATAACCTCAAGTTGTATAAGAAATTTAGAAACCGTGTTTCCAATGAATTAAAAGAAAGCAAAGCACAGTATTTTCATAATTATTTTTCTACAAATAGTCAAAACATGAAAAAACTGTGGTCAGGTATCAAGACAATTATTTCTCATAAGTCTTCCACTTCTCCTTGAATCAACAAAATCAAAGACAAAGATGGAAATATAACATCAGATCCCTTTGAAATGGCGAATGTTTTTAATAACTTTTATGTCAATGTTGCCGATGGCATAACAAAGACAATTCCATTAACTCTAAAATCCCCTATTGATTATCTATCTAACAGAACCTGTAGCTCACTTTTCCTTACTCCAGTTACTTCTATAGAAGTTAATGATCTAATCAATATTTTAAATCCTTCCAAATCTGTAGGCCCTAATAGTATCCCAATAAAATTACTTAAAATTATTGGCGTCCGTGTTTCACCACTTCTTACTCTTCTTGTGAATCAGTCTTTTCAGTCTGGTATATTCCCTGATAAACTTAAAATTGCCAAGGTAATTTCTCTCTTTAAAAAAGGAAATCCAGAGCTTCCATCAAACTATAGGCCAATTTCTCTTTTATCTATTTTCAGTAAAACATTTGAGAAGCCTATGTACAGACGACTTTATAAATTCCTTGAAATACATAATATTCTTTATTCTCAACAATTTGGATTTCAAGAAAATCACTCAATTGATCATGCTCTTGTAAGTTTGACAGAAGCTACAATAAATGCACTTGATAATAAAAGACTTGGTTGTGGCATTTTCATTGATTGTTTTCATTGATTGGTTGTGGCTTTTGATACAGTTAATCATAGAATTTTGCTATCCAAATTGGAACATTATGGCATTCGTGGATGTGCCCTTGAATGGATTGGATCATATTTATCTGATAGAAAGCAGTATGTTTCTGTCAATGGAAGTAATTCTAACTTACTTTCTATTACTTGTGGTGTACCGCAAGGTTCTGTACTGGGCCCATTACTTTTCCTTATTTATATCAATGATCTACCCAATGCTTCTAAGAAACTTACTTTTTATCTCTTTGCTGATGATACAAACATCTACTATGAATCCAAAGATTTGTCTAATTTGACTAAAGTCGTCAACAAAGAGCTGAGATTAGCAATGAAATGGCTTGATGCCAATAAGCTATCATTAAATATTGATAAGACAAACTATATCATCTTTCATTCTTCCTCTGTCAATGTTCTTCCTGGTTCTCATATCAAAATAGGGAAAAACATATTAAAAGAGTTAAGTTTGTAAGTTTTTAGGTCTCCTCTTAGATGAGCATCTAAGCTGGAAATACCATCTCAGTGAACGTTCTAAAAAATTAGCTAGAACAAGTGGAATGTTTTTCAAAATTAGGAACTTACTTCCATTAGATGTCTTAATTTGTTTGTACAATGCTTTGTTCTTGTCTTTCTTACAATATGGCCTTATTGTTTGGGGTCAAGCATATGCATCATACATTGATCCAATTTTCAAGTTGCAGAAAAAAGCAATCAGAGTTATCTCCTTTCAGCCCCGCATGTATCCCTCTCTTCCAATCTTTAATGATCTTAAGCTTCTGAAACTGTCTGAGATCTTTGAACTCCGACTCTTAACTTTCGTTTTTGATTCTGTTAAGAAGACTTCACCTAGTTGCTTTCATGACTTTTTCTTATTCAATTCATCTGTTCATCAGTATTCCACTAGACAGGCTAGTCAAGGTGATTTATATATGTCTCGAAGGAACATTCTTCAGTATGGTCTAAAATCGATTCGATATCTTGGTGCTAAATTTTGGAATACATTACCCATTGAACTCCGAAATGCTCCATCAAAAGCATTGTTCAAAGCAAAACTGAAAACTTACTTATTAAATAATGTCGACCGATGAATTAAAAATTTTTTTGATACTGAAATTGCACAATGATTTAAATGCAACTAAATTTTCCTGATAAAATCTTAGGATAGCAAGGGGGGCTCTCTCCTCGATTAGTTTACCTATTGAGAGAGCTCCTCCTTTAAGTAATTCCCTGCATACAATTTATTTACTTCTTCTTTTATTTGTATTTGTATATTGTATTAAGTTTTCTGTATCAATTGTATTAAGTTTTTGTAACATCATTATCTTTGTAGTTTAGTTATTTGTTTGTATTGTTAGAACTATAAATTGTATGTAGAAAATTTAAATAATATGAAACTGAATATGAAACTGAAACTGATCCTGGATTTAGCAATTTACGAAAAGCAAATCCTTGGAGGGTATTTATGTGACAGGACGGAATCCCTTGTCCAACCACTTTGGATTTAGCAATAGACCTTTTACCTATTCTACAAAAGAGCCTAGATCGAGCGTTATTTTTATACAATTTTATCCACGAGGTTCGATAGAGTGGCGTTAGAGCTTCTATCAGCATTGTACACATTCGAAATTTCTACAAAATGTGATGAAAATATCGTTCGATCCACATTCTTTCTTAGAATAGCTAAAAGGTCTATTTACGAAAAGCAGATCCCTGGAGACATTTTGGAGTTTCTGCCTCGTTCGATGTCCAAGTTTCAACAGCGTGGATTCTGGTCCCTTGTCGATTAGTAAAACGGTCTAAGCTTTGTGAAAACCAACCTTGAATAAACATCATCTCTTTTCTTTAACCCTATTTTGGTTGGGGGGGGGCAAATTTGCCCCCCCTAGTAGATTTTTTTAAATAACTCTGCGAGGAAGAATTTTATAGCCATGAAACTTCTTGACTTTTTGCAACTACTTATTGTGCAACTTCTCAAAAAGTTTCATTGAAATATTTTGAAAAATGAGGGGGCGGGAGATAATTTTCTGGGACTGACCCAGGAAAAATCGCAAATTCTCAAATCTCAATTATCGCGAAAAAAGGAGCAGAAGTGGAATATTTTGCAAATTTCTTTTTTAATGTTGTGTTATTTGATGCATTCTATCATGAATACCATGTTTGGATGGAAAATATGCTCAAAATTTAATTTTATCTCGATTTTCCTGATTTTTGCCAATTTTGCCGCTTTTCTTGACCACACAAAGGAAAATGCTGACGTAAGCAAAAATGGTGGCTATTTTTAAGTTAATATTTATATTTACAGAAAGTACATGCCTGAGGCTTTTAGCACACCAAATTTGGTCGCTCTACCTATTACCAGTAAAGAGTTAGGTAGGGCCCCCCCCAACCAAAATAGTACTATCAAATAGCCCAACCACTATAGGGTTAACTTGCCATACATTTTCAATTTAGGATTCAATTAAGGTTTTGGTAAATAATCTGTATTCTTGTAATTCCTTGGAGACTGCTCATACAATGTTGATGTAAACATGTTTTTAGCTATAAATACTTGGCTGATTCTGGTTGGAAAGCACTGCGGAAGATTTTTAGATCGAAACGTTTGCAATTTTAACAGTCTTGTTTTTCTTTTCTTTTCTTCTGTTAGATTTTGATGATGGTTTAGTTTATATATAATAATAATGATAATAATAATAATGATAATGATAACAATAATAATAATAATGATAATAATAGTGTTCGAGATTGTGTTGAGGAAGAACTTCTAAGCATTGGAAAGTACGTCATCGATAGCTCCGAGAAATTGCTCAAAGTTGCTGAAGAAGAACTCAAATTTGTGAAAAGACTGCCAACGGTTCTGGTGAGGGAAAGGAAGAAGGATAGACAAAGGGAGTGGAAGGAAAAGACGTTGCATGGGCAACTTCTCCGTGAAACTGAAGAACATGCAAATAGGAGCAGATGGCAATGGTTAAAAGCAGGATAGGAGAGTTGAAGCGAGGAACGGAAAGTTTGATTTGTGCTGCACAAGAACAAGCCCTAAGGACTAACTCGGTTGCATATAGTATAGACAAAACAAGTACCACACCATTATGCCGCCTTTGCAAAGAGAAAACAGAAAGTGTAACCCATATTGTAAGTGCGTGCTCTAATCTAGCAAAGAATCAGTATCGAAAGCGACATGACAAGCTAGGAAGAAAATACATTGGTTGCTGTGCAAGAAGTTCTTGATAGACTGCAATGAGAAATGGTTCTTGCATGAACCGGAGCCAGTGCAAGAGAACGAAAGATGTAAGTTGCTATGGGACTTCACAATACAAACTGATAAGGTGCTGGAACATCGGAGGCCTGATATTGTTATCATAGATAAGGAGAAAAAAGAATGCATTCTTATCGACCTTGCAGTACCAGCAGATCAAAACATCACAGCCAAAGAGCAAGAAAAGATCGCGAAATACCAAGACCTGCGTATAGAGATTGAAAGGCTATGGGATGTCAAAGCAGTTGAAGTACTGATAGTGGTTGGTGCACTGGGAACAGTATCCAAAGAGCTGGAGAAACATCTCAAACGAATAGACATTCCTCTCGTTGTCCCATGCTTGCAGAAGGCTGCATTGCTAGGTACAGCCTTCATCTTGAGAAGAGTGCTTGGCATCTCAGGGTTCGGGTAGAACTCCGATATCAAGTGTGACATTCCCATCATGCGATGGTGCTTCTTAAAAAAAAATCATCGTACCCATCGTAACCATCGTACCCATAGTAATTGGAGCTCTAGGAACAGTGACAGAAAGGATTGACTCCTGGATAGAACAGATTGGCATAGACTGTCCAGTTGCACTGCTGCAGAAAGGATGCCTCCTTGGATCAGCTAGGATCATAAGAAAAGTAATGAATAGCTAAGGATACGAAGAAGAAGACTATATATGATAGCCATGGCTGCAGGCAGTAGCCCGCTATGCATATAACATCCACCAGGAACAAGAACATACCTGAGAACAAACACAATAATAATAATAATAATAATAATAATAATAATAATAATAATAGTGGTTGGGGCCCTTGGCTCCATTCCCAAAAAGTTGAAAGAACATTTGAAGAGTTTGGGATTACCAGGTGATATTCACTGCATCCAGAAGTCAGCCCTCCTTGGAACAGCTGGGATACTAAGAAAAGTATTGAGTGTCTGAGGCTGCTTGTTGCAGCTTGACGTTTGATGAACAATTCCTCCAGACTATGAACTTTAGGAGTGAACTCGCAAATAATAATAATAATAATAATAATAATAATAATAATAATAATAATAATAATAATGATAATAATAATAATAATAATAATAATAATAACGCGAGGCAAGAGAAAGAGCGACAGAGAAAGATTTCAAGAAGCAGAGAAGAAAAGAAAGACGAGCAGAACTGGAAGGAAAGGCTCTTCATGGTCAGTTCTTCAGGCAAACAAGGGAAATATATGATCCAGAATCATGGGGATGGCTTCGGGACGGGGAATTGAAAAAGGAGACTGAAGGCCTTATAATGGCGGCGCAGACTCAGTCATCGTGAACAAATACAATTAAAGCAAATATTGACAAGACGCAGGAGGATTCGAAGTGTAGAATGTGTAAACAGAAAGAGGAAACAGTAAGCCACATAGTCAGTGAATGCCCGAAATTGGCGCAGAGGGAGTACAAACGTAGACATGATTGTGTAGTGAAGGCCCTTCATTGGGATTTATGCCGCCTGTATGACATAGATTGTGGTAATAAATGTTATGAACACCAACCAGATGGAGTATTAGAAACATCAGATGTAAAGATTCTATGGGATTTCAACATCCAAACAGACAATGAAATCCAGGCAAGGAGACCTGACATAGTGGTGGTCAAAAAGAAAGAAAGGAAATGCTTCATCATTGACGTTGCTGTCCCGGGAGACGTGAGAATAGCCGAAACAGAGACAGAGAAAATCGAAAAGTATGATGAATTAAAAAGAGAAGTGGAAAGATTATGGAAAGTGAAAGCAAAAGTAATCCCTATTGTCTTGGGTGCCCTTGGAACAGTAACACGAAGTTTGAGCAACTACATCAAGGAAATTGGGGTCAAAACACAGATAAAACTGATTCAAACATCTGTACTTTTTAGGAACTGCCAGAGTGTTGAGAAAAGTTCTTGAAATCTAGGATCATGGGTTGTGATCCGATCTCAGGAAACATCAAGAGCAAGCCAGTTTTAACATCAGAACTGTGGAAATCAGCATAATAATAATTAACATCTGAACAACAGGTTGCAGGGCAGGCACTATGTATAAGGAACAATCAATGGCTATCTAGCTTAGAACTAGAAGAAATCAAGAGAAAGATAGATGAAGGAAACGTAAGGGATAATCCCGAGATGGACGGGGATGATGGCAGAGCAACAGATGAACATCGGACGAATGTGAACAGTGCACAATAAATATATGAGAATAATCCTAATGAACAGGATGAAAATGCTGAGACAGATGGGTTCCGATTAACAGGAGGTGTGGCTGAAGACCAAAAAGAGATCTTAACGATCTTGAAAAAGAAATTGGAAGATGTGGGTCAGCTAAAACCAGTGAACTTACGCAACATCGATAGAAGATCATTATTATTATTATTATTATTATTATTATTATCATTATTATTATTATTATTATTATTGTTCATTGTTCACTCGGCGGTGATGTTGACTGCCGGTTGACTTCTGGATAGCAGGCCAAATCCCTTGGCTTTAGGTATCCAGTACTTTTCTTACTATCTTTGCAGTTCCTAACAGGCAAGCTTTCTGTAAAAGTTCTGTGCTGCATTCTATTTCAATCTTCTTCAACCAGTTTTCAAAGTTCTTTCCAATCGTACCCAGAGCTCCAATGATTATTGGTACAATCTTAACTTCTCTTACATTCCAGAGCCTCTTAATCTCTCTCTTCAAGTCTTGATAGACCTCAATTTTTTCCTTTTCTTTTCTTTCGATCCTGGTATCGAAGGGACAGGATATGTCAATCAGCAAACACGATCGATCCTTTTTATTTTCAAAAACAATGTCTGGTCGGTTATGCTCCAGTCGATGATCTGTCTGTATGGGAAAATCCCACAATAACCTAATGTCTTCTGTCACAATAACATTCTCTACTTTATGGTTGTACCATCTATCTCCATAATCTAAACCTAGTTTTTGACATAACTTCCAGTTATTATTATTATTATTATTATTATTATTATTATTATTATTATTATCATTATTATTATTATTATTATTATTATTATTATTATTATTATTATTATTATTATTATTATTATTATTATTATTATTATTATTATTTCTTGTGTATCTCAGCTATAAAGATGAAAAATGCTGGTTTATTCTACTGAACATCAGGTTGCTACCCACAACCTCAGATATTCAGAGCGTATCTTAGGGTCCTCGCTGTTCCAAGAAGACAGGCCTTTTGTAAGGTTCTAAAGTAGATGTTGGGATCGATCTTATCAATCCATTGATGGAAGTTCTTTGAGATGGTACCCAAAGCACCAATAACTGCAGGTATCACTGTCACTTCACTACAGTTCCAGATCCTCTTCAATTCATACTTCAGTTCCTGGTACTTGTCCACTTTCTCCCTCTCTTTTTCAACAACTCGGGTGTCAAAAGGGCACGCAACGTCCACAATCTTGCATGTTCTTTTCTCCTTCTCAAAGACTACAATGTCCGGTCTCGAGTGTTCCAGGATCTTATCAGTTTGTATCTTCATATCCCAAAGGATTTTGACTTTTTCGTTTTCTGTTACCTTTTCTGGACGATGATCGTACCACTTTTCCACGTGTTCTAGTTCATGAGCCTTGCATAGCTGCCAATGAATAACCTGGGCAATTGTATCATGGCGCCACTTCTTGTACTGTGTCTGACAAAGGGTCTTGCACTCAGACACCAAATGGGCTACCGTTTCATCTTTCTCTCCACAGAGCCTGCACAATGGGGAGATGCTCTCTTTGTCGATGTAATGTCTAATAGACCTTGTTCTGATGGCTTGCTCTTGTGCTGCCATAATAGTTCCCTCTGTGGCTTTCTTCAAATCTCCTTCTTTCAACCAATTCCAAGTCTGCTCATCCCTAAACTCAGTATTCTTGAAAAACACGCTATGTAGGTTTTTGCGTTTCAGGTTCTCTCTTCTGCTTTCCAATATGTCCTCTTTAGTTTTTCCAATATCAACAGTTCCTTCGTTCTTAACCACTTTGAGCATCTTTTCCTCGCTTTCTGAGACATAATTATACAAGCAGTTTTTTCAATCAAAACACAGTCTTCTACACTGATCAGTCCTCGTCCACCTTCTGCTCTTTTTAGATACAGTCTGTCCACATCACCTTTCTTGTGGAACATACAATGCAGTGTCATCAGCTTTCTTGTTTTTCTGTCCAGATCTTTCAGTTCCTTCTCAGTCCATCCAATGATTCCGGCACTGTACCTTATGACTGATACTGCTCGGGAATTGATAGCAGTTACCACATTTCTACTATTAAGATGGGATTTCGAGATCTTCTTTACTCGCCATACATATTCTGATCTTATTTTTTCTTTCATTTCAGTGTCTTTGATGTCATCTGCTTCTAGAATACCTAGGTATTTGTACCCGTTATCTGCATCAATCTCCTTTATTCTGTCACCTGATGGGATCTCAATACCTTCACTGTGGATCAATTTTCCTTTCTTCATAACTAAAACTCCGCATTTACTTATTATTATTATTATTATTATTATTATTATTATTATTATTATTATTATTATTATTATTATTATTATTATTATTATTATTATTATTATTATTATTATTATTATTATTATTATTATTATTATTATCATTATTATCGAGCAACTGGGATATCGATATTCTCAGCATCTCAGCCCGAGACATTGGTACCAATTTGCTGACGATGCAGCCATCATAACCGGACAGCAGTACGAAAACCAGATTTTACTAAATGCCTTTACAAGATGGACGAAATGGGCTAACATGATCATCCGAGTAGATAAGTGCAAGACCTTTGGGATACAAAAAGTAAACACTGCAACAGTTCAATACTCCCCTAAATTAGTCACCAATGATGCAGTAATACCACCTGTGGGTATGAATGAGGGGTTCACGTATCTAGGAAGAGTCTTTGATTTCAATATGGATGACGAGGCTCATAAAACATCACTAGTCGAAAAGTGCAAGAGGATACTGGAAGACATAGACAGGTTACCCCTCCACCCAAAACATAAAATAGAACTATACTCGAAGTTTCTGATGTCAAAAATAAGCTGGGATCTTACGATATCTGATATAAACATCACTTGGGTAAAGCAAACTCTGAATTCGGTCAGCTCATCATTCGTGAGAAAGTGGCTAGAAATTCCAATAAATGGCACACTTGACATAGTGACACTCTCTAAGGAAAAATTTGGTCTAAACATCATCAAAATTTCAACAAAGTATCTGCAGTGTCAAACAACCAAGCGTAACTGTCTAAAGAAATCTCCGAATCCCGATATAAATTGTTTACATCAAGCTACCGCACAAGAAAGCATCCAGGTTGATCAATATAAAAATACAAGTGACGTGACAAAATCTGTGAGAACCAAACAAATCGAAAAGATTTCAAATGATCTACAGTATCAAGGGTACATCGTGAAACAGATGTGGACTCTCAGTAATGAGCAACTCAAAAAGCTATGGATAGATGTACGAGACATTCTCCCATCGAATATCTACAACTTTACGAACAGATACATGAATAATACCTTAGCTACATTAAAGAATATGGTCATGTGGGGAAAAGCAACCATGGACACATGCCTTGCATGCAAGGATAATAGTCAATCCCTATTGCACGTTGTTGCGGGTTGTAAAGTTCACCTTCAACAAGGCAGATACACGTGGCGGCACAACTCCATCCTTGCGACTCTTTTGAGCAAAATTGAGGGCCTGAGGGACTTGAAAGTATTTGCTGATATCCCAGGCTACCCATGCCCCACAGTTGTCACCGGAACACTAAAGCGACCAGATGTCATCATGGTCTATCAAAAGAAGACAGTTATCGTTCTAGAGTTAACCTGTGGTTTTGTTACCAACGTGAAAGAAAATTGTACAAGGAAGGTTGGAAAATACAACTCTACCATCGTTGATCTCAAGAAAAAGTACGAGAAAGTAACATTCGTGAATCTCAGTATGAGCGCCCTAGGATTGATATGCAAGGATGATGATGGAAATGGCATACTGCAAGCATTAAAGAGCATTGGACTTTCGGAACTTCTATCAAAAAACATTATTAGAAACATCATAAGCGTCTGTATAAGGACAACGTACTATATATTTTGCAGGAAAGACAAAGAATGGACCAATCCAGAACTTTTAACATTGTAAAGAAGTAAAATTGTTGAAGGCAGTAAGGCTTGACTAACATGCCCTTTTATGGAGAGTGGTAGTCACGAATAAATTCTTTATACTGTAAGTTTTACATTTTAAATATTTATCTTGTTGTAAGTTTATTTATGAGAATGAAAGTTTCCATTATTATTATTATTATTATTATTATTATTATTATTATTATTATTATTATTATTATTATTATTATTATTATTATTATTATCATTATTATTATTATTATTATTATTATTATTATTGTTATTATTATTATTATTATTATCATCAAGTGATTATCTGGAGAGAAATGGATTCTCATCGCAGCTGGTTGTTCTTTGTTTTGGTTCGCTTGGGTGTGTAAAAAGTGACGTATGGAAAGGATTGAGAAATTTCTCCCAAAGTAAAGAAAATATAAAGAATGTGATGAAATGGTGTTCAATATCATGTATAATTGGAGGAAACTATATCTGGAGGAGCAGAGTTAAAAAGTTATTGGGACAGTAGCAGAGTTAAAAAGTTATTGGGACAGTAGTCATTAGTAGTAAACGGACTTTAGCTGATACATTCCTGGGATCACGGCAACACACCAGTTTTTAAGCAGTAATTTTGCTTAGCAACTTGGTCAAGTAGTAGTTATTATTATTATTATTATTATTATTATTATTATTATTATTATTATTATTATTATTATTATTATTATTATTATTATTATTATTATTATTATTATTATGAAAATTCAACGCTCGTCCATTGACGGATTTAATGTTCTGAACATCTAGTGACAACAAGTCTCCTTAGATTTCCAGGACCTTTCGTAGTATTCTTGCAGTGTTCAGTAATACGGTGGTCTGCATTTGGTTGATGGCAATACTTGATTCAATCTGTTCCAATTGTTTCTGCAGTGTTTTAGGAATCGTCCCAAGAGCACCAATAACGATGGGTATAATCTTGGCTTTCATGTTCCAAAGCTTTTGCACTTCTCGTTTAAGATCTTGGTACTTCTCGATCTTCTCTCTTTCCTTTATTTCAATGCGATGATCAGAAGGTACAGCGAAGTCAACAATTAAACATAATTTTTTCTCCTTGTCGATAATCATCATATCTGGTCTCCTTGCCTCAACGATATGATCAGTTTGTACAGTGAAGTCCCAAAGGATCTTGAACTTCTCGTTTTCAGTAACTGGCTGGGGTTCATGTTCGTACCACTTATCAGTGGTTGCAAAACCTTTCTTTCGACAAAGATCCCAATGGATCGCCTTACCCATCCAGTCATGCCTTCTTTTATATTCCTTTTGGGCTAGTTTAGGGCATTCGCTTATGATGTGGGTGATTGTTTCATCTTTTGCGTTGCACATACGGCACATGCTGTCATCTCGAGTCTTGTCGATTTTGGCCTTGATAGCATTCGTTCGGATGGCTTGATCCTGCGCTGCTATAATAAGAGATTCGGTTTCCCTCTTTAGATGACCATTTTTCATCCAGTTCCATGTTTTTTCATCGGCAACTTCCTCTATATCTCTAAGAAACTGACCATGTAGTTTTTTCTCCTTTAATTCCGCCTTTCTGTTTCTTTTAATTCGCTGTTTAACATTGTTAACACTTTCAGTTGATTCTTTGTCTTCCCCTCGTGCTGCGATTATGAGTCTTTCTGTGCTATTTTGAATGTAGTTTTCTAATCCTACTGTTGCAATTTCAACGCAATTCTCTATGCTAATAAGGCCACGCCCACCCTCTTTCCGACTTATGTATAAACGGTGAACGCTGTCTTTTGGATGATGAGCCTTGTGCATAGCAAGTAGCTTCCTTGTCCGTAGGTCCAACTTCATTATTTCCTCCTTCCTCCAGTCAATAATTGCTGCTGTATATCTAAACAGAGACACTGCCCAGGTGTTAATGGCTTTTATCAAATTCCCACTGTTTAGTTTTGACTCTAGCACTTTTCGCACTCGCCTAAGATACTCTTTTGACACTTTATCTTTCATTTCTTGATGTTTTATTCTGTCATCTCCTAGTACTCCTAAATACTTATAGGATTCTCCTTCATCTAATGACTTTATCTTTACTGCATCTGGTAATACAATGCCATCACTCTTTACCTTCGTTCCTCTTTTCATAATTAGGACTGCACATTTTTCTATTCCGAATTCCATTTTAATATCTGCACTAAAGATCCTCACGGTGTTAATCAGTGAGTCTAGCCCTCGTTCGCTTTTTGAAAACAATTTTAAATCATCCATATAGAGCAAGTGATTCAATTTCTCTTTGTTCTTATAAAATTCATATGCCTCTTTACAATCACGCAGAACTAATGTCAGTGGGATTAATGCAATAACAAATATTAGCGGTGATAATGTGTCTCCTTGAAAGATCCCTCTTTTGATATTAACTTCTCCTAGTAATTTTCCATTTGATGTTAATTCAACACACCATTTTTCCATTGTCTCTGTTAGCAGATTCCTGACATTCTTTGCTACTTTGAACAAGTCCAGACATTCTATGATTATTATTATTATTATTGTTATTATTATTATTATTATTATTATTATTATTATTATTATCATCATTATTATTATTATTATTATTATTATTATTATTATTATTGTTATTATTATTATTATTATTATTATTATTATTATTATTATTATTATTATTATTATTATTATTATTATCATTATTATTATTATTATTTGCGAGTTCACTCCTAAAGTTCATAGTCTGGAGGAATTGTTCATCAAACGTCAAGCTGCAACAAGCAGCCTCAGACACTCAATACTTTTCTTAGTATCCCAGCTGTTCCAAGGAGGGCTGACTTCTGGATGCAGTGAATATCACCTGATAATCCCAAACTCTTCAAATGTTCTTTCAACTTTTTGGGAATGGAGCCAAGGGTCCCAACCACTATTGGAATCACTTTTGCTTTAACATTCCATAATCTCATTATTTCCAGCTTTAGTTCACTGTATTTGCTGATCTTCTCCCATTCTTTGTCTGCAATATTTTGGTCAGCAGGAATGGCTACATCAATGACAATGCATTCTTTTTCTTCCCAATCGACGATGACAATGTCCGGTCTTCTGTGCTCTATGACTCGATCAGTTTGGATGGAGAAATCCCACAAGAGTTTGTATGTATTATTATTATTATTATTATTATTATTATTATTATTATTATTATTATTATTATTATTATTATTATCATCATTATTATTATTATTATCATTATTATTATTATTGTTATCATTATTATTATCATTATCATCAAACTTTCGCCCAATAACTTTGCAACCAATATGCCTAAAAACATTCACATCGATAATTCGCAATCGCATGTTCAAATTCTTAACATCAAACAATTTAATCGAGAATCATATCCAAAAAGGCTTCGTTCCCAAGATTTCTGGTACCATCGAACATACAGCACTACTGTCACATATAATCAGAGATGCCAAACGTAAACAAAGATCGTTAGTAATAACTTTGCTAGATCTACAAAACGCATTTGGGGAAGTACAACATGGACTAATTGATACCATGTTGAAGTATCATCACATCCCTGACCATGTCATTGAACTAGTAGATGCACTGTATGCAGATTTCAAAACAACGATCACTACAAGAAGCTTTGCTACACCATTTCTCAAAATCGAAAAGGGAGTACTGCAAGGAGACTGTCTCAGCCCTCTCCTCTTTAACCTTTGCATTAACTCTTTCATCCGTACTCTGCAAACAAAGGAATTCGAGCAACTAAGCTACAGGTCAAATAAGCTGTTGACTCCGAGAAATTGGTTCCAATTCGCAGATGATGCAATTGCAATCTCAGCAACCGAATATGAAAATCAAACTCTTGTTAATGCCTTTTCAAGATGGTGCAATTGGGCTAAGATGAAAATCAGACCTGACAAATGTCAAACGTTTGCTATGGAAAAGGTTGTAACGCAGTCCAAACAGTTTAAGCCAAAAATTTATGTAGACAATATACTGATTAAAAGCATCGAAGAAAAGGAAAGTTTTCGATACCTCGGGCGTTGGTTTAACTTTGACATGGACAATAGTGAGCATAAAAGGCAGCTTCTTGACACAACAAACAGAATTCTCAACTTGATTCATCAATTGCCTTTACATCCAAAAAATAAGCTTCAACTATACAATCGGTACTTTCTCAGTAAAATCAGTTGGGATCTCACGATAGCAGACATAGATGCAACGTGGACAAAGCAAAACCTAGATATGATTTGCCACGGATATTTCAGAAAATGGTTAGATATACCTGTATGTGGTACAGTTGAGATATTGCAATTATCCAACGCACAGTTTGGCCAGGAAGTCATTGATACAAGTACAAAACATACTCTTTGTCAAGAGACTTTCCGTAAATGTCTGAAAAACTCCATAAATGAGGATATTCGATATCTGCATAATGCAACATCGGAAAAGACTAACATCCAATATGATTCGTTCCATACAACAAAACTTGCACTAAAAAAAATCCGGGAAGACAAAAAATTGAAGGTAGAGTCATTGCAGGTTCAGAGTGCAGTAATTACACAGTTATGGAAAACAGCACTCCCGAAGGCAAAAGATTTTTGGTTTAAAGTGCAACATCGTCTTCCTAGAAACATCTTTAACTTTACCATAAGATATATGAACAACTCTCTTGCTTGTTTTTCTAACTTAGCAAGATGGGGCATAAACGTCAGTGCAAGCTGTACATTCTGTAGGGAGGTTCAGACCACAAAGCATATTGTAGCTGGCTGTGCGTCATGTTTAAATCGCTACACATGGCGACATAACTCGGTGCTGTTAAACTTAGCTAACTTTTTGCAACCAATTGTCAAGAAGCTTTACTGTGACATTCCATCGTTTTTGTCACCTGAAATCGTGACTGGTACTGCTGCAAGACCGGATCTACTAGTTGTAGACAGAATGAACAATTTGTATATAATTGAGTTAACAGAAGGCCACGAATCTAACACGGTGGCAAATGCTACAAGAAAGGCAAAGAAATACTAACATCTTTTGAATGATAGTGACCTGAAACGTTCGCATCGAAAAATCTGTTTTGTGAATCTCGTGATGACTGCTATTGGCATCTATTCCAAACATTCAGAGGAATTTTTCAAAATGCTCAAAGATTTGAACATTGACAACACTGCAGCAACGTACATTTCTACAAAGCTAACAGAAATTTGTATACGCTCGTCTTATTATATTTTTTGTATGAGAACAAAGGAGTGGACAGAGCAGGATCTAATGAACTTCTAATTTGAACATTACCTTACTCTTTGTTAATTATTTTCAAGCACCTAGGCGAATGCACGCAGACTATGCCTTCACCGAAGAGAGTAGTCTGATTTCTGTTAATATCTTTGCACTTGATATCTTTTATCTCAAATTTTGTTTTTAAGTAGTATGTAATTTAGATTGATATTATCATGAAAAGTTTCCATTATCATTATTATCATCATTATCATTTTATTTAAAGTTGGCAACTAACATAGCTAAATATAAAAAATGCTAATTCAAGCCAACTAAAGTAATTTACAATATATAACAGCAAAATAAGTAAAAGTTACAGTCAACAAAATTACAAAAGTCAAAAATCTATCTATAAAAGCAATAAAATCTAAAAGATGTATCCATAAAAGCTTCAAGGCGTAGAAAATCATAAAAAGCCGAGCTGAGGTATGTATTGTTTGCAGAGCCAACAGTCACAGTCTAAATTTTTCAATAATTTTACTTTAATTGAAGGAGAAAACAAAGAGAGTAAATGCGGTGATTGGTAAGCTAGAATCTGAAACCATCACTGATACGAACAAAAGTGCCGAAAGGGAAAAACGAAAAAGTACCATGGTGGAAAAGAAGAATTCAAAGTCAGATTGATTCATTAAGAAAAGATATTAGTAAGCTAGATCAGTGGAATAGAAATAAGTTAAGAAAGGAGAATGTGAAGGAAAAATTGAATGAAAAATACAAAGTTAATGCTAAAGGAATAAGGGTTGTTATTGAAGAATTAAAGCAGAGGGTCAAGGCAGAGAGTGCAAAGATCAGAAAATATGAAGAAAGGAACAATGCATTTCAGCAGAATCGATTGTTTCAATCAAATCAAAAACGGTTATTTGAGAAGCTAGAAGGCTATGAGAAACAAGATGATATAACACCAGACGCTGAGGAAAGTAAGATCTTCTGGGGTAACATATGGGACCAAGGCACCAAGCACAACGAAAAAGCAAATTGGCTGGAAGATGTAAAAGAAAA
Source organism: Aurelia sp. 3 sensu Dawson et al. (2005) (assembly GCA_964020215.1). Taxonomy (NCBI): domain Eukaryota; kingdom Metazoa; phylum Cnidaria; class Scyphozoa; order Semaeostomeae; family Ulmaridae; genus Aurelia; species Aurelia sp. 3 sensu Dawson et al. (2005). The sequence continues at coordinate 13,749,662 of OZ026574.1, forward strand.
ATATAAGAGAATAGACCAACAGGATGAATTTTCTATCTCAAAAGACATCCTTACAGCTCAGTTGAAGAAAATGCCTAAATGGAAAGCGTGTGGACCAGATGGTGTGCATGGTTATTGGTTAAAAGAATTCAGCAGTCTCCATGAAAGACTCGCAGTGCAACTTGATGTATGCTTAAGTGCAGGAGATGTACCAGTATGGATGACGAAAGGCCGGACGAGTTTGATATTGAAAGACAAGAACAAAGGAAACATAGTAACGAACTTTCGACCTATTACATGTTTGCCAATGGTATGCAAGCTGTTGACAGGAATAATATCGGAGAAAATTTATTACCACCTAGAGAGAAAACATCTACTTCCAGAAGAGCAAAAGGGATGCCGAAAGGGAAGCCGTGGTACAAAAGATCAGCTTCTGATTGACAAAATGGTAATGAAGAACTGCAAGAGCAGGTTAACCAATCTATGCCTTGCTTGGATTGATTACAAGAAGGCATATGATATGATTCCTCATTCTTGGTTGATTCAATGTATGCAGATGTTTAAGATTTCAGATAAGGTGATAGCATTATTAGGGCAGTCAATGGAGAGCTGGAGGGTTGAGCTGACCTCAGGAAACGACAGGCTTGGGGAAGTAAACATTCGAAGAGGAATCGTTCAAGGAGACACATTATCTGCTTTGTTATTCGTTTTGGCATTGATCCCCTTGTCTACTTTGCTTAATGGGTTAGATCATGGGTATAGAATGGGAAAGAACAGACGAAAGATCAATCATCTCCTATTTATGGATGATTTAAAATTGTATGGTCGTAATATGCAAGAGCTAGATTCGTTAGTTCAGAGTGTCCGAATTTTCAGTACCGACATCGGGATGGCTTTTGGAATTGGAAAATGTGCAGCAGTGAAGATCACAAGAGGAAAAGTTGTTGAAAGTGAAGGTATCGAGTTACCAAATGGAGACACGATAAAAGGGTTGGAAGAGAATGATGGCTACAAGTATCTGGTATTCTGGAGTGTGATCAGATCAAGAACAGTGAAATGAAGGAGAAAATAAAGAAGGAATACTTCAGAAGAGTGAAACTCATCTTGAAGTCAAAGTTGAATGCCGGAAATGTGGTCATTGTGCGTTATTGTGCTGGTATTGTTGAGTGGACAAAAGCAGAGTTGCAGGAAATGGATCGGAAAACAAGAAAGATATTCACCATGAACAGATCTTTGCACCCGCGATCAGATGTGGACAGACTGTACATCAAGAGAACAGAAGGAGGACGGGGGTTGCAATGTCTGGAAGAAGTGGTGAAATTGGAAGAGCTCAGTCTGGCATTCTATCCATGTAAGAAAGAGGAAAAATTGTTGAAGGAAGTTGTAAAAGAAGGTCTTTTTCGGGAGATAGAAAACCCTAAGGAGCGAAAGAGTAAAAATACAGCAGAAAAAATACAGCGGTATGAGGAAAAAGTATTACATGGGCAGTTTGAGAGGGCAACAATGGAAGTCAAAGATCAGAAGGGGAGTTGGCTGTGGCTAAATAAAGGATATCTAAAAAAGGAAACCGAGGGGCTCATTATTGCTGCTCAGGATCAGGCGTTGAGGACAAACTGGATAAGGAGAAATATTGACAAAGAGAACATATCAGCAAAATGCAGATTATGTGACGAGAATGATGAGACAATTGCACATGTTTTGTCAGAATGCAAACAACTTGCTCAAAATGAATACAAAAAAGTGAGGCATGACAAGATAGCTGCAGCAATACACTGGCACCTGTCCAAGAAGTACGGATTTCAATGTGGGGAAAAAAGTTACCAGCATTTTGTTAGTAAAGATAATAGTGTCCTTGAGAATGCTGAAGTGAAAATTCTTTGGGACTTCAGTATCCAGACCGAACAGAAAATTGAGCACAACAGGCCTGACATAACTATTTTTTACAAAAAAGAAATGCAGTGTTATGTAGCAGACGTTGCGTGTCCATTTGATATGAGAATACAGAAGAAGGAAAAGGAAAAAGTTGATGCCTACACAGATCTTAAATATGAAATTCTAAAAGTCTGGAGAGGGGATGTGAAGAAAGTCATCATATTGCCAGTTATAATTGGTGCATTAGGCTCGGTGACAGAGAGACTCCAGAAGGAACTAGAAAAGTTTGATTACAGAAATTGACTTGAAGCCATCCAGAAAACATGTTTACTGGGATCTGCAAGAATAATCAGGAAAGTGCTGGACACTCCAGGAATTGACTGAACAAAAGCAAGGAAGAAACTTAGATGGACCAATCACTATTTTAGGCTCTGAGACAGAGCTTGATAGTGTTTTAATCCAGTATTTAGTGCTGTGTACAATCGCAATAATAATAATAACAATAATAATAACAATAATAATAATAATAATAATAACGACATGCTCCCACATAGCTGGATAATTGAATGTCTAGTAAATCTTGGAATTAATGGGAAGGTTCAAAACCTATTGAAAGAAAGCATGAAAAAGTGGAAAGTAGAGCTCACTTGCGGAAAGCAAGAACTTGGAGACGTAAACATCAAACGAGGAATATTCCAGGGAGATGCCTTATCACCGCTACTATTTGCAATTGCTCTAATACCCCTGACCAGTGTGCTGCGGAAGGTAAAAGCAGGATATAATTTCGTCTCAAACAAGGAAAAGATCAACCACTTACTGTTTATGGATGATCTTAAAGTCTATGCAAAGAATGAAAAAGATCTAGAGTCTTTGATTCAAACAGTAAGAATATTCAGTGAAGATATTGGGATGGAATTTGGTTTAGATAAATGTGCTATATTGATAATGAAGAGGGGGAAAACAGTCGAGGCAGAAGGCGTAAAATTACCTGACGAAAGAAAGATTAGAAGCCTAAAGGAAGATGAAAGCTACAAATATCTGGGAGTGCTTGAGGCAGATGACTTGAAAAGATCAGAAATGAAAGAAAAGATAAGGAAAGAATACAAAAGAAGAGTAAGGAAGGTCTTAGAGACGAAGCTGAATGGCCATAACTTAATCAAAGCTATTAATACTTGGGCAGTAGCTGTCATACGATATTCAGCTCCCTTCCTAGACTGGAACAAAGATGAGCTTTTAGCTTTAGATTGAAGAACAAGAAGGTAATAATTCCATGTAATAATTGTAACTTAGTAGCCATTTCAACTTTCGTGAGGGTACTCAAGAATTCACTTCGAACGGCCAATTTGGTATCATGTGGTTAGAAAGGGGCTATTTGATTGGCTGACTACCGTGAAATTGGATGATTTCCGCGTGCTTTCAGCAACCAGTAAGGATTTGAGCTGTATGCTGTTATCGATTAGTTGACTTTGTAACGTTAATTCAATTGAAAATATTTTTGGTATAATTTAGCTTGGCTCCCTGTAAATCAATAGATAATATAGAAAATAAAATACCGGGTGTCTCAAAAAAGGTACACCCTTTTGACTAAACAAGGAAGCGAAACGATAAAATATTGGGACTTTTTGACTTCAAAGGCATATTCGTTGACCTTCAACTTAAATGCACATACCTTGCATTTCAAAATCGTCCTCCGAGCACCGGAGATATGAGTTCACAAAGTCGAATTTTGGAGTGCAATTTGCAACAAGAGGTTTCGTAAAAGGGCCTAGCTATGATTTGATATCACAGGCACATTGCGAAAGAATTTCAACTTTTACCGTAACTTTCCTCTTTTCAAAAGAATTATACCTTGACTTGCTTCAATCGTCCTACAAATAATTATTCCTTGAGGACTCAATCCGTGCATTGCATTCCATCCCAAGTGTCAAAAAAGAGGAAAAGGAGTATATGCACGCTCATTTTGGAGATGTGGCTTGACTTCATCATTCTTACCACATTTTTAAAATATTCGTTTTATCACGGCGATGTTCACGAGTCTTTTATTCTTTTCAAAAATGAAAAACTGACAGCTAAACTTTAAAACACGTACTTTGGAAAATATCCATGATACAGATCATGGCTAGGCCCTTTTTCAAAACCTTTGGTTTCGGGTGCACTGTTACTTTGACTTTGCAAACTTGTATCTCCGGTGCTTGGTGGACGATTATTAAATGCAAGGTATGTGAATCTAAGTTGAAGCTTGATAAACTTAGCTGTCCATTCGGAGAGAAATAATATCCTATTGCTTTGTTCCTATTCCCAGTCAAAAGGAGGTACTCTTTTGAGACACCCGGTAGGCAAATAACTGTTTTGTTAAGTCCCTACTAAATCGCTCATAATAGGAGCTTTCTCTGAAAGATGGTGGTTCAGGGCGATGATACTCTAACCAATTAAACCTTGAGATGTATAAACTAGATTGGATTCCACGTTTAAAAATTTAGAGTTCTGTATTATTTGGTACAAAGCTACTTCAGATTACACCTTCTTTGCTGAAGTATTAAAAGGACCAGATGACCTCGTCTCTTTCCCTGCTTTGGATGGCATAGTAGAAAGTATTTTTGTGTCATAATTTTTGCTTTCGATCAAAAAAGAAACAAACAAATGATCCATGTAACCGGCAAAGACCAATAATCTGATAGAATTGTGATTTACTTCACCGTACCGTTGCACTGATTGAGGAACTTTAAAAGAGTGCTTAGAAGACTAAAGGAAATCTAAGCATATATAGGCATTTATACAAATTTTCCGTGCAAAGACAATGGACTTTCATATGTGCTGAACCAAATTTCGATATCTGATCCACGTCAAAAGGAAATCTCGCAGGCTACAATTTTGCAACACGTATTGGCTGCATCCAGCTGTGTGTGATTAGATTAGATTTGTTTCAATCTTCGTGTAATCTTAATCTCACTTACTGCAGTTGTGGGACAATACCAGAAGCTTCAGCAGACAAAGGCGTCATCGGAGTCATTGGTGCTAAAGGGGTTACTGGTTGCACAGATGGATTTGGATAATATATCCCTGTTGTTGTTCCAGGCAGAGGGCTCTGTGTGGCGAGAAGCTGATTTGAGTACGATTGAGCAACCTGTTGAAAAGCAAAAACACTTGATTAGAAATGAAAATAAGTTTTCATTGTCGTAACAGCAATAAAATCATATCTACCGGCTATCCCAAAAACATGTGCCCAATGTGCCCAAATTACCAGAGCTACAACCGTTTTATCTGGATAATATTAGAATAAAGCAGGTCATAAAACGAAGTACCTAGGACTTACTGTTGACGACAAGCTAAGCTAGAATGAACAGTACAAACCTGTCAAAGAGAAGCAGCGGGTGGCCTGGCATCTCTCAGGAAACTAAAAAACATCTTACCACAATCTCAGTTGCTTAATGTGTATCTAGCACTTGTTGAGAGCCATCTAAGGTATGCAAACGTGGTCTGGGGCGCCCCCTCCAATACTAAGCTTAGCACTCTGCAAAGATATCAGGACAGAGCTTTCGATCTGATAGAATCCTCCAAGATAAACGACGCTTACAATAAGAACATCCTTAATGCAAATCAACTAATGACATTGGACCGAGCGGTCATGACTTTCAAGATTGTCAATCAGCTTTATCCTGAAGGCCTACAAAATAAGTTCATAGATAGGCCTGCCTTATCAAAATACAACACAAGGAACGTGAAAGATCTCCATGTGCAAAAGCTAAAATTAGAACATACGAAAAAGCTTTTCGTACACTGGTCCACAAAGCCTGGAATAGTATCCCACAGCTCATCAGGGACACCGAATCCGTTGTACGATTCAAAAAAGATCTGAAATCTCACCTTTGAGCTGGTATAAAACAGGTTTGCACGAATCCATGGAAGATAAGTACACGGGGGGAGGGCGTGGGTGAAACATATTTTGAGCTTATATTGTAAACTTTCAATTGTAATCTATTTTCTTTTGGTATCGTATTCAACAACTGAATGGATACTGTGCTTAAATAAGGTTAAATGAAATGAAAATGAAATGAAAATCTGCATGGCAGCAGTTGAGTAGCTGCGATCTCAGTTGTACTTAACTGATGCATAAGTAAGTTGGCAGGAGTAAAGCTATTGTTTTAGTTTTATTATCATCAATTTCTTTATCGTTGGATTACAATAAAAAGACAGCCAAATGTATTAGATAATTTTTCATTTCATTTCAATTTTCAAATCAATATTTGTGGTTGGTATTTACAGTAGTATCAAGCTAACACTAATTCAAACCAACTATTTACAAAACATAATATATACAAAAATAGAAAAAATAATATTTATAATCAGCGACATATTTTACAGGTGCATCTATCTGCTGTCCAATCTTTGATCCTCATTTTAAAATGTGACAGAGTTGGTACTTGTTTGATACTGTCATCAAGAGTGTTCCATAGGAAACTACCTCGAAAAGACAGTGAATCGAGTCCAAAGCCAAGTGTCTTAATTCTTGGCAGCTTACACAAGTTTTGTATTCTTAGATTGTACATTATGGGTTTCTTTTCATGAAATTCCCATACAATTGAAGGGTTCAAGTGATTCATGGACTTGTAGATTTCTGTCATTAGTTTCTGCAAATTCTTTATATGTATGCTATTGCTGCCACTTCGAGCGAGCAATGTTTCAAATGAAGATTCGTAGTCTTCATAGAGGATCCGAAGCGCACGTTTATGAGTGCGGTCAATTTCTTTACTTGCACCTTTATTGCAGAATAGCCATATCAAAGGGCAATAATTGAAGTTCGACAAAATTACCGCATTACAAACTGTTAATGCCTGCTCTCGAGAGATATAATTATTCAGCCTAGCAAATGCACTGACCTTTATGTTGACTTTGGAACATAACGTTTCAATATGTTTGTTAAAGAGAATAGACATAGCTATATCTCCTAGCCATACTAATAGCCCAAAGAAAACGCCTATGGATCCATTGTTTCTTTGGTTCCACAATAAAGCCACACGTGTTGAAATTATCAAATTCAATAGATTATATTTTCAACTTGGCCCGGGCCAGCTTTTAACTATGTCGATTCCCTTTAAACGTTAATTTGCTGTCAATTTCCACTCCTAGAAGTTTGACGTGACCTGCCGTAATTAATTCCCGAGGGGTAACGTCCATATATAGCAACGGGCACGTGCCGCGCACAAGGATGGGTTTAGAACCTCGAAAATCCTTAAATATGTGTCTTAGTGTTCCAATTTTCCACTAGAAATGGTAGATAACTTGCAGCTACAAAGTTGTTGAGTTTTGTATTTGCAACAATGGATTCTATCGTTTTTGCTCCGAAACTTGGTTGGAGGTCACTTTTCCTTCCTATTGTACATTTAAAAAAACCTTTAAAATGAGTATGAAAATCGAGCAAAAAGGCTAAAACATGGGTCTTACCCTTAAAGTTGGTCGGCACGTCCCCGTCACCCCAAGACTCAAGTTTCACCCCCCCCCCCCCCCCCCCGCCTCCCGGAATTAATTCCAAAGTTAACATTTTAAAATACATTCCGAGTGACCCTAAACAGTGACCCGACGCAATCTGTTAGAGAGCTGTCATAAAGTATTGAACAGAGGAGGGCAGAAGGGATTTGACAGGGTCACCAAAATTATTGGATGGAAAATGTTGGGCTAACAAACTACTGCAAGTGATAAACATGGGCCATGAAGCTATATTTATTTCGGAATCTATTTCCATTATTTTACAGTTGTTTTAAACACTGTCAGCGTCATTCTTGCTGTTCTCTTGATCATTGATATTGTTTTCTACCTCAGTGTCTAATACAGTGGTATCTGCATTTTCTTCCCTGCCTTACTAAGACATTGTGCAGGATCCCAAAAAAACTGTATTGACAGTACGATGTATGGGAAAAAATTAAACTGTATAGATAGTGTAGAAAGTTTTTCTTGAAGAAGTTTCTGAACCACACAGTTCATCTTGAAGCTCTGGGATCATCAAATCATGTTTGCAGATGTTTAAGGGGTTACGTAAACAGTTTCTGTTTCTTGCATTGGGCTGCATAACTATACGGCGAATTCTTGAAATCCCTTCCACCCTCTGTTTCATTCTTTATGACAGCTCCCTTATAGAAAATAAGTAAGAGGATTATGGAAATGCTTCAAAGACTATACCATCTATTATGAGTGCTTTTTGCAATTCTTTTCGGAACGGTAAATAGACGATTCCGCAAAAGATGTCGGATACACCAACCTCGTTCCCAGGCCCCAAACGATCTTCTCGCAATCTCAACCGTCGAAGGTTGGACCACAGCCACGATAGATTTAGGCCGTCGAACCTTCATCGTGAAATCTACGCTCTTCTAAACCTTTACTAGGAATGTCTCTTGGGTAGTCCTTTTCATTAGTAAGTTGAAGTTCAATTTAGTTCTCATACAATATCAAGATTTAATGACCAGCTGTTTTCATAGTTTTGACAAAACTTTCAAGAAGATTTTTGCCTTTGTTTGCAAAACTGATTAGAGAGGTGTTGAATATGGAGTCACATCGTGGACAAAAGTCGATACCTGCAGATGACGTCGTGAATGACAGACGAGATCGTAATTGGTAGATCATGTCGTTGCTAATGCTTTATGGTATCGTTACCCATGATTGCAATGACCTAGACCATGATATCGTTACGCATCGATGATAATCATCATGATATCATGGATTCAGGATCGGATCGTGAATCATACAGGGCGATGTCATCCAAAAACAATTATTGATTGATCACTGTTTCACCAAAAATATATCTACTGTAACAAAGCGGTGAGCGCTGAGATCAAATGAAAAACGCTAATCCATACGTCACTGAGATCTCCTTCTTCCCGTCCGGGTAGCCGGTGCGTTTAAGTGTCAAAAAATCCGCAAAAATACCTAAGTTCCACGAATCGGCTTCTTTTCGCCTAAAAGCGCCAGGCGGAGAGGCCAGGAGCGAAAAAGCCTGCTTGCGGTTTCACTTGGAAATCTGCAGAGGAAGGTTTCAAGGTTTCAAGGTTTCACTTGGAAATCTGTGGGCAAAATCCCTAGCCCTATGGAAACTGCATCGTCCGCAACGAGTTTTTAGAGTGAACTTTCTCCAAAAAACTTCGTTTTTCGAGTCCTTGAGAACATAGATTGTTTTGAACAAGAGTTCCTCAACAAGAGTTTTGAACAAAGAGTTTTGAACAAAATTTCCTCGTAACGTAACGGTGCAGTGAGGACGTATGTGTGAGGGAGATTTTGAAATGGCCACAGCTACAGAAACCGACGAATATGAAACTGAAAGTGGAATCATATTAGGAGGGGATGATTTGGTGAGTCTGATTAAAACGGAAATAACAAAGATACGCGAGAAGAATCAACGGGCTGACTGTAGTAAAATTTGCAAAGTTCTCGAAAAGACGCATGGCCTAAGCCAAGACGTGATCCAGATGTCTTTGAATTATATGTTGAAATGCGGGAAAATAAAAGATGTACCTCATGCTGGAAGGTAATCACTAAGAATACAATCTGAATCTAATGATGAACTCGAAGTTTCAAAAAGGAGGACATCAGCAGACGAAGAAAAGGTCAAGAAATATCGAGATGAAAATTTGGAGATTGCTTCCATGCATGAAGGAAATTTATCGCGCGATGAACAAGATACGGTTTCGTCTATTTCAGATGAAGCCGAAGTTCAATTTGGTGGTATTTGGAACATTGAAAGTCCGCCTGGAAAGTGTTTTAATAAAATACAAATGGATCCTCAAAACAAATATCAAAACAAAGAAAACTCAACAAGTCCAGAAACTCTTGCATGCATCCTGGACCGATTAACAAAAATTGAGGGGCGTGTGGATGAAATTACCAAAAAGGTAAAGAAAATCCCCAAAAAAAGGAAAAAATAAGCTCAGTTGATTTTACTATGTTTTTTGCAAGGATAAGTCAACTAGAACAGGAAAATAAATCACTGCGTGATGAAAATACAGGCCTAAAGTTCGAAAACAGAAAGTTGAAAGAGTCACACAGCATGGGAGAGGTCGCTTGCAGACCACGTGACCCAATCTCAAGATTCCAATACAAAGTTCCACAGGTTACACACCATAATGTTCCAAAGCAAAGTTCAACAACCCAACGGCCTCAGGTCCATTCAAACGAAACTCATTCAAGGTATACAAACAATGTACCAGATGGCGAATGGAAAGTACAAAGTCCAAAGTCCAAAGTTCAGAGAGAAGCCTCCTGGGGAATAAATGTGAATGGAAGGGAGTTTCCTTTTTCCAAACCTCTAGATACCGCAAACAGATTTAGCTGCTTAGAAAATCAAACAACGGAAAGAGAGTCTACGCAAGTCCCAAGTGACAGAGAGTACTCAGCTGCTGTAAAATCTCAAGGTTTTCCTCAGACAACGAGTAGTAGGAGCATGAGACAACATAAGGTGACTGCACTGGACAAACGCGAAGGAGATTGGGAAAATTCTTGGGCAGCAAACAGCAAAACAACTTCTGAAGACGTAAGGAGGCCAAGAAAACCTGTTTTCTCAATTCTGGGTGATTCCATGGTTAAAAAGATTAGGAGACAAGATATCAATGCTCAGGTCTCGCATGCCAAAACATCAATCAAAACTTTCCCTGGTGCCACAATCGACCAAATGAAGTCTTACATCAAGCCAGCGATAGATGACAAGCCAGATGGAATAATAATCTTATGTGGAACAAACAACTTGAGATCAGAGAGCCCTGAAGAAACAGCGAACAAGCTGATTGATCTGGCCACTGTAACGAAGAAAAAATTGAGAGACGTCGCTGTTTCAAGTATCATAAAAAGGACAGATTCGCATGAACTTGAGATGAAACGAAGAAAGGTAAATGATTTAGTTAAAGTTGGCCTATCAAGAAGTAATATAAGTTTCATTGAGCATGATAACATTGAAAGCAGACACCTTGATAAATGGGGACTTCATCTAAACTTCCAAGGTAATAATGTTTTAACTGGAAACTTGATTAATTTTTTAAACGGTGTATGACTGATAGATTTAGGACAGGAGACATTTAACATTAAAACAACCGAACACACACCCAATTCAACTGACCTTAGTGTATTTCATAATGAAGGGTTTGATGTTAGACTTAGCTGTAGCCTAACAGAACATATCAACTCGACTCTGCATTCTGAAGGCGAAATAGCTATCCAAGCTAGCAATGCAGGCACACCAAGTGATAATGATTCCACTCCACCCATATCTGATAGTGAAGATGATGAAATAAACAGGCTTTTTCAGCTTAGGACAAAACATCATAATAATCCTCTTCTTGGCTTTTTGAACATTAACAGCCTAAGATATAAGATAGTGGACCTTAGAGAAGTGGCAGAGCGTTGTTTACCAGATGTTTTGGTGATTGAAGAGACAAAATTAAACGAAGACTTCAAAACAGAGTTATTTGTAATGAACAACTATCAATATCCCATGCGTCGAGATAGGAATGAGTTTGGAGGGGGCATAATGCAATACGTGAGAAAAGGGGTGGTATGTAATCGCATCACTGCTTATGAAACACAAAATGTTGAATCGATATGTTCAGAACTCATCATCAGCAAAAAAGGTGGATGATTTTTGCAGTCTATCGTCCACCTGACTCTGCAAATTTGATTAGCTTTTTTAACGAGCTATCAAATTCCGTGAATCTTGCTCTAGAGAAGTACGACAACATTATAGTTTTTGGAGACTTTAACGTAGATACCCAAAACGAACAACATCCAGGCTATAACAAATTCAAATCTTTTTCAGATGTAATGGGCCTACAGAATTTGGTAAAGGAGAAGACCTCTTTTACCAAAAATCATGCGTCTTCAATCGATGTGTTTCTAACAAATCGACCCAGATTGTTCCAAAAAACATGCGTATTTGAAACAGGTCTGAGTGATTATCATGGGCTCGTAGTTACTCTTCTGAAAGCTCAGGTACCGCGCCTCAAGGCAAAACGTATAACGTATCGATGCTTTAAGAACTTTAATGAAAATGAATTTTTGTCCGATGTCAGAAAAGCAAATTTTGAAATTGATCATCTGAATGTAGATGATGCATATGAACATATAACCATAACTTTTCGTGCGATAGTAGACAAACATGCACCGTTGAAAACTAAGATACTTCGAGGGAACACAGCTCCTTTTATGAATCGAGATCTAAGGAAAGGAATTTACACGCGATCTAGGCTTCAAAAGAAGTTAAAGAAATATCCTTCACGGGAAAATGAAGCCAAGTTCAAAAAACAACGAAATAAATGCGTTTCACTAAGGAAGAAGGCAATTAGAAACCATTTTAAGAATGCAACTAGCAATGGGTTGGTTTCAAATCAAGATTTCTGGAACCTCGTCAAACCATTTCTTTCCAATAAAGGGGGGTTGCATGGTACTGATATCACCCTAGTCAAAGAAGACAAAATTATAACTGATGATAGAGAACTCGCCGAAGTTTTTAATGACCATTACATCAATATCGTCGAAAAATCCTCGGGGAAGAAACCCTCCAGCATTGCCGAAAATGCGCCCTCCTCAGACGATCGATGTATAGTTAGACTGATACTTCAACAATATCAAAATCACCCAAGTGTTCTAGCAATCATTCAAAGTCTAGAAAATCCATTTAACACGTTTTCTCTTCATGAAGTTTCAACAGAAGATGTTCTCCGACTTTTACGGGCAATAAATGATAAGAAATCAACTGGTGAGGATAAAATATCCCCTAAACTTGTCCACTTAGCAGCAAGGAAGCTATCTGTCCCACTAACAAAGGCCATAAAAAAAAGCATTCGCAACAGCAAATTTCCAGAACGCGCAAAAAAAGCTGCAGTTACACCTCTTGACAAAGGTGAACCGATTCGAACAGTAGAAAAAAATTTTCGCCCCGTAAGCATACTTAACGCTTTCTCCAAAATATACGAAAAGATTGTGAAAGAGCAGATAATCCATTCCTCGAGAAAACTCTTTCGGTCTTTATTGCAGCCTACAGGAAGGCTTACGGTACGCAACATGTCCTAGTTAGAATGCTTGAAGTTTGGAAGACTAAACTTGACAATGATTTCACTGTCGGAGCAATATTGATGGACTTGTCGAAAGCTTTCGATTGTATCCCGCATGATTTGCTTATTGCGAAACTCCACGCATATGGTTTCAATGATAATTCTCTTGTCTTCATTTATTCTTATCTAAAACGGCGCAGACAATCGGTTCGCATAAACAATGTTTACAGCAACTATCAGTCTGTTTTATCAAGGGTTCCTCAAGGATCCATCTTAGGCCCTATTCTTTTCAACTTCTATATTAATGATTTATTTCATTTCATCAAAGAAGCATCCCTCGTCAACTACGCAGATGATAATACCCTTACATATTTTTCAAATAGTCTCCCATAACTAATTGATGTGCTAGAAAAGGAGGCATGCGTTGCTCTCACATGGCTCGATCGAAATGAAATGATCGCCAACCCAGAAAAATTCCATGCACTTCTCGTAAAGAAGGATCGAACGGACACCACTGGGAATAGTATTTCTATTAAAGGGAAAACTATTAAATCTGAAGCTTCGGTTAAGTTGCTTGGTGTAAATCTCGACCATCAACTAAACTTTGACCTCCACATATCTGATCTTTGCAAGAAAGCAGCAACCCAACTAAATGTACTAAAACGACTGAAGCCTTTTCTTGGTTTCGCAGAGAAAAAGGTACTCGTTCAAAGCTTTGTTTTTTCTAACTTTAATTATTGCCCCTTAGTATGGTTCTTCTCGTCAGCTACATCTATGGATAAGATCGAAAAAATACAGGAGAGGGCATTAAGTTTTCTTTACGACGACCATGGTTCTTCTTATGAAGCATTACTTAGCAAATCACAAAAATGCACAATGCATGTAAATAGGCTTAGATAACTTTGTATTGAGATTTTCAAAACTGTAAACCAGCTAAATCCTGAATTCATGCAAAATATTTTCGATACAAGAGCCTCAAATCGACCTACACGTCGTCCAAATGATTTACAGCACTACAGGCCAAACCAGACAACGTTCGGTTCAAATAGTCTAAGGTCCCTTGGACCGCAAATTTGGAATCGTTTGCCAGATGACATCAAGTCAGCCGAAAATCTGGTCCAATTCAAAAAGCTAATCAAGAGCTGGGATGGGGCCACCTGCAGGTGCAATGTATGCCTTCGAAATTAATCTGTGCAATGTATGCCTTCGAAATTAATCTTGTAGATCTTGTATATTTTAAATAATCGAATTAGACTAGCTATTTTTTAGCTAATAGATATTTCGATTTTAAATAAGATGACACACAAGAGAACGTTATTGTAGCAAGATGAACTATCAACAGGCTTGTGAAAACAGAACGGATTTCCGTCCATTGGTCGAGAAACTAGACTGACCCAAAGCATGCTTGCCAACTCTTTCAGCGAAGGAAACTATCCTCATAACTGTTTACTTTCACAGTTTTTAAAGATTTAAGTTTACTTGAAATCTATAGACTAGCAATAACATTTGTTAGTGAGTGCATTGTTTTGGGGAATGGGAACAAACTGCACTATCATATGGAACGGAATAAAATTAAAAAGCCTTTTCATTCAGTTTTCAACAAAAATCCCTCAAAAGTCCGTAAACATCCTTTGTTCTGAAGAAACCTCATACACTTTTTGAATGAGTGAAATGCCCCTCAACTCTGCCAAGTAAAGATCGTTTACAACCGAAAAATTGATGCTGAAGGAACGATATGTAGTCTAAGAGATAAAGAATGAAATTTCCGATTGCAATACGAACTCTCGAAAAGCTTTATTATCTGTGACATCTGTCCCAGTAAAAACATAGTAAAAATGGAAAGGAAAATTTTTGGCGGCCATTTGTAATCCCCGGCATTCGGCATCTGGCATCGGCATTCGGCATTTGGCATTCGGCATCTCGACATCGATATCAAGTATGTTAGTTATACAAATTACAAGAATCAACAGTCCTACCAAGGAGGTATCAGAGCTTTGGTAGGATAACAATAAGGCTTGCATGGCTTTGTTTAAATTTGTAAGCAGGAGTTGAAATGTGCACATATGTTTTTGAATTTCAAATTAAGCCCAAAGAAACATGCAATCTGATCTCTGCGCTTCATGCCCTCCCACAACAGAACCGTAATTTAGACATTATCAGGCACAATGATGCATTTCTGAAGCCATAAGCAATAAAAATGCACACAAAACATGTTGTCCAAAAATAAATTCAGCGCCAAAAAACATTTCTTCATTCATTTCTTAAAGGCTCTTATTCAACCAGCATGCTTTGCAGGCGTCATCTCTTAGTTGGCCTTTGTTGTCGCCATTTTCATGGGCCATGAAAATGGCGACAACAAAGGCCAGCCAAGAGGTGACACATGCAAGGCATTCTGGTTGAATAAGAGCCTTTAAACATTTTGAATGAACAGCATTGGAATTTATTTTTGTCAAGATGGAAAACAAGAACGCAAATCACTCCCTAGAAATGCTTTACTGTTTGCAATGAAGTAGTTTATTTTTCCAGAAATTTCGAAGAACTTCCTTCGTTCTCGTTCCCTTTTTGAGGGAGAGAGACAACCTTTGCATGCCTGGAGCAGAAGTGAAAATCTCTAAGGGGGAAGGTTCCCCGCCCTCCACACCCCGAAATATTTATAACGGATGGTAAAGGCACAGTTTATTCCGTGGTAAAGGGTATTTCGAGAAACATGATTTGCCATATCTTTTGGCCATTCTTTTTGGGGGGAACGTGAAAAGACAGTACCGTAAAAGCTCTATTAAGCCCCCGGGGGGCTTATTTAATTTCGGACCTTCCAGAGGGGGGGCTTAATAGAGAAGGGGGCTTATTAGAGAGGGGGGCTCATTCACAAAATCAAGTGACAAGGATATATTTGGTAGCTTTTCAGTTCTTTTATCCCATAGTTTGCGGAATCAAGGTACAATTTTACGGCTGAAATACGTAAATTCGACACAGTTTTTATTCCAAAACGTGCCAAAATTAACATGGAAGGTAGTGTAGCTAAATGAATGGAAAATATTTGGTAAATTCTAGAATTTTGCATAAGGGGGGGGGCTTAAAAGAGAGGGGGGGCTTATTGCAAATTTTGACTCACAGGGGAGGGGCTTATTAGAGAGGGGGCCTTAATAGAGAGGGGGGCTTAATAGAGCTTGTACGGTATTCACTTTCGTGAAGCGTCAAAATCAGTGGCAGAGCCCACTCGAGAAGTGATGGGGATTTGGGGCGTAGCCCCGGGAAAACCTTGGGTGACCACGTCTTTCAAACTCTCGGAAAACGCAGGCAACGCCCCTTTAGCTAAATTTACAGCAGGTATTTGTTAAGAATATTTCATGTGATTGTTGAACTACATGATAAAAACAACTGAGCTTCCTACCCCTCCCGAGAGACGGATTTTATTGCGTTTTTGTGTGAATCTCAGGGCCCGTCTTTTGGAAAAATTGGGGGGTCTGGACCCTCCATTCCCACCTCCCCTGTGGCTTCGCAACTGGTGAAAATGCCATACTTCATTAACGTGAAACGTGAAATTTAACATTTGATTTCCGTGATAGGTGATCCAGACAGAGCTTGCTGCTTGGTTTCTTCACAGTCCATTCTGTATTGTAACGGTTACAGTGAAGCCCAGCCAATGATATTTCATGTGGTCTTACACTTCAAACAGCTATACTTCGTAATCTGGTCATTGCCCTACCCCCTGGATAGAATTTTCGGTTCTATCTATTTGTATAACTAACATACTTGATATCGATGCCGAGATGCCGAGTGCCGGATGCCGAATGCCGATGCCGGATGCCGAATGCCGGGGATTACAAATGGCCATTTTTGGTTGAAGAAATTAAACACAAACTCATAATTGGATCACAAGCTCAAGGTCCAGAATGTTGATACTGATAATTGGCACTAGCCCTATCTTACAATTGTTTTTTAATCTCATTAGTCGATGAAAGGGCCAATGTCCTTTGTTTATTTATTGGTTATTGCAGCAATTGACGTCACTATGACTATGTGTTTTTAGTCACATCAATGTCATGTACCCTTCGATCACCATATCGACTCCAACTTTCAGATCAGTCCATTGCACCATGACAAAATCCCAAAATTCGTTCTGGCCTCTGTTTCCCTTCCGCCCTCGCAGTACATGCGCAGAGGCCCGCTTGATGTTTAACGACAGAAAGAAGGAAAGAGACCAAGAAAGAAAGAAAGAAAGAAAGAAAGAAAGAAAGAAAGAAAGAAAGTAAGAAAGAAAGAAAGGAAGAAAGTAAGGAAGAAAGAAAGAAAGAAAGAAAGAAAGAAAGGAAGAAAGTAAGGAAGAAAGAAAGAAAGAAAGAAAGAAAGAAAGGAGCGACGGATATCGCACCTGCTGATTGTTTTGAAATATAATGCAGCTACGCTGCAATAACAACCAAGAATTTACCTGTATTATTACTCTGCGTGCTGCTGAAATCCCAGTTCGAAAATATAAACCAAACAGCTTTTACTGGGCCTTTACTATGTTGCTATAGTCAGAAATTACACGACGGAGTGAATTTAGCTTCTCCAGACTTCGTGACTGAAAGTCGATACCCTAAATCATAATCTTGTACTAACCATAGCTGTTTCCCTAGACTTGCCCCAAGTCTATTTCGTCAATTAAAAAAATTGGGAAAGGAAAGATGACGAAATAGACTTGGGGCAAGTCTACTGTTTCCCTTACTTTTGTTCAGGGCATACCGGAATTTGATGACCCGGGACGCAGGTGGGACCCTTCATCATCATCATCATCATCATTAATTTATTTAAAGTAGGCTAAAAAGGTGAAAAACAAATAGCTAAATTACAGCTAATTAAGGCCTACTGTACATAATTTTTACAATATCTAAAATAGCTAAATTAGGAAAAAAAAAATTTTTTTACAATGTATATATATATAAATATGTTACAAGATAAAAACCACTATCCTGTTAGGAACCCAACTTGCGGAACATATCTTTTGCAAAGTCTGCAGTTGCATTCACCACCTTTCCAACATTTAATTCGTTTTTTGAAAATAGGAAGGGTATTTGATTGTTTTATTTCTTGCGGCAATAGTTGCCACAATCTGTTCCCAAGATAGGCTATGGTCTCAATCCCAAAGGACGTGGTTCGCACCTTTGGAAGTTGAGCATCATTGTCATGTCTTAGATTATAGTTCATACTTCGTTCCTGAAAAATGTCCTTCATGAAAGGTGGATTTAGATGGGATTTTGTTTTGAAGGTTTCCGTCATTAGCAACTGCAGGTTCCGTATATGGATGGGCACCGAATTGCTCTGCTCCAGGAGATAACCAAAATCATTTCCATGATCTTTATACGCAATTCGCAATGCCCTTTCATGAACATGATTTATTCTATGATTTATGGTTCTATCATAAAACATCCACACAAGTGGGCAGTAGCTGAAGTGAGACAAATCAAACGCTCTCATTAAAAGCTGCAATTTTTCAGTGTCCATGTAGCAGGAGACACGGGCAAGAGCATGTAGTTTTTGGCCGGCTTTTCTACACAAGGTCTTGACATGTTCTTTGAAAGAAAGTGATTGATCGAAAGTGATACCAAGAAGATTTTCTTCTGTACCTTCCTTCACACAAGCCCCACCTATTTTGATTGTGATTTCGTTACCTCCCCTCGCACCAAAAACCATTAAATGGCATTTGTCTTCATTTAGTTTCATAAAATTATTTGGGAACCACTCAGTTATTTTAAGGGCATCATGTTCTAAATGCGCAATGACAGTTTCGATCTTAGGACCACACGCATAGATAGTCGTATCGTCCGCATAGTTGCAGACTTTGGTTTCCTCCAGGAACATGAAAAGGTCATTCAGATATATATTGAACAAGAGGGGTCCTAAGACTGAACCTTGCGGTACACCCAAGAGGGTTTCCGTCCATGTGCTGAATGAGCCATTGACCTTCACTCTCTGCTTGAAGGACAGCAAGGATGAACAGCAAGATGAACAGCAAGGCAGATCTACTGAAACCATATGCATTCAATTTTGCAATCAATAATTCGTGATTTAGACAATCGAAGGCTTTCGAAAGGTCCGTCAGGACGGCCCCAGCGACGCCTCCACTGTCTATTGACTTCTTGCAGGTTTCCACAAAATGTAGAAGTGCATGCTGTGTACCATAGCCCTCTCGAAACCCGCAAAGGAGTGGGGACAAGAAGCTTTGGACAAACGGTAACATTTGATCTTGCATCATCCTCTCGTATATTTTAGACACTGACGGTAAAACTGCGATGGGTCGATCACCCGGGACCCGGGACGCAAGTGGAACCCAAAATTTTTTCCGATTTGAAATTTGAGTTTTTAAAAAATGAGAAGTGTTTTTCAAAGCTGGATAATTTCATTGCATGATCCGCGCTATCCGTATCTCTTTTATGAAAAGCTGCTTATAAGAAACTCTAAGTCTGCGCATGCGCAGCAGCAATTACTCTAAGTTAAGCAAATAGATCTAAAATGAAATTAAAGATAATTCTGATAAGAATTGTTATTTAAAAGGTGATGTTAACATTAAAGATGATATCAACAACAACAAACTTTAAAAGTATACGAAATCTACGGGTTTAGAAGTAATTTGTGTTGCTTCTTTTTTAAAACTAGCTGATAAAATTAGTTCCTTACTGTCTTTGAGTTTTCTCTTGAACGAACTTACATTTTTTTTGCACGAATTCCTGGTTTTAGGTTGTTCCATAATAACGGTCCCCTATAACTAAATGATGTCCTGCCCTCCTCAGTGCCTGCCCTTGGTATTGAGAGTGTATCTCCCTTTGCATATCTGTGTACGTTCTAATAAATTGAATGAATTTGAATGAAAATAATTTGAATGAATATGAGAGTTTTTTCATGGAATCTTAAGGGTACTGGAGCTTGCGAAGATACCTAGGGCCCCTGTCATTTGAATAATTCAAATTCATTTGAAATATGCATTCACCATTTTCCTTTTTTTAAGAAATACAGATAATTTTGAAAGCCCGGCCTCAATCCCCTCCACTTTTTCATACCAAAACAAAGGCCAAGTCTTTGTAGAGAGAGGATGATACGAGACCTACCTCTTGACCATGACATCATGAGAGCTTTGACAATAACAGAATTTTTTCCACGTGAGCACACAGTTTCAAAACTTGGAATAGATGGTGTGGCGAAGAGCTGTTGAAAGTTCATCGCGTTTTACCAAAGTTGATGGCAATTTTTCAGTGGAGAATAGTGGAAATTGGTGTTATGTTGTTGGTGAATAGCTCTGTTACCTTGCTACAGCAAAGAAGCCGATTTGAAACAGAATAATGGCATTATGCAGTGGATGAAGGTAGGCCCAATAGCTTTCATCGTCGCAAATAGTGGAGATTCGTCAAGGATTTGGGAAACTGAAGCAGGGAACATGCGCGCAAACAATTCACTATACTGTAACCAACACCAAGGATAAACTTTAGAGACCTTTAGGGGGATTTAAATTGAAATTGGTAAAGGATTTGAGGTAAAGGATTTGAGAAGAATCGATGTCTCTCTCGAGATCACCTACCCCATTCAAAAAAAAATTATCAACCAACCTGCTTAGTGCGTTAGGAATCTCTAGATGTTTGACACAAAAGTTGTTTCACAGCTTGGGTGTGTTGAGCAGCTGGTGGCCTCATTGTTTAAGTTCAAAGAATTGGCGCTCTGTAATCTTTTGTTCCGCGATTTGAAAACAATTGGTTTCGTTCCGCGGGGAACGAAACGGCTGCGTTTCGTTCCTAAGGGAATACATCGTAGCCAAATCGCTGGTTTTTTGTCACTAAAGTGATCATTATCAATTTTTTACATCCGTCCGGATGATGAGAAATAATGAATTTGATATTTCAATCGATCTTTAAAGATTTAATTGTAAAATTGCTTTGGTTTCGTTCGGTTTCGTTCGGTTTCGCTCGGTTTCGTTTCATTTCGTTGAATATGATAAGCCACAAAGAGGCTCACAAGAAGGAAACTGTTTAAAGACCAACTTATTTTCATGGCATTTGTATGTCATGGAATTTTAAATGAAATGAACTGAACTGATCAATGGACCAGTTTCAGTTTCAGTTCATATTTTAAATTCCACTACATACAATTTTGAATGAACACATATATATATATAACAACTAAACTACAAGAACATCAGGCAATATTACAAAGAATTAAAGATACTATAAGAAATTAATACATGCAAATACAAAACAAAGAACTAAGATAAATTGTATGCAGGGTATTACTTAAGGGAGGAGCTCTCTCAGTAGGTAAACTAATCGAGGAGAGAGCCCCCCCCCCCCTATCCTAGGATATTATCGGTTGACTTTGGATGAATTAAAATTAACCTTAGAAGTAGACGGATTTGCATTTCATTACACTATGGAGCCCATGCACCAAAACATGAGGACAGCCCCACACCAAACGGGCCACCATCCCACACAGGCCACCATCCCCATCAGAGATAGCAACCCATCCATCCAAGACAGCAAAACCCAGCACAGGACAACAACCCACCCAGCACAGGACCAGAGAAATCAAAGAAATAATAACAGCAGCATTGCAGAAACTGATAAGTATGTGATCATGAAAAGTAGACATTGGACACTATTTTCAAGAAGTTATCATCAGCAGTTTAACTCAACACTATCGTTATTAATTTTTCATGGAGACACTCAGGGATAGATTTAGTCGAGGGGCATTTCACTCATTTGAAATGTGCAAAATTTTTTCAGAATGAATGGATTTTTATTGATTTTTGATGGATTTTCCTTGCAAACAAAAAGGACTTCTGCCAAAGGTGTATGAGATTTTTCAGAGTGAAATGCCCCTCAGACTTAGTATGCCTTAAAAAAGGCTTAAGCTAAACGTTAAAAAAGGCATGGCTTTCTTCTTCTAATGCAGTCAAACAGTGGCACATCAATACAATTTCATAGGGTTTGAGCTCCGTAATTCTATTTTTCACAGCATGAAAGATTTGTGCATTTTCATTGTGATTAGCCAAAAAGCTGGAAAGGTCACTGCAGCCTGTGGAAATTCTATAAAGCACGTATCTTAGAGAGGAACTTCTCATTGAATTAGTGGCATAGGCCTGAAAGCTCAGAACTTTGATGCATATTTTTCTTCGAGACATTGTTCATAAGAAAGTCAACTTGCAGATCACCAAACAATGAAGTAAATGTGGGCATAGGGGTTTAGGGGGCTTGCAATAAAAAATCAATTGTTTACGAAGATTTCACCCAACTTAAGGCTGATTGTGGCCAATTTTGGCAAATTTTCCCACTGTTTGACAGCCCCCCAGCTCCCTGTCTCCTACAGTTAATGAATACTGGGAAAATATGGCATAAGAAAGTATTGAGAGAGGATTCACTTGTTTCCTGCATCATATACCGATTTTCATATTAAAAGCGATTTGTTAGTCTAATCAGTCATGTAACGTAACTGTTTGTTTTTGATTAGTTAAAGAAACATGTATATAAATTATGTAATTACATGTTTTAGTCCTAGATATGTTTTAATATATTATCGAAAAGTTCTTGCAATATTTCAATGCATTATTTCTGTTTTTCACTGCATGGTCATTTCACATTGGATTATACAAATTGGGGATTTTCACTCTCTGGATATTTCACATAGGATTACGGAAATGGGGGTTTCCACTATGTGACTATTTGACATAAGATTACACAAAATTGGGTTTTCACTATGGTGGCTATTTCACATAGGATTACAGAGACCGGCTGTTTTCACAGTAAGGTTATTTCATATTGAATCACAATATGAGTGATTTCATATTGTATTACACAAATCTATAGGATTACATGAGGGAAGGGATTTTATTTAGAATTTCATACTTGGTCCAATCCTACGTGTCATTACATGACTGTGGAATTACAAAAAAAGGTTACATTACAAGGAGGATTTCATGTCGCATTTCTTGTCCTTTTTACCTACTCCTAAAATAGCTATTATGGCCTATCATTGTCAAAGACAACAGTTCTTCCTTGTTGTCTGCAGACATGTTCTTGCTACAATGAGCAGTTATGTGATTCTTTTAAGGCGCCTAGCTTACCTGGTTCCTTCTATATTCATCTTCGCTTGAACTTATCTTTCCATCTGATGCTGCCATGTTGTCGTCTTTGCCAGCTTGTTGGTTGTTTGAGCAAAGCTCTCATTCGATTCAACCGCTGACCCAAAGGCCTGCATACAGTTCGAGCCTCGTATGCATGCACCCACGAGGGTAATTTTTGCATTTTCGTGATTGCCGCCTTCGCCGGTTGGTTTTCAAAGTTTTTATCTGCAACTCAAGGATGCCTATGACGATTTAATGACTAGTAAACCATTTCAATATAAAGATTACACAACAAGGAGCGACACTACGACGAGTATGTTTTTATTTCGACCTTCAGACAGACAATTTCAAGATATCAATCAGCACCTCTGGCACAAGACTCCCAGGGGAAACATTACGATCAGTCTGGAAAAAAGTTATCTTTAAAAAAATCGCCTGGCTCATACTGAAAAAACATTTTACGGTAAGTAGACAAAGAGCTGCAAAATGCAACCGCGAAAACCGCTTTTCAAAAACTCTGGTTTTATAGATGTGGCAATGATAAGATAGGAATGGAGCGTGAAATCGCTTCGTGCAGGAGCAAAACAATCAGTCTGGAAAATGTTACATTTGAAGGAAATCGTCTGGCTCATACTTAACGAATTTTTTACAGTAAATGGACAACAAATCACACAATGTAACTGCGAAAACCGCTTTTCAAAGACTCTGGTTTTAGAGATGTGGCGATGTTTTAATAAACCTTAATAGAATAGGCATAAAGCAGAATATTTCTTGGAGGGGAAACGTTCGAAGGCAATAACAATCAGTTTGGAAAAAGTTATTTTTGAAGGAGATCGTGTGGCTCATACTTAACGAATTTTTTACAGTAAATGGACAACAAATCACACAAAGAAACTGTGAAAACCGCTTTTCAAAAACTCTGGTTTTAGAGATGTGGCGATATTTTAAAAACCTTGATAGAACAGGCGTAAGGCGGAAAATTTCTTGGAAGGGAAACTTTCGAAGGCAATAACAATAAGTCTGAGAAATGTTACTTTTGAAGGAAATCGTCTGGCTCATACTTAACGAATTTTTTTACAGTAAATAGACAACAAATGACACAATGTAACCGCGGAAACCGCTTTTCAAAAACTCTGGTTTTAGAGATGTGGCGATATCTTAAAAAACCTTGATAGAGCAGACAAAACTCGGAAAATGGCTTCGTAGGGAAACATTCGAAGGCAATAACAATCAGTCTGAGAAATGTTACTTTTGCAGGAAATCGTCTGGCTCATACTTAACGATTTTTTTTACAGTGAATAGACAACAAATCACACAATGTAACTGCGAAAACCGCTTTCCAAAAACTCTGGTTTTAGAGATGTGGCGATGTTTCAAAAAACCTTGATAGAACAGACAAAACTCGGAAAATGGCTTCGTAGGGAAACATTCGAAGGCAATAACAATCAGTCCGGCAAAAGTTATTTTTGAAGGAGATCGTCTGGCTCATACTTAACCAATTTTTTACGGAAAATAGAGAACAAATTACACAATGTAACTGCGAAAACCGCTTTTCAAAAACTCTGGTTTTAGAGATGTGGCGATATTTCTTAGAAAACCTTGATAGAATGGCATACACGTATTTTTTAATAAGAAACTAAGAATTTGGGCCGGCGCTGAAAGTTTCATAAAATTATCAGATTTTGACTTCCCTCCCACAAATTTTTGTCTGGCCACGCCACTGAACTCTGGTACTGTCTGAGAAATATTAAGAAACTTTTAAAAATTAAAGGCATGGACATTATAGCAAATATATCATTGAACCTGTATTCTTGAGCAATATTAACGCAGCGTTCATGTTTTCAACATTATAGAACATTTTTTATGAACGTATGATGTTTAAATGTCAAGAAACATATCTGTGGCAGTGTTAGCGACCACATCGATAATTTCGCATTCAAAAATAAGAAAGCAATTAAAAAATTTTTCTTACCAAATGGACTAATTTTCATGTTTAAATTAAGAAAGTTTTAGTACTATGGCCTGATCATAGTTTCTTATAAAAAACATTTATCCAGAGTTTCTTACGAGTTTCTTAAAGGCTTCATAAATATCTTCATGTTCACTACCGCTACCCTCTTGAAAATTTCGAAATTATGTTCATTGAAGCCTTTTTTGATGTCTAGACATCACTCAAGTACCTTATGAGTGACATGATACGGGAAACAAGTGAAAATAGAATAGACATCATCAAACATCATCAACAACAACAGGTACTCACTATTACAGGAGTGTATTTAACAAAACAGAACTAAAGTAACCTAAACTAATCTAAACGAAACTACACAAAACAAAAAGTGCCTTAACCTAAACTAAACTTAACAACTTTTCAATTGTGTCAAATGTTTCCTTTTACCAAACAAATACTTTTTAAAGTTATATCTTCCCGTTTCTGGAATTTCTTAATTTTTGGCGATCTGAGAGTTGAGTTTCTCATGGGCAGTTTTCCCAGCAGTTTCTTATAAAAAAAATGACTCCAAAGGAAATCATTCGATCGCTATGACACTCAATCTTGAGAACTTATTTTCGTAAGGGGGTTTGCCTGGCTCATACTTGACGAAGTTTGTACCGGAAATAGAGAACAAATCACACAATATCGCTGTGAACGCCGCTTTTTGTTTTAGAAATGTGGCGAAGTTAAATGGGCCTCTGGCCTTCCAATTTTTCTATTCTGAAATATTTAT
Source organism: Aurelia sp. 3 sensu Dawson et al. (2005) (assembly GCA_964020215.1). NCBI lineage: Eukaryota > Metazoa > Cnidaria > Scyphozoa > Semaeostomeae > Ulmaridae > Aurelia > Aurelia sp. 3 sensu Dawson et al. (2005). The sequence continues at coordinate 13,775,344 of OZ026574.1, forward strand.
AACTACAGAAGTTGTCTCAATTTGGCTGGTGTCGAAATTCTGGTGTCGAAATTTTTCTGCCTAGATGAAAAAAGCTAAGAAACTTTTGAAAACTGCAGCTTCAATTTCCAAGGCCTCTCAAGTCAAATCTTACTGATAGTTACGGTATTTACAAATATTGAATGGCTTTTTGAGATTTATAACAAAATAAGCGCTGAAAGATTCCGTGCAATTTCTTTCTAAACCAAACTAAGCATTACGTTTCAAATTCCTACTCAAGAAAGGGCTACCATGGGATGTTTTCGAGACTGCCCCTCAATTCTGAGTAGGGAATTTCTTTTTTACTTTGAAAACAAGTGTATAGTGCAATGATCTGGAAGTGCTGAAAAGGTATCCTCGTGAAGTTTCTGTGAAAACCTTGAACATGCTTGTTATCAAATTAGACGGTCACCAAGCCAGGAATGATTTTACAGCCAAAAGAACATTAACCTAAAATCCCGGTTTCTGTATCAGCGGAATTTATCCAGAGTTTTCGAACGATGAAAACATCTTTTGTAGATGGAAAATAAGGGGAAATGTCGAATCTTCGACATGTTTTTCACAGTCAAATCGAGTCGAATCGTCGACAGAGTGTCGCTTGCATGGATAAACAGAACTTTTAAACTACAGCATGGGTGAATACTGGCACTGTCGCCTGTGTTTCATTCGGCCTTGCTGCATGCACTGCAATGGCTTCGTCCAAAAGTACTTGCTAAATTCGCTAGCAATAAACTAGCACAGAGACAAAGCCACATCAGAAGGTCAATAAAGGCAGTAAATTATGACAAAGTTTTTAGCTTCATTGAGCCTTTTTCTTTTCTTACCGTCAAGAAAAATTTTGAAATGTCCAGTGAGGACGAGCAGTACAAATCTTCGCTTGCAGCACATTACATTGCAACCCAAGAATTTCAGAATAAATCCTCCAATGGAGTCCGTCTTATCTTTGACGACTTTTATCCAAAATGCAGCAATCTGCAGCTCAATTTTAACAACCCTTTTATTCTCCATCTTCAAACCTGTGCTTATGCCAACAGTTCGCATCATGCAGCAAAGCAGCGAAGAAGGCGAGCGTATGCTATTGCCCACCGACATCCCTTAAGATCTTTGCACATGCTCGTACGAATGACAGCTATGCTGGTTGTTTGCAGACTTCTTATTACAATTTGCAACCTCGTTCCCAGGCTCCAAATGGTCTTCTCTAGACTGATTACATGTCGTAGTTTCGCTCCTTTATAGGCTGATAATCGCTACAACTACGACTCATTCGATAAATCGGCCAGTCGAGGCTACATAAATAACAATAATAACAATAATCACTTTCTTTAAGGTTGGCGTTGTAAATAGCACTAGGCTAATTAATGCCAACCATTTTTGAATACAAACATTGTAGATTATCAATAAACCTAAATGTAACCTAAATTTACAATAAAATCCTTACACAATCTACAGTTGCATGAAAAATTCCAAAACTTAATTTCGTTTTTAAAATGCTGTACAGATCGGGACTCTTTTATATGCAATGGTAAATCTCGCCACAGATTTTGCCCCAGGAAACACACAGTTTCTTACCCAAATGCTGTGGTCCTAGGTCTTCGTGCATAGATGTTGCTCGTAACTCTTATGTTGTAATGTATTTCTCTCTCAGCAAAAATTTCTTTCATAAAGCAAGGATTCAAATTCATTCTTGTTCGATAAATTTCAGTGACAAGCAACTGCAGATTTCGTCGATGAATAGAGACTGAATGATCTGTAATTAGCAGTTTTTCAAAACTTGAGGTCCGATCATGGTACCCTATTGTGAGTTATTGAATCCAAATCAATCAGGTTTTCGTCCCGGTGATTCTACTATCAACGAATTAATCTCTATAACGCATACAATTTTTAAGGCCTTCGATTGTAATCCCCCCCTCGATGTTCGCTCAGTTTATCTTGACCTTTCTAAGGCATTTGACAGGGTATGGCATGATGGTCTAATTTACAAACTTAAGCGGTGTGGTGTCTCAGGGCAACTTATTTCCCTCGTTGAAAGCTTTCTGAAGAATCGGAAACAGCGAACTGTGCTGAATGGTCAGTGTTCTGGTTGGGGAGATATTTCAGCTGGAGTGCCACAGGGATCCATTTTAGGTCCCTTATTCTTCCTTGTTTACATAAATGATCTAACTGTAGACTTGAAGTTGAGCTTTTTGCTGATGATACATCGCTTTTTACGATCGTGCAAGATCCAAGTACAGCTGCCAGTGATATGAATCACGACTTGGAGTTGATAAAAAAGTGGGCTCATGATTGGAGGATGTCATTCAATCCTGATGCGCGAAAGCAAGCTGTTGAAGTAATATTTTCAAGGAAAAACAAGGCAGTTGATCATCCAGTAATCGTCTTTAATAACACAGCTGTGAAGGCTTCTCTCGCGAAGCATTAGCATTAATTAACAATTACCTCACAAATAGACAACGAAGAGTTAAAGTAAATGGGTCATTCAGTTCTTGGAAAAGCGTAGCACGCGGTGTTCTACAGGGGTCAGTCTTAGGGCCTCTGCTATTCAACATCTTCATTAATGATCTTTTACTCTTTATTCAAAACTCGGATATATGTAATTATGCAGACGATACTACAATCTATACCTGCAATAAGAACCTTGACAATATAGTTCATAGGCTTGAAAATGATTGTAGTATAGCTTTAGAATGGTTTGCCGACAACTTTATGAAATTAAATGCAGATAAATGCCATTTGTTGGTTCTTGGGCAGAGATGTGACGATCCTGTTACTGTGAGGATTGGAAGTGCTGACGTTGTAAATAGCTCTGAAGAGAAGCTACTCGGAGTTCAAGTTGATAGCAAACTTTCCTTCGATAGTCATGTTTCCAAACTGTGCCAAAAGGCTAGCAATAAACTTTATGCACTTGCTCGCATATCACCATACATGGATCAGAAAAAATTAAGAACTCTCATGAGGGCTTTTATTACCAGTCAATTTCAATACTGTCCTTTAATCTGGATGTTTCACAGCAGGCAGCTGAACAAAAAAATTAACAAAATACAGGAAAGGGCTTTGAGAATAACTTATAAGGATGCCGAATCTACTTATAGTGAACTATTAGAAAAGGACTGTGCCGTTACTATTCATACAAAGAACCTTCAATTACTTATGACTGAGATGTACAAAACCAGAAATGACCTGAATCCTTCTTTCATGCAGGAAATTTTCTTAGAAAATGAAAGTCATTATAATTTGCGTAGCAATAACGATTTCGTTCAACCTAGGGTGAGATCGGTCGGAAATGGCACAGAAAGCGTCAGATTTAAAGGTCCACAACTATGGCAAATATTACCGCAAACAATACGAAACTCTGAATCCCTTGCTCAGTTTAAAGCAAATATAAAAGAATGGAAGGGAGAAAATTGTCCATGCAAGCTGTGTCGCACTTTTATTCCGAATTTGGGCTTTTTATAATGTTTTTAGAATTTGTTTTTATTGTATACTTTGATGGATTGTAAATAGTTTAATTTTCTAAATATTTTACTACACTTGTAACATACATTTTTAGCGTTGGAATTAATTAGCTAAATATTTTTAGCTATCTGTTATTTTAACCAACGAAAAAGAAATTGATAATAATAATAATAATAATAGGCAGTAGATGAACACAAGCACCTGGGAATGTTCCTTGACTCAAAACTCTCGTTCTCCACTCATATCAAAGAAGTTATCTCTAAAACAAGGAAAGGCATTGGCATGCTGAAGTATCTCTCCAAAATCTGCCCAGGCATACCTTAAACGAATTATGCAAGCTGTATTGTGGAATATTGTGGAATTGTGGAAAATTGTGGAATAGCCTCTCAGCTGAGTCAAAGCAGGCATCGTCCCTTAACAATTTCAAAAAGTCTGTTCAGCGATAACTGCAGGGGTGGGGCCTGCGGTGGTGGCGCTGGTTGCCCTGGGGTGGCGGGCCGGCTCGGGGCGTATAGCGGTCATGGTTTTGATCGCTGTTCGCTCTGGGATGTCTTGTCGCCTGGGGGCGGCTAGTGCTGGCGCTGCGGGGTCTGCCTCTGCCAGTGACTCCGGATTCGTTTTCGTGTTACTCTCTTTTATTCCTTTTTTAATATGTATATAAATGATCATTTCTTGTAAATAGGCTTTTAATAGTATGGTTTTCATTGTAATTAGATTAGGGTAGTTTTCTTTGGTATTCTTGTAATAATGATAAAGTTTTTAATGGAGGGTCCCTTGAAAAACGGCTTTTGCCGAAGGGCAACCCTCCTTAAATAAATGAAATGAAATGAAATGAAATGTATGTTCGACCATATTTAGATTATGGGGATGTTATTTATCACAGTCCAGCAAAAGTGTGCGAATTTAGTCATAGCGTCATTTTGCCGAACCTAATGGAAAAGTTAGAATCCGTTCAATATTCTGCTGCATCAGGCGCATGGAGGGGAACATCAAGAGAGAAGGTATACGCTGAGCTTGGTTGGGAATCACTAAGTCTACGAAGGTTGAGTAGACGACTTACTCTGTTTTACAAATTCATAAATCCTGGGTATACTAAGGATCTTATCCCCCCACTTCGGCAGTCGCAATATTCTTTTCGCAACCAGGATGTGGTCGGACGAATGGTGACAAGGACAGAAAAATTTCAATCTAGTTTTTATCCAAATTGCTTAACTGAATGGAACAATCTGGATCCCGAGATTAGACTTGCACCCTCAGTTGCTGTATTTAAGAAAAAGCTACTCGCGATAATCCGCCCCCCTGCAAAACTCGTTTTTGGTATTCACGACCCAATCGGCCTATCCCATCTTACTCAACTTAGGGTTGGTCTCAGTAAACTGAACTGGCATAAATTCCAACACAACTTCAGGGATACCTTGGATCCAATGTGCCCTTCGAATGATGGCATTGAGGATACTGAACACTTCTTGTTGCTCTGCCCCTCGTTTGGTTTGCAACGAAGAGATCTTCTCGCTAGAGTTTCGGCAATATTACGACCATTCGGACATAACAACCTTTCAAATAAGGTCCTGACGCAATATTCATTGTATGGCAATAAAGACCTATCTATTGATCTTAACAGGAAGATTCTCGAGTTGACTTTAGCTTTCATCCATAGCACCGGTCGGTTTGATTGAGGTCATTTTCATCTTTGTTATACCCCAAGTAACCATCAAGTCCCTTTACCTTTTTTTTCGTCTTCTGTTTGTTCTTTCATTTAGAGTTGCTACGTTGCATTATTTTATCTAATGGAAATGAACGATTGCGGATAAGGCAGTGGTATAATGTTCCAACAAAAACCCTGGCTTTCTGCATTTAATCCATCGATCAAATTTACATAATTCGGTAGGAAGCAGGGAAATTGTTCTGTAACTCCTTTCCCACAGTCTTTATGCCGCAAACGTTCATTGTAATTGATTTAGGTTGTAGTTAGCGTATAGTGATTAGTTTACAAGTATTCTTTGTTTTCTTTTTGTGCATTGTCCTAGTAGTGTTCACTGTTTTTTGTTATATGTGAGAACATGGGGTAGCCATGCCATTTTGCTCCTCACGTTATTGTCCCTGTAGTGTTGTGCAGTTGTATAGTATTAATATGTAGAGTAGGTAAACATGTATTGTAGGAATTTTATATGGATGATAAAGATGAAATAAAATAAAAATGGTACACTATTCGTAATGCTCTTGCAGGAATGTGGTTGATTTTTGCGTTAACGCGTCTATCATGAAACGTCCATATTAATGGTCAGTAACTAAACTTTGACATTACAAAAGCCCTCATGACTGTCCTAGTTTTTTCTTTTGGCATATACGTCGAGGCCCTAGCAAGAGCATGTAGCTTCTGGCTTGCCTTCGTACACACCATGTTCACGTGTTGTTTAAAATTTAGCTTTTGGTCAAGTACAACGCCCAACAATTTTTCTTGTTTACTCTCTTCAATGATAGAGGAACCAACTTTCGTAGAGATTTCCATTTCTTTCCCGCCAAACACAAGGAGATGGCATTTCTCTTCGTTTGATTTCATACCGTTTTGTGCGAACCAATTGCTTAGTTCAACAGTATCATTTTCTAGCTTTAAAATAACCTCCTGTAACTCTTTATGAGAACAATAAATGATGAAGATGAAGTCAGCTTCGTACAAGATGAAGTCAGCCTCGTAATGATAATTCCGGTTCCGCGGAATACACATAAAGCGGATGTTCGTGGTCGGCAAATTATCAAGCATGTCTTTTGATCTGTGTTGTTGTTCTTTCTTTACCAGATGTGCTCCCATCTCTTGATGGCTTTCTTTCATGTATTCATTGTGGGCTCGGAAATCAGAATCATTTTGTGGAATCGAATTTTCGTATAGCATAGGTCGTAACGCTGATCCTCTCTCGACGAATCAGTTCACAAGTAGAAGGTCCTGCGATTTGATTAGTCGCGCCATTTTTGCAGCGATTTTGGCTGGATTTTCAGTTAGTTTGATTATCAGGCCCAGATGAAGCGCAGTGGCGGCATCCAATTCAATGAACGAAGCGGAAGCTGGGACTGAGGTAGTTAGTCTAGGTCTTCTCGAAATCTAAACCAAGAAAGGCGACATTTGTCAGAGCATGCGCGAAGCTAGCAAATATCTTTGGGGATGTCTGAGGGCAACTTTGCTAAGTGGCTTGGGAGGCTTGGGATCGGTTGTTTTAGGCGGCACTGGTTTTAGGCCAAGATGCAAATGCTGTGTTTTCATCGTGGTTTACGAAGAACGGTAGATGGTAAGAAAGCTCAAAGGCAAAGCTGAGACACAGCCATTCCGACCAATTTGGCGAATATTTTCTCTGAGATGATGTCTTATCCAAACTAGACCTTTTCTAGCCTACGCGTAGACCCATTATTCCAAAAGAAGAAAGGGTCTACGAAACAAAGAGCAAACGCTTGCTACGGCCGCCCAATTAATTATTCTATTCCTCTTTTCAAATTATTTGTGAAGCGCGTCTAAACAAAGGCTGCATAAGTTAAGTTTCCAGAAATCCAGAAACCTCGTAGCAAGCTTTTGCTCTTTGTTTCGTAGACCCTTTCTTCTTTTGGAATAATGGGTCTACGCGTAGGCTAGACCTTTTCCGGAATAGACCATTTCGACAATTGAGAAAGGAGACTGGGGAGAGCGGTTTGTTCGGGTAAATGGCTGCCACAGAGCTTCTACGAATGTTAAATTTCCCTTCGCAAAAACTTTTAGTTTAAAATTCACTGTTGAAAGAACCAATCTTTGAGAAAACAGTCCTTAGTAGCCACAAGAATGTCCCATGGCTCATATGCCTCGTAACGAAGGGGAGACCTCGCATCAAACAGCTTTGGCGGGAAAGCGTGAAGGTATTCGTCATTTTCCTTCGAAGTTGCTCGAACAGATCAGAAACGAAACAAGAAACAAGAAACATCGTTGTGATGAGTATGGAGAAGAACTCGGCAGTTACTTTATCTTTTAATTGTGCAAAGAAGACATACAATTTGGTGTAATACTGTTTAGGCTTGAAGATACAGCTTAAAGAAGTCATCCTTACAACGTTTTTCTTGCTGAAAAGTTGCTTCTTAATGATATTAATTGAAATTGAAACTCAACAGACAAGGTCGAGGAGCATCTGCAGAGAATGTCTTGATCATATCTCAGGACTATCAAATACAACACATGTTTCTTAGATAGCTTGAAATACGACCTGTTTATCATTATTTCTTGTGACGACTGTAGTATTGCACATTGTTTAAATACCTCTTATGGTATGCCAGGACTAAGAAATACAACAGAGTATTATGATCCTTTGAAATACAGCATATTTATGATAAGCTCGTATAACCGCAATGGTATTGCACATTTCTAGAATTACGTGATGGTACGCCAGGACTAAAGAATACAACAGATTATTATTGTCGCTAGAAATACAGCATGTTTATCATATGCTCTTTTTACCTCTGTAATATTGCATGCTTATAGAATAAAGTAAATGGCAGTTGATAAATTTTAAACTTTCCTGGCGGCCTAAAGTTATCAAAGTTTAAAAAGTGGCAGGAAGGGAATCTCAAAAAGCTGTTTCAAGGTGAAAGTGACAAAGAAATTTAAGATGGAGTATTAGATTACTTGTTGAATTCGGAAGAACTGGATGAAGCATTCGAGTCAGAGAAGGCAACATGATCATGTAACGTTTTCTTGAAATGGGAGGACATTGGGAGGATAGCAGTTGATGGGTCTAAAGCAAAGCTGACTGAAAAGATGTACCAGTCTGGAAAGAAAATGTCACAGTCCCAAGTACTTGCATCCAGAGGAAGAAGCAAACAAGGCATTCCATTGCTGATGTGGTTACAAATGATGTGTTCTTCTCATTCTGACTTTTATTTATTCAGAGAGTACTTTTTAGTTGTCTAAACTTTGATTGACATTTGACAAAAGGTGTCAGTGCTCAACCAGCCAGGGCATGAAAAAATTTTTCGTCTCACGACCAGGCAAAGTTCATACTGTTGTGCTTGAATCTTCCTGCATATTGAATGTTATGGAAATTTTCTCCATCTCCAGACACATGCAAAATTAGCTTCATTGTGCACTTATCACCTTCCAAAATGATCACCCATTGGGGGGAGTTTTAGACATATTATGAATGTACCGGGTGACCCAAAAAAGTGACCCGGCGGAATCTATTATGGAAAAATGAGTAAGGGGCCGATTGAAACGCTTCAAACGTCGTTCTGTTGCTAAAAGACTACCCTACATTAGGATTGCTTGTTGCAATTTTTTTCGACATAGTAAATTTTCCAAATTAAGGATTTAGAAGAGAATGGCATGCATGAAGTCCTCAAAAGTCGTCAAAAACAGGGGATCAATTTACAGCAATTTCAGATCTTCAAAACAATGAGGAGCGTGTTTTATTTCAGGTTGGGAATAGGCAACTCAGTAGAAAGTTTTCAGAACAAGTTTATAGTCCCAAGGTACCTAAAATATTCTTGTCTCAATGGACAAAGGATACTTCTGTTCTGTAAAGAATTCTTGAATTGCCCGGATAGTTGAATTCCTTTGAAATTCAATGAGTTTACAGGGAACGTTTATTCCCAATTCTTAGGTACCTGGGGACTCTAAACTTTCTCTGCAAACTTTTGACTGAGTTGCCTATTCCCAGCCCAAAATAAAACACGCTCCACATTGTTTTGAAGATCTGAAGTGGCTGTAAATCGATCCCCTGTTTCTGACGACTTTTTGAGGATTTCTGGCATGCCCTTTTCCTCAAAATCCTTAATTTGCAACATTTACCGAGCTGGAAAAAATTGCAAAAACTATTCATAATGTAGGCTAGTCTTTGAGTGACAGAACAACATTTGAAACATTCCCATCAGTTTATTACTTATTTTTCAAAAACTGATTCCGTTGGGTCACTTTTTTTTGGGTCACCCGGTATATATGTTCATTGTACCGCCAAGTTAGCAACAACACAATATGTTATTAAAGTTGATAAATTGATAATCAACTGTTATTTTGTTTGTACTGCACTGCAGATCAAGTTTGGTTTCAAATACTCCTTCAGAACCTGAAATTAAAACAGGAGGCTGACTGCCTCAGGTTTTTATGCATAGTTTCTTAGTTTTAGCACAGTAAATTAATATGGTTTTTCTTTCTGCGTACTCTACAGGAGTAAAACAAACAACCAAACAATAAGACTGGATACCAATGGTGCAATATCACTGCTGGAATTACATTCAAAGCTTTCATTTCCCCGACATGAAAAAAATTCTGCTTACATGAAAATTTCAGCTTAACCTGAGTTTTCAGATTGGTATGAAAGACCGAAAGGAGCCCAGACCGGCTCAAGTTTCATTTGCCTGTTCACTTGCAAACACTCTTAGGGCTTCGACCCCCCCCCCCACACACAAATGAACTCTTGTTGATCTGAAACTAGACCGGTCTGATTTTTCTCATGTAAAGGGCCCCTTAGAAATTAAGTTATTTTACCAGTTCTGCTCTCACAGACGCTTTTGTTGCTGATTCGATGATATCTACTTTTAGTTGTATTCTGTTATTGTTGTCTGCCACCACTAGCATTTTACACATTTACATCTACTCAAAGTTTCACATTGTTATATTGTTTGTAATGGACTGTAAATTTATTTTATTAACATCTGTAAGATTGTTCGTTTAGAAAGTGGGAAATGTAAGTACCAGGCCCAGTACTTGGACATTTCTTGTGGGCAAGGAAATTAGTAGAACAATTTAGAATACCTTAGTTGTACTTTAGATTGAAGGATAAACATCATAGCACAGAAATCATGTTGGTAATGGCACAGTCCAATTAATAACATTTGTGATATTCTATGTTATTGTGGAAGTACTACAAGGATCAATGATACAATGATTACTTAATGCCTTTGTGATACACTTCATGGTATTGTGGGGGGGATTGCATGGATTTGCAATTAGCGGTACCATATTCAATAGTTGTGTAATAGATTGAATATTCTCACTGGGGAGATCGCCCGGAATTTCCGAAGAAGGAGGATTCTAGTACTCCCATGAGAGCTTGCTGCCGTCTCAATACTCCCTTGGGACTTGGTATATAATGGGGGTACGCCAACAGTTCAGTCTTCTAGCAACGAGCTGTTCGCCAAGACAGGTCAAATCGATCACGCTGTTTTCATCTTGCTCGCCTTCACTGCTGCCTGCTTGCCTTCCTTCTCTAATGGCGCAAGGGGGAAGAAGCATACACTATAAGAAGTTGGAATCTACTTCATCCATCACAAGAGTATGTTTTGATTTAGTTGGCGTTGCATCAGCCAATAGAATTTTGCAAGTCTTTCGAAACTCTTTTATACCCTCGTTGTTTTTACTTGCCTTCGTTTTTGGCTTAGGCCTATTGCTACAACAAGCGACTACTGACCCTCGGGTTTCGACGATACATTATTGTGTTCCTTTTCTTTACATTAGACCTATGCATGTTCCTTCGCTTGTTTTTGAGTTTATACATGTTTTCTTGCAGTTTTATCAAGATTTTTCACGTCATTTGGCTGCCATTTGGTGGTGCACGTGTTTTTAATGTCGCTTTGATTCGTTTCAGGAGCTTCAAACTCTGCATGGTTAAGTTGGGCCCTATAATATTCTCAAGTTTTAATGCATTCGCTAGTAGTCATGAAATCAACTTTATTTCAATTGTAATTATCTATCATGCCTCGAGCACCATAGTTAGTTAGATATATTTTCAATGCTTTTGTACACAGGGTGCTCTAAGATTGCTTAATTTACGAGAGGCATCAGTGACAGTTTCAACAGAGCAAGTATTCTATTTTGAAAATGTTATGAAATATATCCATTCAAATGTTTTTGAGCATTAGTAGAAAAAAGCTTCAATGTGAAAATCAATTCAATATGTTAGTTATGCTCTGGTAACAGTAACTCTATAAGTAATACTATCTGTATCAGCTGTAAAGATATTCAACGCGAAGATTTATACGAGGTACACTAGAGATACCCTAATTAAATATCATACCTCAAGCACCATGGGATAGTTGGATAGATTTGTACTGCTTTTGTACACAAAGTGCTCTAAGATTGCTTAATTTACAAGGGGCGTCAGTAACAGTATCAACAAAGCAAGAATTCCGTTTGAAAATTTTATGAAAGATATCAATTCACGTATTATTGAGAATTAGTAGAAAAATCTTCAATGTAAAGTCAATAGGAAGACAATTCATTAGCTATCATCATTTTCAGTAGAAAAAATAGTCCATTTTTAAATCTATAGGACAGTGAAGTGCAATTCAGTTTCAGTATCATTTAAGTCAAAAATTATTCATTCTAAACATTTGAAAATCAGCATCATTATCTGTATCACTGGAAAAATTATTCAATCTGACGTATGTAGACTGTTACAACCAATTATTTGGTATAGTATGGTTATACATTTTTATCAATAATTGACATCTAAATGCAATTTCCATATCATCAGTATCAGTAAGCAAATATTCAATCTAAAAAATATGAATGGATCGGAAAGAAACAAAAATTTTATTCAGTATACTCCCAGGATGCATTTTAGTACCACACTGTAACCTTATTGGTATTGGTCATATGTATTCTTGCATAGTTACAGAGTCGATGGAAGTATTTATGTTTCAGAGTATAGCAAGTTTAGACTGATTACATGTCGTAGTTTCACTCCTTGATAGGATCAAGCTATTCGAAAAATCGGCCAGTTGTAGACAAATGACGATGAGTCTCTTGTTTCCCTGTGTTCTTTGACTTGATGATGGCGCTTCGGTCAATAGAGACTCATAGTATTACTATGAAAAACCTGGCCCTATTTAGGCCCAAACTGAGCGATTTCTTCAGTACCAATCAGATTGCGAGATTTGTGAATTTCTATTGTTAACGTGTAAATGTGATAGAATTTTCGATTTGATTGAAGAATTGAAAACACTCCCATGGGATAGAGATTCGAAGCCGTGATTCTTTCCTAATTCCATTGATGATTGAAGAAAATAGGGCCAAGTTTTTTACTGTTTCATGATGAGTACCTCTTGAGCAAGGTTTACCGCAGGGATACGAGGGACTCATCGTCATCAGTCTAGGCCAGTTGGGGCTAGATGAGGCCAGCCTCGTAATGATAATTCCGGTTCCGCGGAATACACATAAAGCGGGTGTTCATGGTCGGTAAATTATCATGCATGTCTTTTGATATGTGTTGTTGTTCTCTCTTTACCAGATAACTCCCAAGTGCTCCCTTCTCTTAATGGCATTCTTTCATGCATTCATTATGGGCTCGGAAAACAGAATCATTTTGTGGAATCGAATTTTCGTATAGCATAGGTCGCAACGCTGATCCTCTCTCGACGAATCAGATCACAAGTAGAAGGTCCTGCGACTTTGTTAGTCGCGCCATTTTTGCAGCGACTTTGGCTGGATTTTCAGTTTGTTTGATTATCAGGCCCAGATGAAGCGCAGTGGCGGCATCCAATTCAATGAACGATGCGGAAGCTTAGACTGAGGTAGTTAGTCTAATAGCAAGTGATCTTTTGTTACATAACCAAGATAGTGCACTAATTAAAGTTTGTCTACTGTGGTATTAGAATTTGCAGTAGTTTCAGCAACAATACTAATTTTAGTAAAGATGCAGCATCTCTAACAGTATTTGTGTTGGCATATTATTATTAATTTGGTAGCAGGGGACAATTTTTCGTTGTCGATGTTATTTTGGAATTATTTAGCGCACATATCTCAGTAAATGTACCATTTCTTGTTCAACAGGCAGTACCATATTAATAACTTAACAGTTTCTTACAGCAACTTGGCAGCATTATAGGAGATTCATTGTATCTAAGAGTTAGCAATAATAACCAAGAGCTAAAAGTAACTGCATTTGCAGCAAAGAATATTTTAGTGTCAATACAATAATGGTAGCAGTACCTAAGAGGTTACAGAAAAATCATTTAAGTAGCATAGGAGCAGCGCCAGAAACACAACAGTTAGGAGTAATAGCTCCTACACAATTTTAAGTAATAGTATCAGTAACAGTATCTGTCTATGCATACATTTGATTTCAACCATTGTCTTTAGGGTGCAAATTTTCGAATTTTATCGTGTAGCAGTCTATCACCATTGCAGCTATTTCTCGTTATAAGTATTGGCAGCAGTTCTATCACCATTCAGACGTTGCTGTGTCAATTTTTGCAGTGGTAAATGGCTAAGTAACTTGGTTCCGGGGCATACTTCTGATGCCGGAAAGGGCCTAAAACGATAGGACAGTTAAGTTGTCTTTGTGTCGACAATATTCTTTTATTCGTTCGTAAATTTATTACGTTCAATAATTGCATTCACCGCAGAGCAGCATCCTAGGTTCACCTTGAATAGCTATCTTTATGGCTTCCCCAGCTCAACTACCTAAATTTCTAGCATTATAAAAAAGTGAACTCAGCAAATCTTACAAAGTCATGTCTTTGTTTTCTGTCAAAACTTCGTTAGAAATGATGTCTTTCCTCCTCATTAATGGTTGCACCTTCCCTGGTGTCATCGTTATTGCTTTATATTAACTTTGTTGTCTGGAATAAGTCCTGATTTTCAATTCATTCAAAAACACGAGATTAGTAGAGATTTTAAATCGTTCGTCTTCCCAAGAATTCGTTATTGCTCAGATATTTATAAATCCTTTAAGATTTTGATTTCTACTACTTTTAAATCTCTTTTTTTCAAATTTTGCGTCACTTGCAATCATTTTCACAACAACAGCCTCCAGCAAAAGTTTTCGTTTTTTATTCTCGTTCTTTACGCAGAATACCAAACATAAGGTTTTAAGCCATAAACTTTCGCAAGGGCTATTAGTTTCTTGGTCATCCGCATATTCAAGTTATCGGGACAATAGCTAGTTATGATAGCCTAAACATTGTGTTCCTATTCTCTCTTTCTAAAACTACTTTTCTCTCTTTGCATATTGCTACTTTCCAATCCTGTCACTCAGGGGTTCAACTTATAACCTTCATCCGGTCCGTGGGACTGGGTTCCGGGTGACTGGGTAGGAGGGGCTCCTCTCCTCGCCTCTTTTCTGAAAGCTTTTCATTCCATTTTCTTCTGTCAGGTTGTTTATTCCTAATAAACAATAAAGGAAACTACTTTACTGCATGTTGGCGAGGGAGTTTGTTTTCTATTTTTGTTTGTTTGGTTTTTGGTGTCTATATTTGTGTTCCATGTACTGGGGTCCCCTCCTGCCCAGGCATCCGGGAACCTCCCTGGTTACTAATACTGTAATGAGGACCAGAAGTTATAGCGAATGGCATGGGAGACTCACGAGTCCTGTTGCTTGGAAGGTGTACATGATATCTTATGTTCAGCATTTATTAGAGTATGCCCTCAAATAGTAATGTTTTACTGCCTCTACGAACTACATTCGCTTCAGCAAACAAGTTAGTTCATTGGTATTGCGCCGGATTAAAGATTTTTCCCATTAGTTGTCTTTGCCTCAGTAAAGATCAACATTCGACAGGATTAAAACACATCAAGCCATAGCATATCACACAGCGCTAAGCCAATGGCTTTTTTATCCTTCATGATAGCATGTTGTTTTTATTATTTTCATCAGGAATAAGACTTTTGCAAGAAAGGAATTTGCAATTGTTTGTCATTAGTGCCTTTTACAGCCCCCTCGCAAAGTCCGTAAGTTCTCCCTGACAAAAGAGAAGTGCAAATTATTGTTTTAATGTATATCACAGACATGAAAAGGCAGTGTTTTGAACTCTTCGTGAAAGGTTTCCCGTTTTTGAATTATGTTTTCCTTGACTGTATATTTAATCACTTCGCAATGATCCTGGACTTGCTTCAATGATCCAGAAAACACTTATTGTTTTTATAAAGGATTGCCCTTTCCTTACCTTATGGTGGATTTTGGTAATTTTAGTTCTCCAGATAGTTTTAAAAACGATGCATTTGTCTACTTCCTTTTCCGTCCGACGAGAGTAACTTCTCACAGAATATTTTCGTTAGAATCGAAAACAAATGTCCTTAGTCCTCAGGCCTTATTTGTTAAAGCAATTCGACCATACAATCAGCAATTTGTCAAAAAGCAATGCCCAATTAGGCCATAGGTCACAGGTGTACACTTCATAACGTTGCATTGCCTTGGGATTTGGGTGTGCCTTATTTAATCATCGAAATATGTGAGTCAATTTGAGAAGCTGCGAAGCTGCGAAATCCTCTAAGACTTATAGCAGGTTTTGAAAGCATCGAAAAGGAAGGTTTACCGTTTAGGTACTACAAGCAAGTCACAGCCGATAGTTTGTGGTGATAGTTACGAAATTTTTTGTGGCGTTGTTTATAACGTTATCGTTGTAAGTCAAGTTCCTGACGACCTTTGTGTCCCAACTTTATTGGTTTGCTTCCGGGAACAGCTTATTTGTGCATTCATTTCATGTAGATTTAACTTGAAAGGTGCCTCTGATTACTTTTGTGATCGAACGCTACGTGGTCTTTAATTTTAAACTGCGCCTTTGGCCACTTCGTTTTTGTAAAGATAACTCAATATTCTTTCACACTCCTTATTGCTAGGCTCATCATACAGTAGGTTCCCGCGTATAAGAACCACTTTTAGGCCTCAGAAAGTTCCTTATTTAAATAGACCTTTCCATAAGGGTCAAAGTTCTTATACATAGGTTCCATCAAATCAAACCAAGTCAAGGTGGGTGACTGCTCCGTGCAGGCACACTACAGGCATACGACACTACTTGTAGTATTGTA
Organism: Aurelia sp. 3 sensu Dawson et al. (2005); assembly: GCA_964020215.1. NCBI lineage: Eukaryota > Metazoa > Cnidaria > Scyphozoa > Semaeostomeae > Ulmaridae > Aurelia > Aurelia sp. 3 sensu Dawson et al. (2005). The sequence continues at coordinate 13,791,569 of OZ026574.1, forward strand.
CAATACATACTGTACAGTACAATGTTCGAATATCATTAAAATGCTTTATGCATTTAAGTCAATACTTCATTCCTAAGCACAGGGGGTATTTTTGGGGCTCTGAAGTATTAGACTTATTGTAATCAGATTCAACCAAACAGAAATTTTCTAGATATGTTCAAATGTCTTTTAAAATTATTCTAATACGACCAAAGAGAAATTTAACGTATCAAGAAAATTGTCCGAGTATTATGTTACCGTAATGCTAACCAATTCAACATTGTCAGTGTTTTTATGCTGTTTCTTTAAATTTCTCTTCATAGAACTCCATTTATGGAATAAAAAATAAGGAGTATTGCACTATTTTTCGATACTGTACTGGTTAACTTCTTGAAAGCTGAATAGTTGTACTGCTATTAGCCCCCTTTATATTTTTGCTGGGTGAAGCTTTAATTTTGAAAATGCTTATCGTGTTTGAGAACACTGCACTCCATTAGAGTTATTAATGGGAATATTTTTTGTCATTCAGGAAGATACTATGAAAAACCTACAAATAAGAAACTTCTGCTCTGCAGACCTAGAATTGTTTCTTATTAAGGAGCCGGTTTCTTATACGAGGGGATTTCTTATGTGCGGATATCTACGGTATGCTGCACTAACCTTTTAATAGAATTTCATAACAAATAAAAAGCATATGCAACCTTTATACCCGGTTCCTCCAGCAGCTGTGAAAAACATGCCAGGGTAGAAAGCTTGGAGCCGCACCAGCAGGAGGAAAAGCTTACAAAGAAGAATTACAAACAGTGTCATAAAAACGCCATTACATTTCTCTACTATAGTTAAGGAGGGGGTGGAAAAGTGGAAAGCAATGTGGTTTATTTGTGCAAATGTTCTGAAAAGGATTATTGCAAACTGCACAAATTAAAGAAGCCAATTGAGAATACGAGAACAAATATTGATCGTAACGCGCAAGATAGATTCTCACAAGATTCTAAGATTGATCTTATCTAATCTAAGATTCTCACGCTCTCTTTGTCGCTCAAGGAAATACAAACACCAACATATTTTGTTCAATGGACTCTTGGTTTCGAAATTTTGCTCGTTTGACAAAATGAAACTCTGTGAATCGTTATTCATCATTGAATACGGCAATGCATTGATTACACGAGAGGCTTCATGCACATATCATTCCTTTATTCATTAAATCGTGCTGTCCTGAAATGGAATGTTGGGCCACATATTAACATGGTATGTAGTCTAAGAGAGGAATCTCTTCTTTAACAGACGTTACTGTTAGACATGTGGCAGGTGTTAACGGCTATAACTGGTTAAATCAATGCTGTCTTATAGTCTTTTCAACGGAATTTGAAAGGATGCGAGTCACCAACGACCCTGAAATCCAACGTGAAATAGCTCATAAAAGGTTCTGACATACCAACGGGTTTCCTATTTTTTTTAGTTATGGGGAGAAATCATAGCTTCCCTCTGTGTATAACCCAACCTGCTTCCATTCCTTCGTGTTTTCTTATAATGTCGTGACTTCTATCAAGAAATCTTCGAAGCACCCCATGTCTCTTCCGAATTGGAAGAAGGAAGACATCCCCAGTGAAAATAGAGAACTACTGTTCCCAAATTCCCGAGTACTGGCTTCTGATAACTATTAAAGGACATACACAATTGCAAGATAGGCTGTATATGAATTAATCACAGACATCTCTTCTCTCCAAACGACCAACCAAACCAGACAAAATCTCATGAATAGGGACGGAGATCAGTGATCTGACGGGCACTTGCGAGCCAAAACTGGGGAGGAGGGAGGGATCGATTTGATGTCTTGTTAACAGCTCGTTGCTAGAAGACTGAACTGTTGGCGTACCCCCATTATATACCAAGTCCCAAGGGAGTATTGAGACGGCAGCACGCTCTCATGGGAGTACTAGAATCCTCCTTCTTTGGAAATTCCGGGCGATCTCCCCAGTGAGAATAGCTGTTTATATCTATTCTTACCTGAAACGTAGACAACAGTTAGTGCGTATCAACGACACATATGGTACTTTTCAGCTCGTGCTTTCTGGTGTACCGCAAGGATCTGTTCTTGGTCCAATCTTGTTTAACTTCTACATAAACGATCTTTTTCTTTATATAAAGAAAGCTACCTTGCACAATAATGCAGACGATAATACTCTGACGGCTTTTTCAAATTCAGTTCCAAACCTTGTTAGAATCTAATAACAAGAATCAAATGTTGCCATAGATTGGCTTGAAAGGAACCAAATGATTGCAAATCCGGACAAATTCCATTCCGTATTGGTTACAAAGGGTAGAGATGACACAACAGGGGAAAAGCTAATGATACAAGGCGAACAAATTCAATCTGAAAATGCAGTAAGACTTCTGGGGGTAAAAATCTGTCACAGTTTAATTTGTGATGACCACATTTCCGATCTATGTAGAAAGCCGCTGCGTAGCTAAACGCTGTGAAACGACTTAAGGGTTTCATGGAATTTAAAGCCAAAGAGATATTGGTTCAACGCTTCGTCTTTTCGAATTCTAATTACTGCCCTTCGGTATGGCATTTTTCCTCTGAAAAGTCAATGAACAAAATTGAGAAGATCCACGAGCGAGCTCTTAGGTATCTTTACAATGACTCTACCAGCTCGTACGACGATACATTTCCTAAAGCTGGGAAATGCTCGATGAAAATCAGCCGTCTCAGAACTCTTTGTATTGAAATTTATAAAAACTGTATCAAAACAACAAGGTCAGAAAGAAACCCAAATGAAGTAATTCATCACAGACCAAACCAAGTTACTTTCGGGTCCAAAAGTCTCCTATCATTAGGACTGAAACGCTTTGCCAAGGAGATCACATTAGCTGGCAACATTCCAACTTTTAAGAGAATGCTAGAACAATGGGATGGGCCAACTTGCGGCTGTGTGCAGCAGATCCCCAAAATCAAAGTTTAACGAAGACCTTGAAACACTTTGAAGCCCTGGCTTGAAAACTCAAGATCTTACAGGAATACCCTTTCTCATTCCTGCAGATCATTCTAGTACACTATCTGTTATTCTTCGTTGTGTATTTGTGTTTGTTTACTTTGAGGTTCATCTTTTTCTTTGCGCAAGGTTGTTTCAGAAAACGATTTCGTATATTATTTATAACTTTTCCCAATCTTAATGAATATGAACAAATTAGAATCAATAGAAAATAAATCTCAGGCGAATATTGTACTCAGACAATAGTCCGCTCCGATACATGCAGGTAATTTACATTCCAGTGATCATGACAAAGTAAGCGGACTGTCGGAGATCAGTGATCTGCCTCACTGGATGTCTTTCTCTTCCATATAGCGAAATCTTCTTCGCACCCCATATCTCTTCCGAATTGGAGGAAGGAAGACATCCCCAGTGAAAATAGAGAACTATTCCATGTAGCGTAATACCTTAATAATATGTGGTAAGTTGTGCACATTGCAATACTATGGTTGGATCACAAAGCTGTACCGCCACTCAGTGATACCATATAACATCACATGGAGGACAGCATAGGTTTTGAATATCATCATGTGTATTTCATCTGTGCACAATTTATCACGTATTATATAGGTACTGCATTGCATAGAATATTCCGTATATCAAGGTCATTATTGCATGCGTTAAAAGTACAGCAGGGAACATTTCATGTGTTATTACATGTACTAGGAAGTAAAATCGCTCGCTTCGCTCGCGCTTTAACATTCCTAGCTCCTGCGGAGTGCTTTTTATGATTACCGTACTCCTTCAGTGACCACCATTTAAATTCAGCATGAAATCAGGGTTGGTAGATCTCCGGACCGCCCCGAAACGAAACCAGGGGTCGGAAAAAGGCCAGATAAAGCAAAACCTTTCAAACCAATGATCCATTGTTGTACCACCTATCGTTCTATTGTTATTTCAAGCAATGGACACTTGCATTCCATTGTTTTCACATACTATATTGTGTAGCTCCGATGAAAACCCTGTATCTTTGATGTTGCCTTGCAAAGATAAATGTCCTAGATTGTGATTGTCTGTACTCCAGTTTGAAGCGAATTGAATGAAAATTGACCAAAAATCTTAAAAAAAGCCAAAATGAAGCCAAACAGCCAAAGTTAATTTTTGAAGCCAACAATAAGGGAAACGAGCCAAATTTCCAAAATTTTGCTGAAAAAAACCAAGCTACCAGCCTTGCATCAAATCAGATCAGTTATGCTCATTCATAAGAATTCAAGTAACTAAGTATGAGTGGTATGCTATACTCCATAGAATGAGAAAATCAGACATGTCTCTTTCTATAACATTCCTTTACTCCCAAATAAGCCTCACATAAACCTCAGCAGAATTGTTACGTTTTCAGCACATGAATCCAGTAGCAGATGCTTCAGGGCTTCCTCGTGTCTCTTAGCTTCAGAATGATTAATGAGACAATTGCGCCCTTCGCCCCTGGCCACTGTTTGAAATTCATTCAAATGATAAAGTTGGTCCCCTCAATTTTTTTCTGAGTTCCTAAGGAACCATTGTCACCTAGAGTTTTTTGCGTACAAGCTGCATCTTCAGAAAGTCTGTAAATCAAATTTGGCGTAGTAAAAGATATCAGTCTCCATCAGTTCGTCTGCTGCAAAGTGAATACATATTTCCGCTTACGTATGCCAAGTTTTATTTTCAAATAATCTGACATTGCAACATGCCTGCAAAGGACCCTGGGTGGCAATGGCTCTTTAATTGCTGCCGACCATTGATGCTCTAAATCTACTATAGATAGATGATACATCTGTCTCTAAGCCAGCGACGTACCCAGGAATTCGAAAGGGGGGTCGGATGGTTGTTTCCCTTCATACAGTTTAGGTCAAACCTGGAGTCTATTGATAATGACATGTCACGCATAAATTCGTTTCAAATATCTAAAAGAAAGTTGGCTCCTAGGGTGATTCTTTGAATGGTCAGATTTGGAGAAAAAAGCCTCTCCCTTCCACGCTCCAACGTCGCTTGGAAATGTTGCTAACTTACCCGACCATTTTCTTCTCAAATTTAAAGACGTGAAAGTGTAAATAAAAGCTGAACAGTATGCTTTTAAGCATATCCTTTTTATTTGCTTTTTGCAAATGAGAGCTCTTCTTTTTCTCCACGGTGACTCGTCTTTTCATTGCAGTTTCGATCTTACCTAAGGATTTCTGACTTTTAAATAAAGTTTCCCAATCTTTTCGAATTTGACAAGTGGCATTTCACTCATTGGAAAAAGGGTGCGAGATTTTTTCAGAACAGAAGAATTTTTACGGATTTTGGTGGAACATTCGTTGAAATAAAAGGACTGTTGCGAAAGATGTACAAGAAGTTTGAAATGCCACTCGGAATGGGGGGCAATGTTCCCCAATCCCCACAATTTCTGCCACTGTTAAAGAAGCCTACCAATATTTAGAAATTGCTCTAGTGCCCTCGCAGTAATACAGGAAACTGCGAAGGCAGTAGTAATACTTATTTCCTGTATAGTATGATACAGGAAATAAGCTAAAATAAGTCAAGCTATGCCAAGGCTTTCCATGAATGAAATGAATAGCTGCTAAGTTATATTTTCTTGCAATGAAAATGTCAATTTTTTGATGATATAAGAATGGAGTTTCTTATCAGCAGTTTTTTTTTTTGAAAGAAACATTCGTGTTCAACTGCACACTTATAAAATAGATGTGTGCATTGATATGTAAGGAATTGGAAATAAGGTGCTCTGTGAGAAAATACTACGGTATGTTAGAATTCAGCTTTTCATGTAAATATACTGCGATTTTATTTGTTGGTTCCCATAGGTAACCTTTAGCCTCAAAGGATTCAGTGGCATGGGATATGTCCTTTCAATCGGACTGTACGACCACACGACCCTGGTCCCTGTGACACTGGACCCTACGACCCCAGACCATACGATTATACGACCATTCGACCATACGACCCCGGTCCAAAGTTTGATACATATAGCTTAAGAAAATTTTTCACCACCGATGGTTTAGTGAACACACAAGACATTAGTACGTGTCAAAGTTTTCTTGGTCACGTAGAATTCTGTGTATTCATACTGAGCTAGCCAGTTGTTGTGAGCAAAACCAGCCCCTCTAAATACAATTAGAATGGATGAATATCTATGTTGAATATCCACAAATATGCACTTCTTCAAATTTTCCATGTTTCAGTTAGAAGGCCATGAAAGTATCAGACTCAGAATGGAGGGCTATAAAGCATTTCGACCGTTAGGGCTGCTCCAGTCTTTCTAGCATTTCTAATTTTTCTAGAACAATAACAAAGAAGTAAGAAAGTTATATCTTAAATGCAAACATTTCTTTATTATCATCCAGATCCCCAGTCACTCATGTGCATATCTATTGACGTTGAAAATAATGAAAGTATCAATACAAAGTCTTGTTAACCAAATACATAAAACTTTGGCCTGGGGTCGTATTGTCGTATGATCTGGGGTTGTAAGTCCCGGGTCGCAGAGTCCTCGGGTCCGGTCAAAAGAACGTCTGAGTTTTTTGTCCGAATGATGAACAGATTTCGTGATGGGGCAGATTTTCAGTATTGCGAGTTGGCAAGCTAACGGCATGATATAAGTAAAAAGACTTCAGAAATGATCTTATGGCAGAAAATCTGTCCATTGTTGGACCTTTCATGCTGAATTCTCTTTCAGAGTTCGTAAACAAGTAGTACAAAAGGTGATACTGATAGAAGGAAAATAGTGATGAAGTCATTTACTAACTTGTTGAAAAATAGACCTAGGACCTTTTATCATTATTTACATAATTTTGAAATCACGGAAAAGCGATGAATCAGGGGAGTAGCAGAGGCAGTTACTGGACTCGAAGTAAGCTTTGCTTAATTCATTACTAAAGTTGCATTTGTTTCATTCAACAGCAGACAAGAAATAGCTATTTCGTCATTAAATAAGAAAATCGTTTCACCAAATTCAGACTCTGCACACCTCAGTTATATATTTCCAAGTCACCTCTTTTGTAATAACCGAGACTCTCCCTCGCTGTGAACCTTTAACCATATTCTTCTTTGGTCAAAAAACTTGGTTAAGGAACAGTTTACAATCAAACATTTCTTTATACGGGTAAACAGGATTTCTTTGGATTTGGCCTTGAGCCAGTCATCCAAGTCAACATTTGGAAATGCTCCTAGGGTCACAGGTCTGATTTGTACTGTATGCCATTTTGGCCGAAGCAGAGAAACTCGTGCTATGCGTGTATGGCCTTTAATAAAAGCGTCAAAAATCAGTTTGAAGAGTAATCACTTTGTAACTTGGGCCAAATCTTCATTAAGAATTGAGTAAAGGTTCTATGCGTTTTAATCAGTAAATTTAGAAGCAGAAGACCTAAAAAACTACAAGGGCAGATTCTTAATTTGTAGCGCTGCGACAAAACCAAGAGGAGAGCCTCTGCAAAATAGAGCAATAACTTCGTTGTATCCAACGTGAGCATCGAAATACTTTACCACAAGCCAGATAGATACTGCAGCTAACATAATATCAACTATTTGCAAGCTTTTACTCCCTCGGTGTCTGGAAAAAGCAGCTGCAAAACTTGTTTTTAGCTCAGATTGAACGCTGCCATCACATTTCTATGGCTGCCATCAGCATCCACAAAGAAAGGTCGAAGGTTAAGGCCTATTGTTGAATTGAATTGCTAAAATTTGGGTACAAAACCCCTCTTCACATTACCCCAAGGTACTGTACGAAGAAAAGTATTGGACCACAGGCAAGCCTTTATCGTCAGCTATTTTACATCTTTTTTCTGAAATTTTTGGAGGTAAGCAGTAGGCGTGAGGAGCTGCTTGCGGGGAAAGTGTCACAAACAGGAATGTGCGTAACAAAACTCTTCATCGCTTATATATATAGATTATCGCAGCACTGTTTTACCTGTGCAACCATTTCTCAACAAAATAAAACAAATGCGTAAAGTGACTTCGTTTCTCTCTCTTCGTCCTTTATCCAGCAGAAGAATATTTCTAAATTTGAATTTCTATCTCATCAAGTCTGCAGTACTCAGAGAAGCTTTGACATCAGGAATCTTCTCAAAATTGCCTGGAACCATATCGAAACGTTTGTTTATCTTGCTTTGACATTCTGATCTGATCGCACAACTTCGAAGGAAACTGACGAATGCCTTCCCGCTTTCCCGCCAAAGCTGTTTGATGCGAGATCTCCCATTCGTTACGAGGCATATGAGTCATTTTTTTCATTTTCATTTTAAAAATATTTATCCTGGGATACAATTCAGTTAAAGAGAATAATATAGCAACTGCTTTCCATTTGTCCCAGCAAAGGAAAAAAAATTAATAAGATCTAAGCCTATTTACAATAATTTATACTTAAATAGCTATAAAAACGTAAAAGGAAAAAAAAAGTAACTCATTCGATACGATTCGATGCAGATCAGCTTTCCTTGAATGTTCTCAATTCGAAGCTTTTAGTTTACTTTTAAATGACTGAATCGAAGGGGCTAATTTCATTTCCGAGTCGAGTTTATTCCATGCGTTGGCTCCACGAAACGCAAATGATTTTTGGCCATAAGCTGTTCTCATTTTTGGTAGAGCAAGATTGCATTTGGTATTACGTAGAACCTTGGCATGAACATCAGACAACTTGGAGAAAATGTTACCTAGGTTTTCAGGTGCGAGGTCATTCAAAGATTTGAACACCATTGTACAAGTTTCTCGATTGATTAGTTTATCAATTGACGGCCAGCCAAGCCTCTGCAATAGAGGAGCGGCCGGAGTGTCAAACGGGCTACCTGTAGTGATTCTAGCAGCTCTGTTCTGTAATTTCTGCAAAGTTTTCAGTTTAGTTGCCCCGGAACATCCCCAAACGGAGCAACAATAACTGAAATGTGGTTGAACAATGCTAAGATACATGTTCCTTAATGTATCCTCTTGCACATAGTGTTTTGCATACTTCAAAAGTCCTATAGCTCTGGAGATCTTCTTCTGTGTACACACAACATTGCTCTCCCACTTAAGATTGTCGTCAATCATGAGACCAAGATATTTAGTTTCCTTCACAAGATCGATATCCTTTCCATTTACTTGAAAATGAGGAATAGTACCATTGGTGTATCAATCTTCCTCAACTTTAGCGACGATCCTCTGATCAAGGCCTGAGTCTTGACAACATTCAAGGAAAGATTATTTCCCTGTAACCATTTCTCTAGGCAGGCAAGTTCAGCATTGACAACAGCGTCAACCTCTTCTATATTATCTGAAGAAAACGAAATTGCTGTATCATCCACATACATCGTTGCCTTTGCACGTTCTAATGCAAAAGGTAGGTCATTAATGTAAATCAAAAATAGAAGCGGTCCAAGGCAAGAACCTTGAGGTACCCCTATGTTGATTTCAGCAAGATCGGAGCAGACGCCGTTGACCTTTCAGAACTGCCTGCGATTATCTAAGTATGAACTAAACCACTGGTGTTCAAGACCGTTGATTCCGTAATTACGCATCTTATTCAGAAGAATTTGATGGTCGACTGTATCAAAGGCTTTCTTTAGATCAATGAAAATCATGGCGGTAAATTTCCCTCTGTCAATATTTACGTACCAATCATTTGTACATTTCAGTAAACAAGAGACAACCGAATGCAAGTTACGGAAACCATACTGATCTATAAATAAGTGCTTGTTAGAATCAAGATACTCGTACAATTGATCATAGATGAGCTTTTCGAATAACCTTGAAACTACTGGTAGGATGGAAATTGGTCTATAATTCGATCTATCATCGGTTGATCCACTTTTAAAGATGGGAGCAACACGTGCTATTTTCCAGCTATTGGGAAATATTCCTGACTCAATTGACATATTATAGATCCTACATAGAGAATGTGAGATAACTGGAAACGCAATTTTGATGAAATGGCTTGCAATGCAATCTGATCAACATAGGAGAATTTTGTTTTTATCCAATCAGCGGATTTTTTATGGTGCGGTTTGGCCAATCAGATCGCTAGAAATGACAATGGATTATGCAGGCGTCAGCGTTATTTTACAAAAGTAAACAAACAAAGCTGTGGAAAGATGCCAAAAACCACGACCCTTTCAAAGTGTGTGATGCAGTCGTTTTTTGGCCAATTTCATCAGCTTAAAAACTTTTTCGTAAGGAACAGGAGTTTCTCTTAAATGTTACCGCGTAGATTTTCAATATCTGCATTGGTTCGTCATAAATCAAAGCTTCGAGGCGGGGCTTTCCCTGTATATCAGCGTACGTATTATGACACTCAAGTTGCATGAACAGACGAGGAGACGGCACGAAAAAGAAGACTGAAAATATATAGGAACACTTCGGATGCAATACCTATTTGGTTAAAGCCGATGTTATCTTTCAGGAAAGCCATCTGAATGCACATGCTACTGATATTATCGTCATCGCTGTTATGGTTTGGTTTGCTTCATCCGTTCAAGATGAAAATCGCCATTTTATCGTCGATAGCCAGGCCTTGCCTTCCTTGGTTTTCGTAGTTTTTTTCTTCCTTGATAAAAATTTGTTTCTACAACACAGTTTTCAACGAAATGGAAACTAATATTTAAAGCTCAAGGTTACCTCAACTGTTAGATTCTAGATCATAGATCGTTATTGAACTGAGATTACAGTTTGCTACATCAGAAATAATGCGATGGAAAAGGAATGAAGGGAATAAAACAACTTCAAGGCACAAAAGATTACAGCGAAGTGTAGATCTATTCTCTACTCGCAGTTATCTCTAGAAAATCAAATGTATCCAGGAATTACTTGACTAGGCGTTGAGAATTCTGCCTGACCTCTGGTTGACCTCATAGTCTTATCAGATTGGCCTTAGTCAGAAAACCGAAAGTTAAAGTAATTCCGAAATAAGTAATAACTTACCCAGCTTTCATTCACTGAGACCAAGCAATACTGAATAAACGAAAGCCCACTTGCCTAATCTTGAACAGAGCAAATTCTCAGCGATAAAATGAAACTGTTTTCACAAGCCAAGTTTGACCAACACAGAAAACACAGCCTTGACCGTGCTCTCACAATAAGTTGACGAATGTGAAATGTACATCGATCCCGAATCAAGGAAGAAATGGCGCGAAAGCAGTCTTGTCTCCAGTCTCCAAAAATATTTCCATTTTATGAAAAATGCAAATTTACTTGATAACAGTAAAAAATTCTGGCTTTATAAGAAACCAAACCCTCAGATTCTCAGATTACACAAAAACTAAGAACTCGAATGCTCGAACACCATCTACGGAACAGCTTTTATAGGGGGTAGACTTCAACAATTGAATTGGTTCAATTCTCACTAAGTTCTCAAAAAATCAGTCCCATTTCAAAAAGTTACTCATTTCGAAATCCTTTTCAGGGACGTAGGAAGTATCTCAAACCTAAGGGGGCACGACACGTTGGGGGCACTTTTTTCCTTAAGAAAAGGAGGCATTTTCTAAAAATAAACAGGGCACTTCTTTGTTTATCTCAAAATTTGGGGGGAGCACGTGCACCCAGTGGCGCCCGGTTCCTACGTCTATGATCCTATGCCTGAAACATATATTTCCGTGACCGGTAGGTATACGTATTTTGTATAAGAAACTGCTTATGACAAGAAACTCAACTTTCAGATCGCCAAAAAAATTAAGAAACTCCGGTAGAGACAAAATGAAAATTAAGAAACTATCTATTTTTGACAGGGGGAATCCTTGACATATTTTTACGTTATTTCGGTTGTTTCCTGTATCACATTACGGCACTTGAGCGACATCCTGAACATTAGAGAAGCTTAAAAAGCATTGTTTGAACATTTCACGAGGGCACAGGTGGTAAACATGAAAATTGTTATGGCAACTCTTGATTACTCAAAATCTGATAGTTTTAAGAAATTTTCTGGCCCAAATTCTTTGTTTCTTTAAAAACTACCTGTACAGTGCTAAATTTTGGAACTGTATATGAGTTTCTTCATATAAAGAATTAATGAATTCTGGAATTCTCATATCATAATGCGAAGTTTGGAGATGTCGGGAGCTTATCTTTTGTTGTTAGAAAAGTTTCCAACTTACTTCAGCAAAGTCTTATCAAAACTTCGATAATCAAATACATTTACTCGTCAGTTTCTTAGCTTTGAACTGAAAATGACTGCCCTAACACGCTAGAATGAAGTTTGTTATGGAAACATCTTCTATTTTTGGAGACTGGAGAAAAGACTGCTTTCGCGCCATTTCTTCCTTGATTCGGGATCGATGTACATTTCACATTCGTCAACTTATTGTGAGAGCACGGTCAAGGCTGTGTTTTCTGTGTTGGTCAAACTTGGCTTGTGAAAACAGTTTCATTTTATCGCTGAGAATTTGCTCTGTTCAGGATTAGGCAAGTGGACTTTCGTTTATTCAGTATTGCTTGGTCTCAGTGAATGAAAGGTGAGTAAGTTATTACTTATTTTCAGAATTACTTTAACTTTCGGTTTTCTGACTAAGACCAATCTGATAAGACTATGAGGTCAACCAGAGGTCAGGCAGAATTCTCAACGCCTAGTCAAGTAATTCCTAGTAGTAGCCATCGACGATGAAATGGCGATTTTCATCTTGAACGGATGAAGCAAACCAAACCATAACAGCGATGACGATAATATCAGTAGCATGTGCATTCAGATGGCTTTCCTGAAAGATAACATCGGCTTTAACCAAATAGGTATTGCATCCGAAGTGTTCCTATATATTTTCAGTCTTCTTTTTCGTGCCGTCTCCTCGTCTGTTCATGCAACTTGAGTGTCATAATACGTACGCTGATATACAGGGAAAGCCCCGCCTCGAAGCTTTGATTTATGACGAACCAATGCAGATATTGAAAATCTACGCGGTAACATTTAAGAGAAACTCCTGTTCCTTACGAAAAAGTTTTTAAGCTGATGAAATTGGCCAAAAAACGACTGCATCACACACTTTGAAAGGGTCGTGGTTTTTGGCATCTTCCCACAGCTTTGTTTGTTTACTTTTGTAAAATAACGCTGACGCCTGCATAATCCATTGTCATTTCTAGCGATCTGATTGGCCAAACCGCACCATAACAAATCCGCTGATTGGATAAAAACAAAATTCTCCTATGTTCATCTGATTCAAAGCCGAATGAAGTCTTCACTTTCTTGAGAGCATTTTCTACAGAAACAGAAAAGATGGTCTTGAACTGGAAACTCGTACCTTCTTCATTGATGTTATATTCATTCGAAAGTAAGGGGTTAGGCTGCTGCGGTATATCGTCACTAAGCTTTCTACCTATGCTACAAAAGAAATCATTCATCGAATATGCGATCTCGCTGTTGTCAGTTACATTGCGACCTTCAACATCAAGACAGATTATTTTCTTTCATTGACACCTTTGGAGGGACCATTATGGAATCAAGGTCGCACTGACCTTTTAATGCTATCCCTGCCATTTTACCTAAGGGTGTTTTTAATTTAGATAGCTGTATATATTTTAATTTCACACGCCTGTTATTAGATTTTTCTTTTCTTCTTAAATAGATTTATTGTATTAATATTTGATAGTTTTTGTTATTTTGGCGAAAATGTACATACATACATACATACATACAGCTGACATTCGTCGTCTTTGATCTCTTATTCAACAAAAGGTTGATCGTTTTCCATGTCTCTTTCAAGTTCCCCCTATAAAGAGCAATCTTTTTGGTAAAGTAGTCTCGCTTGAGCTTTTTGCCAAGATTGTTTACCTTATTCCGCACGTGTTTATAAGAATTCATAAGAATGGAAGACTTGTTTTTAATGGCAGAAGTCTTGAGCTTGTCTCTGGAACGCGCAAGTTTTCTGAAATCAGTAGCCAACCAAGGGGTCAGCCTATCAGAAACTTTGATAGACCGCATTGGGGCATGTTTTTCAATAATCCAAGATAGTAAAGACGACCATTTGTCTACTGCCTCATTTACGTCAGTACTAGACTCGACTAACAGTTCCCAGTCAACTTGACTGAGGTCAAACAAGGAATTATTTTGATCGAAATTTTTCACTTTCCTCGTGGTGATAATTTTCTGCTGTCGCTTATATGTGCCCATATATTTTCTAATACAGTAGACCGCATAATGGTCGCTAAGAGCTACTCTTAGAACTCCAGATTCGGGAATGTTTTCTGGGTGGGTCGATGCTAGATGATCAATTAATGTAGTGGTATCCAGAGTCTCTCTAGTAGGATCCTTAATTAATTGGGTAAGGCCAAATGTATCATATATCGAGGCCATATGTGCAGCAGCGTTCATATTATTTGTTGTATTTTCAGCGGAGTTCTCCAGCAAATACACATCACAGTTAGTGTCACCAAGAAATATTATTTCCTTTTCTTCACGATCAAAGAATTCAAGATTTTCCTCGAGTTTAGTAAAAGATTCAATCGGATCAGAAGGAGGTCTATACCAGGCCGCTACTATAAACGGTTGAGCTTTGGTAGGTTCAACCTCTATACCAATGAATTCCAAACCTCCCTCAGGGATATCTCTCCTCCTATGGTGTTTTAAAGAGTCGCGGACATACACAGCGACCCCACCCCCACGTCTATCCCTATCCCGCCTATGTAAGGCATACCCATCGACACCGAGAAGGTTATCCGCAATTGTGCTGTCTAATTTTGTCTCATTGATTGCAAGTATGTGAAACCCTTTATCTTTAATAAGCTCTCTCACTTCGTCGATATGAAGCAGCAAGCTATTTACGTTAATGGAGCCAATAACCATTCCTGTTCGGTGACCAAGGGTTCGCCCCCCACTAGCAGGACTAGGAAAAACATTATCCTTACGGCGGCTGGGCAAGGGGGCCTCTAAAGATTCAGTCGCATGGGACATCCTTGCGGCTAATTTTAGGGACTTCTTTCTCAAAGATTTGTGGTTTCAACCACCGTGAATTTAAAACTAAAAGTTTTGTGGGGGGAAGTATAAAATGAGCTGATATTTTTGGGTTGCAGTGAGGCTGAAGTGATATCTTTGGGTTTGTCTGAAAATTTCTTAGACTGAGTATGCCTCGAGTATGTGTATGTGCTGAGTGCCCCCCCCCCCCCCTGGGAAGAAGATTCAGGCTGTCTCAGAATTTGAAAACATTAAAAATGCCAATTTTGTGATGATTCAATTGCTACTATGTTACCATCTTCACATCACATGAACAAAATCAAAAGTATCTATTTATTACAGCACAGAAAAAAATACTCGAAATTTTTATTCCAAACCAAGTTAAAACTATTCAGCCCCGCAAATTGCCCTGGATAACACAAGGTGTGAAAAGATTTTTAAGGAAAAAGAATCATGCTTACAGAACCTTTATGAAAAACGGCCAACCAGGAGACAAGCTCGAAGGAATACAAAAAATGGTAGCTGACGGTGCAAAAATGATTGAGGATGCATAACAAAATTACCTCCGAAAGACTGGGCAGACTCTAGCAAATCCAGGAACGTCCAGAAAAACCTATTGGACCTTAATCAATACCGTCCTAAATAAAGCGAAAATTCCTATAATACCACCCTGTAGTGATTATTGTAGTGGTTGTTGTGGTGTTATGTTAATGGCGGCTGGGCAAGGGACGGTTAGGCCACGAGGCGCACGTAAGCGAGCTGACTTTATCATGCTATTTCATTGGCGACGACGATAAAGAACGGAAGAATTTTACAGGATATCATACCAGGAGTAAGATGGCAAATCATTTACAGCCGATGAGTCCATTTTTGCCACAAAGTTACCCCACAAATACGAGTGCACGATGGTCGTTATGGATGGAGCGATTTGACAATTATCTCAGGGCCCTCAATATCACAAATGAGGGTAGGAAACGTGCTTTACTTCTTAATCAAGTGGGAGATGACGTCTACAAAATATTTAAAACCCTCTAAGACACAGGGGAAGATAATGATTATGTCGCTGCTGTGGCTGCACTTACGAAGTATTTTGAGCCTGCAAAGAATACCCTGTATCAAACCTACTTATTTCGACAAGCCTCACAGCGGGAGGATGAAACCATTGATGAATTTCATACACGATTGAGACAATTAGCAAAGCACTGTGATTTTCATGATGAAGATTTTGAAATAAAACTCCAGATCGTCTGTAATGGGAAATCTTCTAGACTAAGAAAGAAAGCGTTGCGAGAACCAGAGATAAAATTGCAAGACATGATCATTGAGGGAAGAAAATCTGAAACCAGTTCAGCCCAGGCAAGTGGCATGGAAACCAAATCAACTGAGGAATCACAAGTAAATATGGTACAGAAAGGCAGCAGAACATGTTACAACTGTGGGTTTCGATATCCTCATTCTGACAACCGCCCATGCCCCGCCAAAGATCAAAATTGCAATAAATGTGGAGTAAAAGGGCATTTTGCTCGTGTTTGCAGGCAACAGGAAGATGTCAGTTACAAAAGATCTGATCGAAGGACAAATGCTGAGACAAAACCAAGGCCTAAAAGTAGTAAAGGAAGAAAACATGCACATGCTGTTGCGTTACAGGAAAACACAGATGACAGCTCAGATTCAGAATATGCGTATGTAGTTAGAGGAAAACAACCTAGCACAAGAATTAAAGTTACAATAAATTCAGTTGAAGCTGAGGTTTTAGTGGATACAGGTGCATCAGTAGATATAATAGATTCTCCCACATTTGAGAAATTGCAAGGTACTGTGAAACTTGTTAAAACAAGTACCAAGATATATCCATATGGGTCAGAAACACCCTTATCATTGAAAGGACAATTCCAAGCTCTAATTGAATCAAAAGAGATATGCTGTAACACAGATCTATGTTGTTGAAGGAGCAGGGGGTAATTTATTGAGTGCTAAGACAGCTCAAGATCTCAATCTTATTCAAATGGTCAACAGAGTATCCACACAAGCTAAAAGCAAAGAGTCAGAAATTGTTGCCCCTCCAAAGTCACAGGAGGTAGGACATGTTCCACAAACAAAGGACCAAAGAATACAAGAAATCATACAAGAATACCAAAGTGTCTTTCAAGGGGAAGGAAAATTGAAAAACACACAAGTCAAGTTACACATTAAGGACAATGTTCAACCAGTTATGCAACCACAAAGGAGGATACCATACCATCTTCGTAAAGCTGTTTCCAAGGAACTAGAGAAATTACAAGAAGAAGACATAATTGAGAGCGTGAAAGATCAGCCCACTCCATGAATTTCACCTATAGTTTGCACCCCTAAAAAGGATGGTAGCATTAGACTATGTGTAGACATGAGAGAGGCAAATCAGGCAATAGAGCGAGAGAGACATGTCATGCCGACACTATCAGATTTTAGAGCAGATGTTAACGGATCAAGATTTTTCTCAAAAATTGACTTGCGTCAGGCCTATCATCAGCTAGAACTTGCACCAGAAAGTAGGTTTATCACAACATTCACAACGCATGAAGGTCTGTTTCAATTCAAGCGCTTGAATTATGGTACATCCAGTGCTGCTGAATGTTTTCAAAATGTGTTGCAACAAAACTTAGCTGACATACCAGGCGTTAAAAACATAGCTGATGACATCATAATATATGGGAAGACCAGAAAAGATCATGACAGAGCCTTAGAACATTGTTTGAAGCGCCTAAAGGCACTGAATTTGAAAGCTAAAGGAGAAAAATGCAAATTTTTGGAACAGGAAATCAAGTTTTATGGCCTCATTTTTACTGACAAAGGAACCAAACCAGACCCAGAACGAATTAGCAGTCTTACAAATGCCCCAGCACCCAGAAGCACAGCAGAAGTAAGAAGTTTTTTGTGCATGGCCAACACATGTCTTGAATATATCAAAGATTATGCACAAATTACAGGCCCTCTGAGAGAGTTGACTAGAAAGAATACAGTCTTCCAGTGGACACCTAACCATCAAAAAGCCTTTAATCAACTCAAGAAAGCCCTCACACAGGCACCTCACCTATGATGTCATATTTTGATGCTGAGAAACGTAACATTGTCATTGTGGATGGATCACCACATGGCATAAGGGGAATCTTGTGTCAAAGAGAAAGCTCTCAAGCACCCTACAAAATCGTGTCTTATGCCAGCAGAGGCTTAACTCCAGTAGAATCAAGGTATTCACAGACAGACATAGAAGGTTTAAGTCTGGTATGGAGCATAGAGCATTTTCGTTTGTTTTTGATAGGATCAGAATTTGATGTCATTACTGATCACGAAGCTTTAGAGTCAATATTCAACAACCCAAGATCTAAACCTCCAGCAAGAGTTGAGCGATGGATGCTCAGATTGCAGCCCTATAATTTTAATGTTATTTATAAAAAGGGATCTCTGAATGAAGCAGACTTTTTAAGTCGACAAACAGTAATGCCAAGAACGCAAGAAGCAACTGCTGAGAAGATGGCTGAGCATCATGTAAATTTTGTTATAAGTCATGCAGTACCAAAGGCTATGAGTTTGACTGAAAAAAATGCAGAAACCGAGAATGATTCAGTTCTAATGAAAGTTAAGGAATGTTTAATTTCTGGAAAATGGGATGAAAAAGATCCAGAGATCACAATATATCACAGATGTTCAGATGAAATCTCATTTAATAAAGCAGAGAACATTTTGTTAAAGGGAAATCGTATCATAATACCAGCAAGTTTGCAAGAGAGAGCTACACAGATTGCACATTTAGGGCACCAGGGGGTGGAAAAAACAAAGAGTCTCATGAGAGAAAAAGTATGGTTTCCAAACCTGGACAAGAAAGTCAGAGAAATTATTGATAGATGTAATGCTTGTCAAGCTACAGGACAGCAAAACCCACCAGAACCAATGTGCATCACACCAACGCCAGATACACCATGGCACACGGTTGCCATCGATTTTAAAGGACCTGTTCCAAGCACGTCAGAATATCTACTAGTTGTAACAGATGTTTACTCAAAGTATCCAGAAGTTGAAGTAGTTCGTTCTACAGAAGCAAAGACAGTCATTCCACAATTAGATAAATATTTGCCCGCCATAGAATCCCAGCAAAGATAACGACTGACAACGGACCACATATCATATCATATCATATCATCAGTTATTTAAGCATGGTAGCCCATTCAACTAAGTTGGTTTACAAGGGGCCATGCATCTAAGATATTACAAAAAGCAAAAAATTTGAAAAAACATAATACAACAAATCTAGATAAAGAAAAAGAACATTTTATCATACTCTACTCCTCTACCCAACCATTACATTACTCTACCCTGCCTTACCCTACCTCGCCCTACTCTACCTGACCATACCATACTCTAATCTACCCTACCTACCCTACAATACCATACCCTACCCTGCCCTACAATACTCTACTCCTACCTTACCCTACCTTACCCTACCCTACCCTACCCTACCCTACCCTACCCTATCAGGTTAATTTGGATACCCTATTACATTACTTTGTCTTTTCTTTACCTTTATCTGTTTACATAAGTTTACAAGTCATATAAGATAAATTTGAAATCATAACGGAAAAGTTTAAATCAAAGATTTGAATCGATTTAAAGAGGTTGCCCGCTTAGCTTCGGTATCTAGGCTATTCCAAAGTTTAGCACCTCTAAACGAAAATGACTTCTGCCCATTACATGTCCTTTTCTTTGGCAGCTTTAAATCAGTGTTTGTATTGCGTAGCTGCCGTGTTGCATCTTGTGAATTTCTTGTGAACATATCATTCATATATGGGGGAGCTATATTGTTGATAGACTTATATACCATTGTCCTGCTTTCGTGTTTAATCATGCCATTCACTGTTTTCCAACCTAGATT
>OZ026574.1:14456703-14569203 GCA_964020215.1 Aurelia sp. 3 sensu Dawson et al. (2005)
ATCAAAATAATTCATTGAATTAAGCAGTTTTATACCCATAATTGCAATTGTTTACAGGGATATTAACAACTATAACTACAAAATTCGCTTTTTGAAAGTAGTTTACATTAACTTTATTGTGTCAACATAAATCATTGAATTAAGCAGTTTTATACCCATAATTGCACTTTTTTAAAATTATTTAGCATCTTTAACTACACAATTTGCCTATTAAAGTAGTTTCACTTAAGTATGTTGTATCAACATAATTCGTTGAATTAAACAGATTTAAGCCGATAATTGCACTTGCTTACAAGGATCTTAACATCTTTACTCATTGAATTTTCTTATTAAAGTAGTTTACTTTAGCTCTGTTGTATCAACATAGCTCGTTGAATTAAGCAATTTTATATCCATAATTACACTAGTTTACAGGGATATCAACAACTTTAACTGCACAATTTGCTTGTTAAAGTAGTTTACTTTAACTTTGCTGCGTCATTTTAATTCATTGAAATAAGCAGTTTTATATCCATAATTACACTAGTTTACAGGGATATTAACAACTTTAACTGCACAATTTGCTTGTTAAAGTAGTTTACTTTAACTTTGCTGCGTCATTTTAATTCATTGAATTAAGCAGTTTTATACCCATAATTGCATTTATTTAGAAGGATTTTAAAATCTTTAACTACACAATTTGTTCATTAAAGTAGTTTATTTTAACTTTGTTGTATCAATATAATTCGTTGAATTAAGCAATTTTATACCCATAATTGCACTTCTTTACAAGGATTTTAACAACTTTAACAACAAACTTATTTATTATAGTAGTTGACGTTAACTTTGTTTTATCAACATAATTCGTTGTATCAAGACGTTTTATTACCATAATTGCACTAGTTTAGAGAGGTATTAACGACCTTAACTACAAGTTTGCTTATTAACGTAATTTACTTTAACTTTGCTGTATCAGTATTATTCGTTGAATTAAGCAGTTTTATACCCATAATTGCACAAGTTTACAGGGATATTAACAACTTTAACTACACAATTTGCTTTTTAACGTACTTTACTCTAACTTTGTTGCCTCAACTTAATTCATTGAATTAAGCAGTTTTATAGCCATAATTGCACTTGTTTACAGGGATACTAACAACTTTAACAACACAATTTGATTATTAAAGTAGTTTACTTTAACTTTGTTTTATCAACGTAACTCATTGAAATAAGCAGTTTTATAGCCATAATTGCTCTAGTTTACAGGGATATTAAAAACTACACAATTTGCTTATTAAAGTAGTTTACTTTAACTTTGTTGTATCAACATAATTCGCTGAATTAAGCAGTGTTATACTTATAATTGCACTTGTTTAAAAGGATCTTAACATCTTTAACCGCGCAGTTTGCTTATTAAAGTAGTTTAATTTAACTTTCTTGTATCAACATAATTCGTTGAATTAAGCATTTTTATGCTCATAATTGCACTAGTTTACAGGGATATTAGCAACTTTAACTACACAATTTGCTTATTAAAGTACTTTACTTTAACTTTTTGCCTGAACTTAATTCATTGAATTAAGCAGTTTTATAGCCATAATTGCATTTGTTTACAGGGATATTGACAACTTTAACAACACAATTTTTTTATTAAAGTAGTTTACTTTAACTTTGTTGTATCAACATTTTTCGCTGAATTGTGCAGTTTTATACCCATTATTGCACTTATTTACAATGATATTAATAACTAGGAAGTAAAAGCGCTCGCTTCGCTCGCGCTTTAACATTCCTAGCTCCTGCGGAGTGCTTTTTCATGGTTACCATTCAAATTCAGCAGGAAATCAGAGTTGGTAGATCCCCGGACCACCCCGAAGCCAAACAAGGGGTCGGAGAAGGGCCAGAGTAAGCCAAACTTTCAAACCAATGATCTATTGTTGTGCAACCTATTGTTCTATTGTTATTTCAAGCAATGGACACTTGCATTTCATTGTTTTCACATACTATATTGTGTAGCTCCGATCAAAACCCTATATCCTTGATGTTGCCTTGCAAAGAAAAATGTTCTAGATTGTGATCCTTCCACTACATAAGGAAGGATTAGAACACAAATCAGGTTCTTTTTCTCCACGGTGACTCGTCTTTTCATTGCAGTTTCAATCTTACCCTAAGGATTTCTGACTTTTCATTAAAATTTCCTAATCTTTTCGAATTTGACAAGTGGCATTTCACTCATTCGAAAAAGTGTGCGAGATTTTTTCAGAAAGGAAAATTTTTTACGGATTTTTTTTAAACATTCGTGGAAGCGAAAGGACTTTGGCGGAAGATGTGCAAGAAGTTTGAAATGCCCCTCGGAATTCGGGAGTAATGTCCCCAATCCCCACAATTTCTGCCACTGTTACAGAAACCTACCAATCTTTAAATTGCTCTAGTGCCTTTGCAGCAATACAGGAAACTGTGAAGGCAGTAGTAATACTTATTTCCTGTATAGTATGATTCAGGAAATAAGTGGAAATAAGTCAAACTATGGCAAGGCTTTCCTTGAATGAAATGAATAGCTGCTAAGTTATATTGCCTTGCATTGGAGATTATTCATTTTGTGATGATCTAAGAATGGAGTTTCTTATAACCAGTTTTTTATAAAAGGATCAGAGCAGTTTTATAAGGGTGCTCTGGGAGAAAATACTATGGTATGTTAGAATTCAACTTTTCATATGAATAAACTGCGATTTTATTGAAGTATGGAATATCTTGTTGGTTCCTATAGGTAACCTTTAGCCTCAAAGGATTCAGTGGCATGGGATATGTCCTTTCAATCGGACCATACGACAGCACGACCCCGGACCCTACGATCCCAGACCATACGATCCTACGACCATTCGACCATACGACCCCGGTCCAAAGTTTAATATATATAGCTTACAAAATTTTTTCACCACCGATGGTTTAGTGAACACGCAAGACATTAGTACGTGTCAAAGTTTTCTTGGTCTCGTAGAATTCCGTGTATTCATACTTAGCTAGCCAGTTGTTGTAAACAAAACCGGCCCCACTGAATACAATCAGAATGGATGAACATCCACAAATATGCACTTCTTTGCTTGATTCAAATCAGTGAAAGCAAATTTTCCATGTTTCAGTTGGAAGGCAATGAAAGTAACAGACTCAGAATAGAGGGCTATAAGGCATTTCGACCGTTAGGGTTACTCCAGTCTTCCTAACCTTTCTATTTTTTTTTAGAACAATAACAAAGAAGTAAGAAAGTTATATCTTAAATGCAAACATTTCTTTATTCTCATCCAGATCCCCAGTCACTCTATTGAGCACCTCTATTGACATTGAAAATAATGGAAGTATCAATATATCATAACAAAGTCTTGTTAACCAAATACATAAAACTTTGGCCTGGGGTCGTATTGTCGTATGATCTAGGGTTGTAAGTCCCGGGTCGCAGAGTCCTCGGGTCCGGTCAAAAGAACGTCTCAGTTTTTTTTGCGGATGATGAACACATTACGTGATAGGGCAGATTTTCAGTATTGCGAGTTGGCAAGCTAACTGCTGCATGTATGATATAAGTAAAAAGACTTCAGAAATGATCTTATAGCAGAAAATCTGTCCATCGTTGGACCTTGTGTGCTGAATTATCTTTCAGAGTTCGTAAACAAGTTGTACAAAAGATGATACTGATGAAGGAAAATAGTGATGAAGTCATTTACTAACTCCTTGAAAAATAGACCTAGGACCTGTCATCATTATCTATGGCAATCTACATAATTTTGAAATCATGGAAAAGCGATGAATCAGGGGAGTAGCAAAGGCAGTTGCTGGACTCAAAGTAAGCTTTGCTTAATTCAATACCAAACTTGCACTATTTTCATTCAGCAGCAGGACCCAAGAAATAGCTATTTCGTCATCAAATAAGAAAATTGTTTTGCCAAATTCAGACTCTGCATACCTCAGTTATGTTTTATAGCTTAGCCCCAGCGACGACTGAGTTGCTGAACTGTTATTGAGGTTATTTCCAAGTCACCCCTTTTGTAATAACCGAGGACTCTCCCTCGCTGTGAAACTTTAATCATACTCATACATAATAGGAACAGTTTGCAATCAAATTTTTTTTGAAAGAAGGATTGTTTTTGGATTTGGCCTTGAGGAGCCAGTCATCCCGTCAACATTTGGAAATGACGACTCTGTGTTCCTAGGGTCACAGGTCTGATTCGAGGGGCAAATCACTTCTCAAAATAGCGTACATGATTTTTGCGATTTTAGTGATTTCTAATGATTTTTCGTGTGATTTTCCAGTAATTTTTCAGTGATTTGTGATTTTTTGGTGCTTTCTATATGTGATTTTTCTTGTGATTTTTGTGATTTTGTAAGTGATTTTTTTGGGATTTCAAGTGAGGTGTACGAAAAAAAAATCAGTGAATTGCCCCTCGGTCTGATTTGTATTTCATGCCATTTTGGTCGAAGCAGAGAAACTCATGCTATGCGTATGGCCTTTAATAAAAGCGTCAAAAATCAGTTTCAAGAGTAATCACTTTGTAACTTGGGCCAAATCTTCACTAAGAATTGAGTGAAGGTTCTATGCGTTGTAATCAGTAAATGTATGAGCAGAAGACCTAAATAACTACAAGGGCAGACTCTGATTTTGTAGCACTGCGACAAAACCAAGTGGAGAGCCTCTGCAAAATAGGGCAATTACTTTGTTGTATCCAACATGAGCATTGAAATACTTTACCACAAGCCAGATAGAATCTGCAGTTAAAATAATATCAACTATTTGCAAGCTTTTACTCCCTTGGTGTCTGGAAAAAGCAGCTGCAAAACTTGTTTTTAGCTCAGATTGAACGCTGCCATCACATTTCTATGGCTGCCATCAGCATCCACAAAGAAAGGTCGAAGGTTAAGGCCTATTCTTGAACCACAAGAAAGCCTTTATCGTCAGCTATTCTTCATCGTTTTCCTGAAATTTTTGGAGGTAAGCAGTAGGCGTGAGGAGCTGCGTGCGGGAAAGTGTCACAAACAGGAATGTGCGTAACAAAACTCTTCATCGCTTATATATATAGATTTTAACTACACAATTTGCTTATTAAAGTAGTTTAATTTTACTTTGTTGTATCAACATAATTCGTTGAACTTAGCAGTTTTATAACCTTAATGGAAGTTTATGGTTTCCAACCTTCGTGTCGAAGATGGTACCAAATGATGATCATGATAACCTTAATTGCACTAGTTTACAAGGATTTTAAACAACCTTAACTACATAATTTTCAGATTAAAGTAGTTTACTTTAACTTTGTTGCATCAACATTTTTCGTTGAATTAAGCAGTTTTATACCCAAAATTGCACTAGTTTACTGGGATATTAACAACTTTAACAACACAATTTGTTTATAAAAGTAGTTTAATTTAACTTTGTTGTATCAACATAATTCGTTGAATTTTGCAGTTTTATACATATATATGCACTAATTTACAAGGATTTTAACACCTTTAGCAACACAATTTGTTTATGAAAGTAGTTTACATTAATTTTGTTGTATCAAGATAATTCGTTGAATTAAACAGTTTTATACCCATAATTGCAATAGTTTACAGGGATATTAAGAACTTTAACTACACAATTCGCTTACTGAAGTAGTTTACTTT
This sequence comes from Aurelia sp. 3 sensu Dawson et al. (2005), assembly GCA_964020215.1. Classification (NCBI taxonomy): domain Eukaryota; kingdom Metazoa; phylum Cnidaria; class Scyphozoa; order Semaeostomeae; family Ulmaridae; genus Aurelia; species Aurelia sp. 3 sensu Dawson et al. (2005). The sequence goes on from OZ026574.1 coordinate 14,462,329, forward strand.
AACTTTGTTGCGTCATTTTAATTCATTGAATTAAGCAGTTTCATACCCATAACTGCATTTGTTTAGAAGGATTTTAAAATCTTTAACTACATAATTTGCTTATTATAGTAGTTTATTTTAACTTTGTTGTATCCGTATAATTCGTTGAATTAAGCAATTTTATACCCATAATTGCACTAGCTTACAGGGATATTAACAACTTTAAATACACAATTTGCTTATTAAAGTAGTTAGCTTTAACTTTGTTGCGTCAACTTAATTCATTGAATTAAGCAGTTTTATACCAATAATTGTACTTATTTACAATGACATTAACAACTTTAACAACACAATTTGTTTATAAAAGTAGTTTAATTTAACTTTGTTGTGTCGACATAATTCGTTGGATTAATCATTTTTATACCCATCATTGCACTTGCTTACAGCTATGTTAACAAATTTATTAACACAATTTATTTAATAAAGTACTTTACTTTAACTTTGTTGTATCAACATTTTTCGCTGAATTGTGCAGCTTTATACCCATTATTGCACTTACCTACAATGATATTGATAACTTCAACTACACAATTTGCTTATTAAAATAGTTTAATTTTACTTTGTTGTATCAACATAATTCATTGAAATTAGCAGTTTTATACCCTTAATTGCACTAGTTTACAAATATTTTAAACAACTTCAACAATACAATTTGTTTATTAAAATAGTTTACTTTTACTTTTTTGTATCAACATAATTCGTTAAATTTAGCAGTTTTATACCCATAATTGCACTAGTTCACAATGATTTTAACAACTTTAACTACACAATTTGCTTATTAAAGTAGTGTACATTAACTTTGATGCGTCAACTTAATTCATTGAATTAAGCAGTTTTATTTAAAAGGATCTTAACATCTTTAACCGCCAAGTTTGCTTATTAAAGTAGTTTAATTTAACTTCGTTGCATCAACATAATTCGTTGAATTAAACAGTTTTATATACATATATGCACTAGTTTACAAGGATTTTAACACCTTTAACAACACAATTTGTTTATGAAAGTAGTTTACTTTAACTTTGTTGTATCAAGATAATTCGTTGAATTAAACAGTTTTATACCCATAATTGCAATAGTTTATAGGGATATTAACAACTTTAACTACACAATTCACTTACTAATATAGTTTAATCAACTTTGTTCTATCAGTATAATTCGTTGAATTAAGCACTTTTATACCCATAATTGCACTTGTTTACAGGGATATTAACAACTTTAACTACACAATTTGCTTATCAAAGTAGTCGACTTTAACTTTGTTGCCTCAACTTAATTCATTGAATTAAGCAGTTTTATAGCCATAATTGCACTTGTTTACAGGGATTTTAACAACTTTAACAACACAATTTGTTTATTAAAGTACCGGGTGTCCCAAAAACAGTATACAGATTTGGTCGACCCCAGCGACTAGAATATAGCGTGAATCACTCCGGAATGATTTTCAAAACATACCTCGATAGCTACCTTGAACATAGATACCTCGTTTGTAGATATCGGTTCGTTGAGAGTGAAGATATTAATCTTCAAAGGACAAATTTGCCTCACCTCGAAACCAGAGCTTAGGCGTTTGGGCCTAAGCAAATTCTTGAAGCGCAGTGAATATTATCAACAAAATTTGAAGACGGCACAACAGATGTGTTTTCCAAAATACAGTTTATATCAGACGTATCGTCAAGGGAGCTTCGAAATCAGCTTCATTCATCTCAATATCGACAATTGAGTTTTTTCTTACTATTACATCGGCGAAAAAACTCCTTTGAGCATCAACACACTCGTGCAACTGTCGAATCATTCCTTGAAGCGAATTTCATTTTTTCATTTCATTTTCATTTCATTCATTTAGGGAGGGTTGCCCTTCAACAAAGTTGTTTTTCAAGGGGCCCTCCATTAAAAACATCTACAATATAATCTAAAAATAAAAGTATTTCAAACCTAATTACAAGAAAAAAACCATAATGTTAAAACCTATTTACAATAATTGATAATTTACACTAAAAGAAAATATTTACAAAGAGAAAACAAATTACAATTTCAGGGCAAGGGTAGACCATGCAACGCCGGCAGCAGCCACCCCCGATCGACAGGCCAGCCCAGAGCAACCGACGACAATAGATCCAGTCACCAGTCGCTCTGACCCGGCCGGCCAACCAAGAGCACCCGCCGCCCCCGCCACAAAGTCCACCCCTGCCCTCATCTCTAAATAGACTTTTTAAAGCTATTCAGAGAGGATGCCTGTTTTGACTCAGCTGATAGGCTATTCCATAATTTTGCTCCACGAAACGAAAAACATTTTTGCCCATTCGCAGAATTTTTCTTTGGTAACCTCACATCAGTGCCGGTATTACGGAGGGTACGGGTGGAGCATTGTGAGTTTTTTGTAAATAGGCCACACAGGTATTGCGGAGCAAGCTCATTGAGTGATTTGAAGACCATTGTCTCAGATTCAATACTAATAAGTTGTTCAATGGTCTTCCAACCCAGTACTTCGATAAGTGGTCTGCTTGGGGTATCAAAGCTGCTATTTGTTACGATCCTGGCTGCCCGGTTCTGAAGCTTTTGCAACTGGTTTATTTCAGTAGAACCACAGCAACCCCAAACAGAACAACAATATCGAAAGTGAGGCTCAACAATACCTGTGTAGAGAGTTTTCAGAGTTTCCCTTGGTAGAAAATTCTTGGCATGTTTTAAAAAGCCAACAGCCCTTGAGACCTTGGCAGAAACAGCCTTAATTTGTTCTTTCCAATCCAAAGAACAGTCAATTTGTACTCCAAGGTATTTCGTTTTTTGGACTACTTCCAGCTCACTTTCACGAAGATTTAGATCCAAATCCAGATTTGTATCTTTGAGAATGTTACGTTTCTGCTTGGTGGTAATAAGCATAGAGTTTGTTTTTGCAACATTCAAGGAAAGCTTATTGCCTTGTAGCCAGGCGTCTAGATGCCTTAGATCATTGTTAATAGCCTTATTCAGCTGAGTTATATCATTGGACTGGTGGCACAGACTGGTGTCATCAGCATACATGGACACAGTAGAACCTTGGACAGCTTGTGGGAGATCATTGATGTAAATGAGGAATAGAAGAGGGCCAAGACATGAGCCTTGCGGCACACCGACTTCAATGTCCTCTATGTCTGAAGCAACACCATTGACCCTGCAAAACTGTTTCCGGCACGTTAGGTAAGACCTAAACCATGATAGCTCCCGATGCTGAACACCATAAACTTGGAGCTTTTTGCAGAGAATTTCATGGTCAACAGTATCAAACGCCTTTTTCAAATCAATGAATACTAGTCCCACAAGCTGACCAAGGTCCAGCCCATTGTACCAGTCCTCAGTATTTTTAAGTAAACAAGTAAGTGTAGAATGAAGGCGTAAGAAGCCAGACTGGTCAGGAGAAAAGAGATGGTTTTCTTCCATGTGCTGATACAGTTGGTCAAAAACAAGTTTTTCAAAGAGCCTTGAGATGACAGGTAAGACTGAAATTGGGCGATAATTGGACTTTTCTGTCTTATCCCCTTCTTTAAAAATTGGGGTGACTCTAGCAACCTTCCATGAGTCAGGAAACTGGCTTGTTTCAATTGAAGTATTAAACAAGGCAGCCAGAGAGTTTCCAATGAAAGGGAGAGCAAGTTTCAAAAAATAGCTAGAGATATTGTCAATCCCAAAGCTCTTTGCAGTCTTAACCTTGGCAAATGCAGCCCTGATATCTTTAACCTCAATTGTCTTGAAGTTAAACTCAGCCCTATCTTTGTTAACTTCATAGTCACCTGACAGAAGGGGATTAGGAACAGGGGCAATTTTGTTTGCAAGATCCTTACCTACAGAGCAAAAGAAGTTGTTCATTACATTAGAAATTTCTTTTTTGTGAACAGTTTCAGTACACAAGTCTTTGAGACATTCAATGTTACTAGACTTTGATCTCTTATTAAGCAGCTCATTAATTGTCTTCCAAGATTCCTTCATGTTGCCTTGACAGGACGAAATCTTGTCAGTATAATATTGCTTCTTAAGATGACTATTCATAGTATTGACCTTATTACGGACCTGCCTATATGAGTCCATTAGAAATTGGGACTTTCTTTTGGATGCAGCCTTTTTTAGCTTATCCCTAGTCTGCATTAGGGCCTTAAGGTCTTTATCAATCCAGGGGCAATATTTCTCTGAGACACGCATTTCAGTTATTGGGGCATGTTTGTCTATTATCAGAGAAAACAAGCTGGACCAATAGTTAACAAGAGCATTGATATCATCAGTTTCACTGAACATCTGCTCCCAGCATATGCCAGAAACATCAGCCAAGAATGCTTCCTTGTCAAAATTTTTCATTTTACGAGTTTTAATCATTTTATGGCCCTTTTCAACTGCACCATTAAATTTACGAATGCAGTACACCATATAATGATCACTCAAAGTAACTTTATGCACTCCAGCTTCAACAATGTTCCTGGCACATGTTGTAGCTACATGATCAATGATAGAAGAGGTAGTTAAAGTGACCCTAGTTGGTTCCTCAACAAGCTGTTTGAAGCTGAATAGCTCATACAGACCAGTCATGTGTTTGGTGTCATTATCAATGGGCTGTTCAGCTTGTTTTGTAGGTAGATCACAATTTGTGTCTCCTAAAAGGATAATTTCTTTCCCCTCCTTGTCCAAATAGGAAAGGACCTTTTCTAGCTTATCAAAAGAAGCAACAGGGTCACTAGGTGGCCTATACCAAGCAAGAACAAGAAAGGATTTGCTTTTGGGAGGTTCAACCTCTATACAGATGATTTCTAAATCATCAGCTGGGACATCAGGCCGAGGTTTGTATTTGATGGAGTCCCTAATGTAGATTGAAACTCCACCACCATTGCAAGTCCTGTCCAAGCGTTCCTGCTGGTAGCCAGCAACATTAGTCAACTCTTTTGGGTAGTCTGGGGCAAGTTTGGTCTCATTTAGAGCAAGGATATGAATACCTAGGTCTGTCATCAGTATTTTAACCTCATCAAGGTGACTACGAAGACCATTGACATTCAGGGATGCAATTGCCATGCCCTTCCTGTAGCCCATATGCTGATGACACCCTGTCTTTGAGACATTATCTTGACCAGCATTTTTAAAAGTTTCAGGTTTACCTGGTGCCATAGTTTTGTTGGCATCCTCTCCTACTATGGAGCTACCTAGACTTACAAGTATTTCACCCTAAGTTCACATGATTAACTATGTTCTGTGTAAAAAGTTTGATTCCCTGGTCATTCAGATGTAAACCGTCATGACAGAGATGACGAAAGGTGATATTTGTGTGTTCTAAAAAGTCATACCCATGAGATGAACAGAACTTCTTCAGCAGCATATTTGTTTCCAATATTGTAATGTTCAGGGATGTCTTGTCTTTCCTGAGCATAATTGATGAAATAGTTATTCTAACATCTGGGTTCTTTTCTTTGATCCTCTCTGTAATATCATCAAAATTGTCTACGATTTGTTTTGGAGTGCTAGTTGCTACATCATTAACTCCAACATGCAAGATAACTTCTTTAGCCTTTGGCACATCCAAGGATAATTGCTGACCTTGGCGTTTTACCACTTGGTTTGATCTCAGACCACCAATTCCATGTGATTTCACATTGGGCATCTTTGAATCATCTAATCTTTTGACATGAGAATCCCCCAGGACTAAAGTGACGTTGTTACTGTTTGCAGATGGCTCCTTTTGAATGGTGTTCCTCTCATTTATCCCTTTTCTCTTTCCTTGAACATTGTTATTTCGCATATTATTTGATCTTGCTGGGTTTTGGTACTGCCCTTTTGAAGAACCTTTGTTTGGCCTATTCTGATGACTTGCTGGTAGCCAGGGTTCAGCTGCATGCTCTTTTTCATCAAGAAGTTGATTAATGAAGGTTTGCATTGTGGTGAGACGTTCTTTGAGGCTGGAGTTTTCTGATTTTAGCTTAGAAATTGAGTCCGCCATATCTGAGACCTGTGGATTGCACCTTTTCGCCTTGATTGATTCATTGTTGGTTTGACTTTGGTTAAAGCCTGTTTCTTGTGACTCATTATCCTCATCAATAACCAGGCAATTAATGCTGACATCTTGGACCGACTTCTTTTCGTTCACTTTAGGTACTGGCCCTCTATTTTCAGCTAAAAGCTTTGTCAAGTTTGCCACTTGATGTTTCAAATCGTTTACTTCAGTCTTAACAGCATTCATATTCTTTACACTCATTTTGCATCCTTCACAGAACCATGGAAAGATACTTTCAATGGCAGTTTCATCAAGTCCATCTAATCCAACACACGAAAGATGCTGCCAAACATCACACATGTCACATCTTATCATCTGTTCAGCAGACTCGCCTCTCTGGTCAAATTTGCAGGTCACAATGCAGTGCTTTTCAAGAGCTTGTAGTGATTGAGCCCTTGATGACAGCGCAAAATAATGTGTTATCTTCCTCATCCCATCCACAATGTCCGAATCGGTAGGAATGGGAGGTGCACTGTTCTCCTGTGGAGGCTCCTGCGACTGTGTTTGTACGATTGTTGTTGTGCTTTTTGCAGTACGACTTCTGGTAGATTTTGGAGATACTTGACTTGAGCTGCCATGGCTGACTTTCGTTTGGGGCTGTTTTGACTTTGCTGTTTCTGATGTATCAGTCTTCTTTGTCGTTTTCTTGGTATTCTTCGCAGCTGGGGCCTTGTCTGTAGCTTTGCTTTTCTTTTGATTTTGTTTAGCTTTTGCTTTTCTTTGCCCCTTCTGTTGTTTTCCACCTTCAGCTTCGTTCGATTCATTGCTGCAGGTGTCCTGCACGCCTTCGCCTAGGCCCATTATTAGGCCATCACTGGCCTGGCGGCAAGGAGAATCAGGAATACCTTCATTTGGGGCAGCGTCCTCTTCAGCAGTCGAGGGAATGCTATCTGTTGTATCATCCAGTTTGATTGAACTCTCCATGAGTGAAACATACAATGTAGGCTTTGTTTAGCAGTTATTTATTCATTTACTCAAATGCAAATTTCGAACTCGTGTATATAGGACCGTCCGCCACTCATCCACTCTGTAGTCTCTCAGGAATCTGTAGTGTAAATTTGTTATCAGATCTCTCAGGAGTCAAGACTGGAAGGTCTAAAGATCTTCTGGGGACCAAAAGATGTCTCCTATCTTGTTGATGACCCACCTGGGAAAGCAGCTTCGAAGATAAGTCATGATCAGCTTGATCTCGAGAGATCTGATAACAAATTCTTTTCAAGGAATGATTCGACGATGTCAAAAGCGCCTTGAGCTCAAGGGAGTACTTTCACAGATGAATAGCATGTGTGATTTCGGAGCTTCTTTGACGACAGGTCTCACATAAACTGCATTTTGTAAAACACATCTGCTGTGCCGTCTTCAAATTTTTTTGATTTTATTCACTGCGCTTCAAGAATTTGCTTAGGCTCAAAAGCCAAAGCACTGGTTTCGAGGTGGAAGCAAATTTGTCCTTTGAAAATTAATATCTTCACTCTCAAAGCACAGATGTCAAAAAGCATGGTATCTATGTTCAAGTTAGCTATCGAGGTATGTTTTGAAAATTGTTTCGGATTGATTCACGCTATATTCTTATTGCTAGGGTCGACGAAATCCGTATACTGTTTTTTAGGACACCCAGTAGTTTACTTTAACTTCGTTGCGTCAACATAATTCATTGAATTAAGCAGTTTTATACCCATAATTGCATTTGTTTAGAAGGGTTTTAAAATCTTTAACTACACAATTTGGCTATTAAAGTAGTTTAATTTAAGTGCGTTGTATGAACAGAATTCGTTGAATTAAATTGGTTTAAGCCCATAATTGCACTTGTTTACAAGGATCTTAACATCTTTAACCATTCAATTTTCTTTCTAAAATAGTTTACATTAACTTTGTTGTATCAACATAACTCGTTGAATTAAGCAGTTTTATATCCATAATTGCACTAGTTTACAGGGATATTAACAACTTTAACTGTCCAATTGGTTTATTGAAGTTGTCTACTTTAACTTTGTTGCCTCAACTTAATTCATTGAATTAAGCAGCTTTATATCAATAAATGCACTTGTTTACAAGGATTCTAACATATTTAACCACACAATTTTCTTTTTAAAGTAGTTTAATTTAACATTGTTGTATCAACATATTTCGTTGAATTAAGCAGTTTCATATCCATTATTGCACTTATTTACAGGGATATTAATAATTATAACTCGAAAATTTGCTTATTAAAGTAGTTTAAGTTAACCTCGTTGTATCAAAATAACTCGTGGAATTTAGCTCTTTTATACACATAATTGGAAGAATTTTAACATCTTTAGCTACACAATTTGTTTTTTAAAGTACTTTACTTTCACTTTGTTGTATCAACAATTTTCGTTGAATTTAGCAGTTCTATATCCATAATTGGATTTGTTTACAAGGATTATAAAATTTTTAACTACACAATTTGCTTATTAAAGTAGTTTACTTTAACCTTGTTGTATCAGCATAACTCGTTGAATTAACCCTATTCCTGTAGGGGGGCGGAGAATTTTTCCCCACCCTCAAAACTTTTAAAGTTTTGATATACAAGGCAATATTTATTGATAAATCCTCATAGATATGTGAATAAAATTTATCGGTCCTCAATAGGAAGAAAAAATTGTTGTCACGTGACATATATATAACGTCATCACTCATGTGACACAATTTTCGGAAAAGTAAGTTTTATTTGATTCCGTTGTGTGGTATAGCATTCAAAAGCTTATAGAAATAGGGCAAAGATAAGCTAAAAATTTTGCCTCAGCAGCTGTTTTTACGGGAGTTAAGTAAATTTTTGTCACGTGCGACTGAATCTTGACGACATTGAAAACATGCGAAAAATGTGGTTAACAATAAGATAAAGTCCACATAGTACTAATATTTCAACTACATGTGACGTCTTTCATCAATAACTTTGCAATTATCCAAACATTCATTGAATTAGAGGCATTATTCACTGTGGGGAAAAATTAACCCCACCCTTACAGGAATGTGAGCTACCGATTGACCCTACAATAATAGAGTTAAGCAGTTTTATACCAATAATTGCACTAGTTTACAATGATTTAACTACACAATTTGCTCATTAAAGTAGTTTACTTTAACTTTGTTGTATTAACATAATTCGTTGCATTAAGTAGTTTTATACCCATAATTGCACTTGTTTACAAGGATCTTCGCATCTTTAACCACACAATTCATTCATTAAAGTAGCTTACATTACTTTTGCAGTATCAACATAATTCGCTGATTTGCGCAGTTTTATACCCATAATTGCACTAGTTTATAAGGATTTTATCAACTTTAACAACATAATTGGTTTATTAAAGTAGTTTACTTTATTTTTGTTTTATCAACTTAATTCGCTGAATTGCGTAGTTTTATACCCATTATTGCACTTATTTGCAGGGATATTAATAAGTTTAACTACACAATTTGCTTATTAAAATAGCTTACTTTAACTTTGTTGTATTAACATAATTCCTTGTATTAAGCAGTTTTATACCCATAATTGCACTTGTTTACAAGGATCTTCGCATCTTTAACCACACAATTCATTCATTAAAGGCAATCTGTCTCATTCATAATTGACCGAGATTATAAAAGGGGATTAGAAATTTGTATGGCAAGATTAACCGAAAAAGAATTGAAAAGAGATCATTTTGTGAATTGAACTGAATTTTTATCATGCGAAAAATTCAAAGAGTCTGGGCTCTAGCTCGTTTCCTTTGTCCAGGCTTTGTTCCCTAAACCAATCACCTGCGTGACAGAGCTCCTTTAAAGTCGCTTACATTACTTTTGCAGTATCAACATAATTCGCTGATTTGCGCAGTTTCATACCCATAATTGCACTAGTTTATAAGGATTTTATCAACTTTAACTACACAATTTGCTTATTAAAGTAGTTTACTTTTACTTTATTGTATCAACATAATTCGTTGAATTAATCAGTTTTATACCCATAATTGCACTGGTTTATAACGATTTTAACATCTTTAACCGCACAAATTGGTTATTAAAGTAATTTAATTCATTTTTGTTGTATCAACATAATTCGCTGAATTGTGCAGTTTTATATCCTTTATTGCAGTTATTTACAGGGATATCAATAATTTTAACTACACAATTTGATTATTAAAGAAGTTTAATTTACCTTTGTTGTATCAACATAATTCGTTGAATTAAGCAGTTTTATACAAATAACTGCACTAGTTTACAAGGATTTTGACACCTTTAGCCACACAATTTTTTTTAAAAGTAGTTTACTTGAACTTTGTTGAATCAACATAATTCGTTGAATTAAGCAGTTTTATTCCCATAATTGCACTTGTTTACAAGGTTCTTAACATCTTTAACTACACAACTTTAACTAGACTTAAAAAGGCTGCTCTTAAGAGTAAGTCTACTATTCTCATGGATGCATACAGACAAGCTCAAAATAAGGCCAACTCTGTGTTAATATCAATCTCAAAAAGCAATATTTTTCTATAAAAATCTCTGAATGTAAAGGAAATGTGAAAGAGTCTTGGAAAACAATCAATGAAGTTCTGAACAAGAAATCCAAATCCTGCAACATTGATTGTATCAAGGACTCTGGGAATGCTATTGTTAATAAAAAAGACTTTTCAACCGCCATGAATAGTTTCTTCTTTAGAATTGGTGAGAAACTAGCCAGTAAAATTGATGCCACCCCTAACCCACTTCTGTCTGAGGATATTACTGGTAGGAGTAACAATGTTCAGTTTCAGTTTCGGATCATTGGAGTGCAGAAACTCAGGGATGCGATTGCCAAGACCAAAACTTCAAAGAGCTTTGGGAGTGACAGTATCTCCTGTTATTTCCTGAAACTAGCTTTGCCTTTTATTAAAGTCTCATTGGCATGTTTGTTCAATACGTCACTTGAAACAAGCCAATTTCCAGACTCATGGAATTTGGCCAGAGTTACACCAATCTTCAAGGAGGGAGACAAGGCTGATAAATCAAATTATCGCGCTATTTCAGTTTTACCTGTTGTCTCAAGGCTCTTTGAAAAACTTGTTGTACCAGCACATGTACGATAATGGCCTCTTTTCATCTGAGCAGTCAGGCTTTTTGCGCCTTCATTCTACAGTAACGTGCTTGCTTAAAAGTACTGATGACTGGTACAATGGGCTGGATCTCGGAAAGCTCGTGGGACTCGTATTTATTGACCTGAAAAAGGCATTTGATACAATTGACCATGATATACTCTGTAAAAAATTAAAATATTATGGTATTCAGGAGCGGCAGTTAGCATGGTTCGAATCTTACCTTGCCAATAGGAAACAATTTTCCAGGGTGAATGGCATTGACTCATCAGTTGAGGAAATAAGTGTCGGTGTACCCCAAGGCCCATGTCTTGATCCCCTTCTTTTCCTCATTTATATTAATAATCTCCCACGATCTGTCCAGGGATCAAGAATGTCCATGTATGCTGATGACAAGCGTATCTGCCATCAATCCTCTGATATTGCTCAGCTGAATGGGGACATCAACAGTGACCTTGCACTAGTTGAAGATGGCTCAAGGGTAATAAACTCTCTCTTGATGTAATGAAAACACATGCCATGCTCATTTCCACAAAATCGAAGCATAAAACTTTAATAAATCAAGGGGAATCTTTGAAGTTAGAAATTCGGAATGATGAACTTGAAGTTGTGCAAAAAACAAAATATCTTGGGGTGCAGATTGACAACAAGTTGGATTGGAAGGAACACATCAAGACAGTTTCCTCAAAGGTCTCAAGAGCAATTGGCTTTTTGAAACATGCAAAATCATTTCTCCCATAAAAGACTCTGAGAACTATGTACACAGGTATTGTGGAGCCGCATTTTCGCTATTGTTGTTCTGTTTGGGGCTGTTGTGGTCTGACTGAGATAAACCATTTGCAAAAATTACAAAACCGGGCTGCACGTATTATAACTGGCAGTCGCTTTGATGCACCGGGCTTGCCATTTGTAAAAAGACTTGGCTGGGAGACCATTGATGAGCTAATCAGCAGTGAGTCTAATATCATGGTCGTCAAATCCCTTCATGGTCTTGCTCCACAATACATTCGCGCACTTTAGCTCATCAGAAAAGTCGAATTTTCAACACAATCATTAAAGATTTGTGTCAAAGGCTCCACTAACAAATCAGAATTGGATTTAAGAATTTTAGGAGGGATATTTGTGTGTGTTGTAGCTTTCTTAGGATTCAAATTCCTAACCTCCTTGTCAACTGCATCAGGGGTAACTTTTTGAAAAACAAAAGGGCCAGCATTTTGATAGTGACCTTTGATTTTTAGAATGCTTGGATGATTTGCAAATTTTTGTACAGCTTTCTCAACAGGGTCCGAGATTCCTACTGATGCATTTTCATTATTGGAATTTTCATTTATTCCAAGAGAATCACTAACGGTTACGAAAAATTCATTCATAGTTTCTGCTACTTCAACATCGTTGGAAATAATTTTTTCTCCTTCCGTCAAAACAATTTTGTTATTAGAATGTAATTTGTCAGAGAAAACAGGTTTCACAGTCCTCCAGAATTTCTTATTGTCGGTGATATGTGAGATGTCTAGATTGTTGTAATAATTTCTTTTTTCTTTTCGAAATAACTTAACACAAGAATTTCGCTGTTTGCGAAACCTGTTCCAATTTTCAGCAGTTCGATCTTCGTTATATTTATTACGCAGCCTAGAACGCAACATGGTAGCTTTACGCAAAGCACGTGTCATAAATGTTTTATCATTTGCCCGGACATATCTTTTCTTAACTGGAGCATGTTTGTCTAGATCTCTTCCCAAGAATGGACCAACCAATACCAGGACTAACTTTAGGCCAATTAGCGTTCTGCCGACGGTCTCAAAGCTGTTTGAAAGAATAATGGACAAACAGATAGTTGCTTATATTACACCTTTTTTATCTTCACTTCTCTGTGGTTTTCGACAAGGTTACAGTGCTCAACATGGTCTCGTAAGACTTTTAGAAAAACTCAAGGTTAGCCTTGATGAAAGTGGTAAGGCAGGGGCAGTATTGATGGATCTCTCCAAGGCGTTTGATTGAAATAGACATGATCTCTTGATTGCAAAATTGCATGCCTATGGCTTTTCGTATGAAGCGTTAACACTCCTTAACGATTACCTCACAAACAGGCAACAGAGAGTCAAGGTGAATGGTTCTTTCAGTTCTTGGAAAGACGTAACACGAGGTTTCCCGCAGGGGTCAGTCTTAGGTCCTTTGTTGCTTAACATATACGTCAATGATCTCTTACTTTTTATTCAAAATTCAGATATCTGTAATTATGCAGATGATACCACAATCTATGCTTGTGATAAGAATCTGGAAAACATAACTCATAAGCTTGAAAATGACTGTAATGTAGCATTAGAATGGTTTGCCAACAACTTCATGAAATTAAATGCAGATAAATGTCATCTGTTGGTCATTGGGCAGAGATGTGATGATCAAGTTGCTGTTAAGATTGGAAATGCTGAAGTCGTTAATAGCTCTGGAGAGAAATTACTTGGAGTTCATATTGATAGCAAACTCTCCTTTGACCATCACGTCTCGAAACTTTGCCAAAATGCCAGTAATAAACTTTATGCACTTGCCCGCATATCCCCGTATATATGGATCATAACAAACTAAGAATCTTGATGAGGGCATTTATTACCAGTCAATTTCAATACTGCCCTTTAGTCTGGATGCTTCACAGCAGGCAGCTGAACCAAAAAATCAACAAAATACAGGAAAGGGCATTGAGAATTACATATAAGGACACCGAATCGACTTTTAGAGACCTATTACAGAAGGACTGTGCAGTCACTATTCATACAAAGAACTTGCAAATACTTATGAATGAGATGTACAAAACCAGAAATGACCTAAATCCTTCATTTATGCAGGAAATTCTCCGTGAAAATACGACTCACTACAATTTTCGTAACAATAACGAATTTATTCAACCAAGAGTGAGATCAGTCAACAACGGCTCAGAAAGCGTCAGATTTAAAGGTCCGCAGCTGTGGCAAACTTTACCACTAACAATACGCAATTCAGAATCCCTTTGTCAATTTAAAACAAAGATAAAAAATTGGTACGGTGAAAATTGTCAATGCAGGTTATGCTGCACATTTGTTCCGAACCTAGGCTTTTTATGATGCACATTTTTAGATATCTGTTTTATACTGTTTAATTTTGATGATTTGTAAGTTTTTTATCCACCATTTTTTATGCAATATCTGAATTTTGTAATGTTTTTAGGTTGGAATTAATTAGCTATTTTTAGCTATTTTTATTCTCATCCAACTGTAAAGAAATTGATAATAATAATAATAATACATGTCCAATCCATTCACAAAGACATCCCAGCTAGCCTCAAGGAATCTTAGGAATTCAGCAACAGATCTAAGAGTACCAAAGAAAAAGTCAACAAATGGGCAGAAATGCTTCTCTTTTAGAGGTGCTAAATCTCGGAATGGCCTCTCAGCTGAGCATAAGGATGCTTCCACAACTTACCAATTCAAACGTGTTGACAATCAGTAGGTGTATATATGTATTTGGATTTCTCTTTATTGTCAATATTCATTTTAGATCTTAGGCTATTTTATTAGTATTTTATGAAATTGTAATTGGGTTAATTTAGTTTTTTTTCCAATATATTTTAACTTGTATGTATTTGAGTGGAGGGCCCCTTGTAAATCATCATTGCTATTAATGAAAGGCTACCCTCCTTAAAAATTTGAAAATGAAATGAAATGAAATGACAATTTGCTTATTAAAATAGTTTACTTTAACTTTGCTGTATCAACATAACTCGTTGAATACCCATGATTGCACTAGTTTACAATGATTCTATTATCTTTAACTACACAATTTGCTTATTAAAGTAGTTTACTTTTACTTTGTTGTATCAACATAATTCGTTGAATTAAGCAGTTTTATACCCATAATGGCACTTGTTTACAACGATTTTAAAATCTATAACCGCACAATTTGCTTATTTAAAGTAGTTTACATTATTTTTGTTCTATCATCATAAGTCACTCAATTGCGCAATTCTATGCCCATTATTCCACTAGTTTACAAGGAATTTAACATCTTTCACCACACAATTTGCTTCTTAAAGAAGTTTACTTTAACCTTGTTGTATCAACATAATTCGTTGAAGTAAGCAGTTTTATACCCATAATTGCACTAGTTTAAAGGGATATTAACAATTTTAACTACACAATTTACTTGCTAAAGTAGTTTACTTCAACTTTGTTGTATTAACATAATTCGTTGTATTAAGCAGTTTTATTCCCATTATTGTACTTGTTTACAAGGAGTTTAGCATCTTTAACCACACAATTCGCTTATTAAAGTAGTTTACATTATTTTTGTTCTATCATCATAATTCCCTGAATAGCCAATTTTATCCCCATTATTGCACTTATTTACAGGGATATCAACAGCTTTAACTACACAATTTCCTTACTAAAGTAGTTTACTTTTACTTTTTTTGTGTCAACTTAATTCATTGAATTAAGCAATTTTATACCCATAAATGCACTTTTTTACAAGGATTTTAACATCTTTAACTACACAATTTGCTTACTAAAGTAGTTTACTTTAACTTTGTTGCATCAACATAATTCGTTGACTTTGCAGTTTTATACCTCTAATTGCACTAGTTTACAATGATTTTAACATCTTTCACCACACAGTTTGCTTATTAAAGTAGTTTACATTGTGCTTATTAGTGTTGTATCAACATAATTCGTTGAATTAAGCAGTTTATACCCATAATTGCACTTGTTTACAACGTCTTTAACAGCTTTAACCGCACAAATTGCTTATTAAAGTAGTTTACTTTATTTTTGTTGTATCAACATAATTCGTTGAATTGTGCAGTTTTATACCCATAACTGCACTAGTTTACAAGGATTTTAACATCTTTCACCACATAATTTGCTTATTAAAGTAGTTTATTTTAACTTTGTTGTATCAATTTAATTCGTTGAATTAAGCAATTTTATACCCATAATTGCACTGGTTTAAAGGGATATTGATCATTTTAACTACAAAACTTACTTACTAAAGTAGTTTACTTTAACTTTGTTGCGTCAAATTAATTCATTGAATTAAGCAGTTTTATTCCTACTTGTTTACAAGGAGTTTAGCATCTTTAACCACACTATTCGCTTATCAAAGCAGTTTACATTACTTTTGTAGTCAACCTCGTCCCCAGGGCCTTTTGTCATATTGGGACGGAGACGAAAAGGCCCTGGCATCGGCTGGTCACATGACCATCAAAACACCGTCTCTCAGTGGGTGTCATAAATTATAGCAACCACTGCCTTGCAATAGAAAGGGGAAGGCATTTCAAGCCCCCTTTAGAAAGAGAAAGAAGATTTTGCAGATCCTGCCAAAACACAGTTGAAAATGAAACACACTTCATCCTTTCATGCCAAAATTATATCACTGAACGCACAACGTTCCTAAATAGAACCCAAAATCTCTGCCCCAATTTTAGTAATATACCAACTGATGAACAGAAGCGTATATACTTAATGTCCAACGAAGATGAACTTCTTCTGCAAACAATTTCTGAATTTCTTCATGATATATATACCAAACGCTTGGCTTTAGAAAACAGTAATCAATAGGCTTTCTCGAATTTATTGTAGTTTTGAACAATTTAGCTGTAACCTCTTAATTTTGTAGTCTTTGTTTTACATTTAATCTTTTTTTTCGTTTTCTGTAGCTGTGGTCGACCATGTATCGAATGATATAGTGTCTATAATGGAAAAAAAATAATGTATGCAAGATTTTAGGCCACAGCTATATTGCTGCATGGCGGAGACAGGTAGCAGCAGACAGCCAAAGTTTCTGTCAGTTTCCAAAGGTTGTCAATCTTACTATCGAATCATGATCAATGTTTTTGTCTAAAGCCAAAGCAGGTGCAGTGTTTTGAAAGTCTGATCGATGGCTCAGATGCAATCGCAGTTTTGCCAACTGGTTATGGGAAGTCCCTCCTCTTCCAGCTTCTGCCCGATATCCTTCCAACGAAGACGACAAGCAATATTGTGTTGGTCGTTACTCCCCTGAATTCGATCATTGAAGATCAACTGATGGTTTGTAAGTTCTCCATATTTTCTCAATGACTTCAGGGAAACTTGTCATTTGACCAGATTTCAAATACATTTCGAGTTGAGAGTTACTTGAATTGTTTGTACAAAGTATTATTCTTCGGTCATGCACCTCCGAGTAACACGAAAATAATCAAAATGTTATTTTTAAATTACCTTCATTCAGTCTCAAGGAAGTTTCCTTATCAAAACAAATGTATCAAAATGCCGCAGGAAGTTTGACAACGAATTTTGCCGGCCAAAGGAATTGCAAGGTTTTTGTTCTCAACCTCGTCCCAAGGGCCTCTTGTCATATTGGGACGTCTCCGTCCCAATATTATAAAAGGCCCTGGGGACGAGGTTGGATTATTCTTAATTTTGAGAGAAATGAATTTCGAAACTTCGATCACAAACGGAAGTGATTTTGACATCCACAACAACAAACCGGTAAGTCATTGATTTGAATTGTATATAATTCATGTGAAAAGCAACAGCCAATCGGATTGCTTAGGTGACCAGCCGATGCCAGGGCCTCTTCGTATCCGTCCAAATATGACAAAAGGCCCTGGGGACGAGGTTGTTTTGTAGTAACAACATAATTCGCTGAATTGTGCAGTTTTATACCCATAATTGCACTAGTTTACAAGGATTTTAACAACTTTAACGACACAATTTGTTTATTAAAGTAGTTTACTTTAACTTTGTTGTATCAACATAGTTCGTTGAATTTAGCAGTTTATACCTATAATTGCACTAGTTTACAACTTAACTACATTAACAACTTAACTACACAATTTGGTTATTAGAATAGTTTACTTTCACTTTGTTGTATCAACATAGCACGTTGAATTATGCAGTTTTATACCCATAATTGGGCTATCTGTAAAACATGGAGTGTGGAATGATGGAATGGAATGATGGAATGGAATAATTGAATGGAATGATGGAATGGAATGATGGAATGAATTCCTGAAATACAAATTACAGGAAGTGAGCATAGGCGACATTCGTCTGAGCATGCGCCGACTTTTGGGGATGACTTACTAAATGGTGGGTTTGCCTCGTTTCGGAGTGGCGGGAAATCTTGAATCTCTCTTGAAAGCTGACGCCATCGGCCTAAATTTTTGCGCGTTTGTTTATGCGCTGGCAACGCAACGATCGCTGGCAAGCTGAACAAGACAGTCTCCATTTCGACGCAACGATCGCTGGTCACAAAATTGTGCGATCCTTGTGTCACCAGAGATCCTTGTGATCATATGGAAACCAGGCATGGGCTTTAAAAGCATATAGCTTTACAAGCATTTATGATTTATCAATACGACCGAGGGGCAAATCACTGATTTTTTTTGTACATCTCCCTTGAAATCACAAAAAAATCACATCAAAAATCACAGAAAAATCGCATGCAAAAAGCACTGAAGTCACAAATTACTGAAAAATTACGGAAAACTCACAAGGAAAATCATTAAAAATCACAAAAAAATACAGAAAGAAATCACGCGATTCTAAAATCACAAAATCGAGTACGTTAATTTGAGAATTAATTTGCCCCTCGAACACGACTACCAACTTTGCTTTCAAAGAACTCCCCTAAAGTTTGTTTCTTTCATTTCTTAAAGAGAATGCGACAATACGTGGAGAACAAAGGGACTCCCCTAAGAGTCCCCACTGTCGCTTCTTGAAGAGAATACGTAGAAAACAGAGAGAATCCCTGAAGACTCGTTTCTTTGGTTTCTAATAGAGAATGCAACAATACAAAGCGAACAAAAGGAACCCCCTTAGATTTGCTACTTAAAGAGAATGCGACAATAAAGTAGAGAACAAAAGGACTCCCCTGACACCTACACCTCATTGCTAGGATAATCAGGTCGTTTCAAGTCATTTCAGCCTCGATCCCGATTTCGACAGCTCGTTTCAGATGGTTTCAACTCGTTTCAGCTTGTTTCAGCTCGTTTCAGCTCGTTTCAGGTGGTTTCAGCTCGTTTTAACTTATATAAATTACGAGGCATTTTGCCAGAATACTGCTACATATGTTTCAGTTTCAGTTTAGTTTCAGTTTATTCATTCATCAATCAATCCTAAATACAATTCTACACATTACATTACAACCTAAATACATACAAACATACCATACTACACAAAAATAAATTAATTAAACTAAGTTACACTACAAGACTAAGAATTGAATTAACAACAGTAATGAAAATAGACGGAAAGAAAGAAATTACTTTACATGATTGTATTTAAGATTGATTGATTAAGGAGGAGCTCTCTAAGTAGGTAAACTAATCGAGAGAGAGCCCCCCCCATAAAAAACAAAGAAACTAAAAAATAGATTTTTAATAAAAACAAGAAGAACCAAAAAAAGAACAAATACAAATTTTTACTAGATAGCAACCAGAAACCAGATGAGCCCCAATCATATAAATCATATATGATTAACTAGAGTTTTAGTTTTGTGAATAAGAGTTACATATGGCAAAGACATAAAACAAAGAAAATGCTGCCAAACCCCTGCTTACTTTATTACACCCCCCAGTAACGACCCCACTGAAACGCTGCCTCGCCAAGCTAAAATGATGACCTGCTAAGTTTGAGTTCAAAGCGCGCTCCCCGCCTTGTTTCCGTAGCTTCCCCGTTGAAATATGTTTCCACATCAAAAATTATACAAGTTTCATCTCTGATAATAGCCGAAAGTTTTACTTCCCCGTCACGATAAACAAGGGCAGATTTTGTTTTGAGCCAATCAGCGAGTTTGTTTACATTTGGAAGATTGACCAATCACACTACGTAATCTAAGATCACGTGATACACTGTGATCTTGCGGGAAACCAGAAGCTGTGTGGATGAATACAAAAATACCCTTCCCCAAAAACAGACGACGTGCAAGTGGACTTTTGACCAACCATAAATGTTTTTACATTTTCTGTTAGACTACAAGTTTGTCGAAAATTCTACCGCCTCGGATTTTGATATTCAACTTAGATCGAGAGAAATCTTTGTTCGAATAACGCCTTAAAATCAGGTTAGCGCCCAATTTTTCGGGTTCAACAGAAAGATATTTCTTCACTGACTACTTCCATCATTGCACAGTTGCTACAAACATTGATTCGTAGACAACATGTAACTTATCTCCATGAAATTTTCGGTGTTGCACAGCTTTTGATAGGGGCAGTTTCTTCTACGCCATCGAGAGCGGTTTCGTTTTCTAAAGCACTACAATCACATTCTAAAGGGCTAAGTCCTGACGCAACTCAACAAGAAACTACCAATAATGTCCAAAACAAAATGCATGTCACACGGTGCAAGGTACTCACCAATTCTTTATTTCTATGATAAACAAAGGCTGGTTAAGTCGAAAAATCCATAGGTTGCATGTGAACAAACGAACTAAGCCAGAATAATTGTTTATTTCCACTAGTTTGAGAAGCACAGTCCTCCGTCTACTCCTCTCAAATTCTGAGCTAACAATGGTGCAAAACTGATCACGTCTCAAAAAGTAGCGTTAGTTCGCATAAACAAGTCGATTTCTTATCCTTAGATAATTATTTTTCGGTTTATCGAGGGAAAAGTTGGGAAATAGACAACAGGATCAGGACAGATTCTGATGAAGGGGTCAGGTCAAATGAAATGTACAACTCATTTAGTCTCCTGTACTGTTGTCTATTTCCCAAATTGTTATCTCAAAACAGCGAAATAATTATCGAAAGATCTGAAATCGACTTGTTTATGCAAACTAATGCTACTTTTTGAGACGTGATCAGTCTTGCTCCATTTTAGCTCAGAATTTGAGAGGAGTAGACATTTCATCAACACTGTAGCGCGGTGGTGTTCAAACTTGTGGAAATATTCAATTTTTTCTGTCTTAGTTCGTTTGTTCGCATGCAACCTATCGTTTCTTGGACTCATCCAATGTTGGTTCATCATAGAAAATGGAGAATTGGTGAGTACCTTGTGACTTACACCTTGTTTGTAACATTATTGGTAGAGTTTCTTGTTGAAATTGCCTCCGGACTTCGCCCTTTAGACTGTGATTGTAGTGCTTTAGAAAACGAAACCGCTCTCGATGGCGTAGAAGAAACTGCCCCTATTAAAAGCTGTGCAACACCGAAAATTTCATGGAGATAAGTTACATGTTGTCTACGAATCAATGTTTGTAGCAACTGTGCAATGATGGAAGAAGTCGGTGAAGAAATATCTTTCTGTTAAACCCGAAAAATTGGGCGCTAACCTGATCTTAAGGCGTTATTCGAACAAAGATTTCTCTCGATCTAAGTTGAATATCAAAATCCGAGGCGGTAGAATTTTCGACAAACTTGTAGTCTAACAGAAAATGTAAAAACATTTATGGTTGGTCAAAAGTCCACTTGCACTTCGTCTGTTTTTGGGGAAGGGTATTTTTGTATTCATCCACACAGCTTCTGATTTCCCGCAAGATCACAGTGTATCACGTGATCTTAGATTACGTAGTGTGATTGGTCAATCTTCCAGATGTAAACAAACTCGCTGATTGGCTCAAAACAAAATCTGCCCTTGTTGTCACGATATGTTTAATCCCCGCTGAAAGTTGATGATTCATAATTTTTCCGCTGTACTTTTGATGTTTGGCGGGGTCGTTACCCGGTCGTTACTGGGGGGTGTTTTGTTTCACTCTGTGAAGAGAGATTGATGCAGTAGAGCACTGCAGGGCTTAGTCCATTCCTGGAAAACAAAAAGTTGTGTGTTCTTGTAATTTTTGTTCGCGACTTTGTGCTGGGAAAAGAAAAGTTTCTCTGAAGAGTGGTACGACATGCACAGATAGAAATACATTATGACCTATTTGGGAAGATGCAAAGGTACCTATTAGCTGGTGACTGTTTCTGATAATATCAAACATAATATTGTAAAAAGTATTTTAAATTGTGTTCATCTTCTTGTTAACATAGCCGCCAAATCTTTTCTTTTGTCCGAAGTTCCCAAGGGGCGCTCTGATCAAATCGCATTTTCTGCGAGAATTGACCAATCAGATGCCGTCATTTCATTACTTCCGCGTTTCGCAGCTAGATCTAGGCCATTTTGGGTACCCCCCATTAAAAAAACATTGCACGCTCGAGTAAATCGAATTTTTTAAAAAATTCAACGGGAAAAGGATGCTAATACATAGGATCACAAGTGTTCATGTGGTTTCCTCGCAGTGACTTGAAATGAATGATTGGTGGCAGTTTTAGAAGCAAGCATCACTTTCTTTAGTCATTTTCATACAATTTCCAGTATGAAATCAATAGGAAAATTGTCGATTACGACTGAAGTTGGATGGAGCAAAGTATCGAAACAACTGCCAAATTTAATTCCTGCGCTTGGGATGGAGTGTGAATGAGACCAAATTGACGGAATTACGAACAATTCACAAGGAAGACGACGGCAGCATTGCACCAGGAGCGGTAAAGATCACGATGAAGCAGGTTTTCTTTCTATCTACTTTGCATATGTTGTCTTGCTGTCAGCACATTTCAAATTTTGAATTCTTCTTGAGGAAGATTTTGACAACGATAAATGCTCATTGCTTGCAAGCAATTCTATATCATTGCTTTACAAGAAGCCGCTAATAGCCAACTCTGTGCCTGTGTGAAGTTGTAAATTCAATTTTGTAAAAAGTTAGAAAATCTATAAATAAAACTTTAACCCCGGGAAGAGCTGGGGTCAAACATAACTCTAAGCCCAGTCCACAGACAAGTTTGTTGTAAAAGTTAATACAGTTTTCACATCCTTTTTATAAGGAACTGAATATTTGGCTCAATACTGAAAGTATCGAAAGTTCCTTATAAGATTATCAAATTTTGAGCACATAGATACTCAAAGCTCCTTCCGAATTTTCCAAAGGTTCCAGAACAGTCTTCATGTCTACTATTTGTGCCCTGAACATTTCAAAACAAAAACTTTTGAAGCCTTTCCAAAGAGACCTTTCTCAAGTACCTCTCGAGCAATATCGTCTAAAACAGCATTGCAAAGGTTTCAAGGCCTTGTTTTGAAATTCACGAGGACACAGGAAAGGGAACACGAATCTTGAGAGACTTGTAATACTGGCGTAAATTCTTAGATATTCTTAGTTTCTAATAAAAGGTACGTGCACTGGAGTTTCTTAATACTTGGCGGTCTGATGGTGATGGCTGAGTTTCTTAAAAGCAGGTTCTTACGAAAAGAATTCGTGTACGGCAACTGTCAATTATTGTCTGGGAAATTCGTTTTGTTTTCGAACTCCAAAAAACCTTTTGACAAGCAGGCCCCAAGCAGGCCCCAAGCAGGCAAACTTTTGAACTTTGTTGGCAAATCTTTTGTATATTCTCTCTTGTCGAGACATATCAGACAGTCAATGCAAATTTGTTCGTGGCGTCTTTTCTTTCGATGTGAATGATCTGCAACAGTTGGAGATGTTTGGCAAGTCCAGTCGAGCTTTCAACGAACGTTGCATTTGAATGAGAGTTTGTTTTCCTTCCCCCATTTTTGAAGTAACATTTAAGACAGTAAATTATCTTACCGACAAAAATATGACAACACTATCGCCTTTAATTGTTTCTTTTCCCTCCATTTCCTGTGTAGTCTAGATCAGAGTGGGGCACAAGTTGCCATATGGGGATGAAGCAAGGACTCTGGAGGGGCATGGGTCAGAAATTCGCATGGCAAGGTGAAATAAAGCGCAGATCTCGAAAATTTCAGAAGAAATATGTATATTGTTGATAATTTTGCTAAAAAACTACTTTTTTTTGGGGGGAGGGGGACGGCTAGCAAGATGCCGCTACCTGTTTGAATAAACATCGAATTCCAGCATTCAGATCACCGTAATTTTTTAATCTTGAGTGATGGCGCGGAGACTACATGAACACTTCTGGTCCTATGTATTTACATCCTTTTCCCGTTGAAATTTTTAAAAAATTCGATTTAGTCGGCGTGCAATGTTTTTTTATTGGGGGTACCCAAAATGGCCTAAATCTAACTGCGAAACGCGGAAGTAATGAAATCCTTTCTGCCTCTGGCAAGCTTGAAAACTCTTTACACAGGTATTGTTGAGCCCCACTTTCGATACTGTTGTTCTGTCTGGGGTTGTGCCGGATCTACAGACATCAACCAGCTGCAAAAGCTCCAAAATCGTGCTGCTAGAATCATTACAAATAGCAGCTTTGATACCCCAAGCAGACCACTCATTGCAGAGTTGGGCTGGCAGACTATTGAAGAACTAATTTTCAGTGAGTCTAAAACGATGGTCTTCAAGGCGCTCAATGATTTGGCTCCACAATATATGTGTAACCTCTTCACGAAAAACTCAGCATGCTCCTCCCGCAACCTTCGTAACACTGAGACTGATCTGAGGTTGCCGAAGAAAAATTCTGCAAATGGGCAAAAATGCTTTTCTTTCCGGGGAGTTAAACTATGGAATAGCCTTCCTGCTGAGTCTAAAACGGCATCCTCCCTAAATGGGTTTAAGAAATCAATAAAGGGTTAACCTTTCCCTTCTATTGTATATATTTTATCATTGTAAATAGGCTTTTAAATTATGGTTTTTTATATCCTAGTGTCACTTTATTTTTAATTGTATCAGGGGCGTCGTGGCCGGGGGGGCAGGGGGGGCCATGGCCCACCCTAGAATTCAGATCGTCGGATTTTTCGGAAATTTAAAGGTTTCGTCGGAAAATCACTGACTTTGGGCTTGCGCTAAGTACCTTTGATCAGTTTAGATTTTTTTGCATCGCTTTCAGTTCTTCCCATAACATTTGCTGTTTTTGTTGCTATTTCATCATAGACATTGTCCAGATATTGGTTCCGTTCTTAGCAGCGTATACACTGTGTACCAGAACCTCGAAAAAATTACGAAGATCTTATACGATAAAAGCTCATTGCCTCGGGAGACATTGCTGATTTAAACAGGGAGGTCTAAATGCATATTTGAAGATAGCACTAGAAAAGTTAAATTGATAAAACACTACGGTACCTTAGCCTTTGAAACATGGAGAGTTTTTCACGGCTGATAGTTATTACTCATTTCCAGCAAAAACAGAAACCATGGGTTACGCATTTTGCATAGGATGTTTTCGCTTCAGCCGCAAATTCGCTCTTTTTTCACTGAAAAAGTCTCTAGTCAAGTTTATGGAAAAGAATCTTTACCGAAATGAAGATATCCCAAATTTACCAGAGTTATCAAGCTGTCTTCCTTACATTTCATTCAGCTGCAGTAAAAACCAATCTAATTCTAAGTAATTTTGAAGTTCTATTTTGAAGATTTCCCAGGATAGCCTTCCGTTAGTCAAGTTCTACCGCTCCTTTCAATGGCGACTTCTTTACAAAAAGGGGCATTTTCCAACGATCTGAAGGGTGTGGTCGCAAAAATTTTTCCGGGGGCGAGCCCCCGGACCCCAATTCTTGCTCGCTTCGCTCGCATTTGCTATCAGCATCCCCAATATGACTTTCGTCCGCACTGGCCTGACCACTGGGCCTCATCCCAGGAAGATTGTCCTTTTCATGGTGGTTGATATGGACCCAATCCGAACATATCACCAATAAATGCTACTGTTTTCCGTCATTTATTGCGCACCTCTTGTAAAAGGAAAAAGGGCGAAAATGAAACATATTATTTTTCGGAAATTTCGGGGCCTTGGCCCCCCCTGATAGACAGGTGCCACGACGCCCCTGAATTGTATATTGTAATTAAGTTTTTATCGGAGGGCCCCTTGAAAAACGGCTTCTGCCGAAGGGCCACCCTCCTTAAATGATATGAAATATGAAATGACGGCATCTGATTGGTCAATTCTCGCAGAAAATGCGATCTGATCAGAGCGCCCCTTGGGAACTTCGGACAAAAGAAAAGATTTGGCGGCTATGTTCTTCTTGTTTCCTTTTTGCCTAAAAAAGCATAACTTTCATTGTATTTTCGATGATTAAAGTAAATGAACGGAGATATAGCGACATAATCTAAACATAGCACAAAAGAACGGCAGGCGCCACTAATCTTCTTTTTGTTTTCGAAGATCGAAAACATCAAATACAATAGGTTATATTTAGATTGCCCAGTCCCCTTAGCTAAGTTTGCTTTTAACCCCGTTGATTTACTTTAACCACACTTTCAACAATGTTCTCACTAGGAACCTCACATGGGAAATTTTCGCCTGAAAATTTGCGGTCACAGGAAGTCCGTGAAAAAATAACACCCTGGAGACTAACAGGGTGGAATTTGGTTCTGAGCCAATCAACGACTTTGTTTAGGTTGGAAACAACCAATCATATTGCTTCATTAAACAATAGAGACAATAGAGGTCTTGACGTGACAGATGACGAATCCAGCTGTCAACACATCTCCGCGCAGCTTCTCGCTACAAAACCACTGACCCTAAAATCGACACGATGCACTACATTTTAGGGTACTGCAAAGAGTATCATGACTTCTTCGCATTATTTATGATTTAATCTAAGTTCTTACCGAGAACATATTTGATATCTGCCCCAAGTGCAGATAAAACGTCAAAACTAAAATAGGCAGTTTGTACTCAATTTGCTTAGGCCAATGGTCGCGCCTCTGGTGGTTATGGTCGTTTTGGAATGCCTTCCTCGAACATATCTCCATGAAATTTACCGTGTTAAACACCATTCAAAAGGAAGAGCATCCCCTTTAAAACAAAGTGTGGTATTGTATTCTTATTGAGCACCACAATTACACTTAAAACATCAACATTTTGGAGGCAAACTCGATGATAAATCCAATGCCCTTTTGTCACAATAGATCGTAAATATCGGAAGGTACTCACCAGACCTCCATTTGCGACGATTAGCCAGAACTTGAGAAGTCTACAAATCTACACGCTCCATGTGAAACAAACGAATTTAGGATGGATGAATTAAACTAGTATTTCCGCAAGTTTTACCAGTGCAGTCTTTACTGCACCATCGTGTTGATCCAAGGTCTATTCCATCCAAAACCTGAACTGAATGGCGGGAAATTGATTACGTCCACGAAAGTAGTATTTGTTTCGACGTTTCTAAAACACGGAACAAGCGGAACAAGCCAGTAACAAGCGGAACAAGCAAGGAACAGGTCAGTAACAAGCGGAACAACCAAGGAACAAGCCAGTAACAAGCGGAACAAGCCAGGAGCAGGCCAGTAAGAAGCGGAACAAACCAGTAACGCATTGAACAAAGCGTGGAATTAACATTTAACATTGCCGCAAGGGGTTGGCCATTCCAACGGAAACTTCCAAAAATTGTTGCGGTGTGAAATTAACAAGTAACCGTATCTCTTTGTTGCAAGAAACTGGTTAAGAGAAACAGATCGCCATAAAGTTAAGAAACTCTAGCACTGGGAAGAATACAGTGTGTCTCAAAAAAATTGTTCGAGGTTTGATTAAATATTGAAAAATAAGGACAACATGAACAGGCTCATGGAAAGATAACCCTGTTCCTAAGATTATGAAATAATTTTAGAGACTAAAATCGTGCAAATCGGTTGAAAATTCACTGAGTTACGAGCTCTCGAAGATCAAAAATATGCGATAGCTGAAACCAGAGACCCCCGAGATTACTTGTATTGCAAAAAGCTCGAAGACAGAGGTAAGAGAAGCTTATCCAATGTCATACCTCTTGTTGATATCAGAGCAAACCAAATATGACTTCTAAAGTAAATTATTTCTTGCGATCATTTTCAAAATTCCATAACATTGCATAGGTCCAAAAACAGTGGTTCAAAACAAAATCGGCGAGAGACTGAATCTGTTTCCTCAAGGCATCCATATGCTTGACAGTTAGGTTATCGAATACCTGTGTGAATCCCACTTGGTTCGCCCTGAAACAATTGAGAAATAAATGAAACGACGGCCTATGGGACTTTTACAAAAAATGCCATTTCGAGGCCTCTGGTTTCTGCTTTTGCACAAACTTGAACTTCAAAAGCTTGTAATCTCATGAATTTTTATCTGATTTGCAAGATTCTTGTGTCAAAAATTAATTCAAAATCTCAGGACAAGGGTGACTTGACCAAAGGTCCATTCAGCATATCGTTATTTTTTAGTATTTAATCAAACGTCGAACAATTTTTTTGAGACACCCTGTATAACGTAAAGCCTGATTTCCAGTCAGAAAATTCTCTTTTTAAAGACAAATGACGGATATATAGCGGCAAGTTTAAAAATAGAACAAAACTTGGGCGCCTGCCATCATTAGTCCAATTGTTTTGATGTAATCTCTGGAGATCATCAAATACAATAATGGAATACAATAGACTATATCTACATTTCCCAGGGCCCTGATTATGTCTTATAACGCCCAGCTTACAAAAAGAGGAAAAGAGGGCCACCTGCCATCATTTGTCCCATTGTTTTGACAATCTTTTGAGATCATAAGATATATAGGAATGCAATTAGGCTATTTTTAGATTGCCCAGGCCCCTGATTTAAGTCGCCTTATATCTCCGTCATTTGTCTTTAAAGTTTTTTTCTCGATAAATTTTTTCACTCTTCAATTTCCACTCTGTGTGAAATTCCTTGCGAAATCTTTTCTGAAGAAACTTGTCTAGGCCAATTTTGAACGTTCAGTCATTGCAGGAATGCGGTAGTGCGTCATCGGCTGCATCCTGATTGGCCAAATCATTGTTTCGCAAGCGTAATGCGAAAAAAGTTGAATTGAGTTCAACTTTTTTTCGCAGAGAATTTTTTTTCACAGAGAACTGGTGAAATTTTAGTGTGCATGAGCAGACGGTTTTTCGCGAGAAATTTTTCGCATTTCGCAAAGAGTTTGCTCAGTGGAAATCGGGCTTAAGGTAGCTGTCTACCATTAGAAATGTGAATTTTTACTAAAAATTCCAATTTTTGGTTTTTGTCAAAAAAGACTCCCTAGAATATTGAGAATAACCTGTTATACTCCTTTGCTTGCAATTTGTTTTGTCCTTCGTGAAAATTGAAGTTTTTTACTGCATGGTTGCAAAAAAAGTCCCTAGCAACGCCTTAGCAACCAAAAAAACTATTTTTTAACTTCTTATCTTGCCCTGTTGCACCCAGTCTGTCCCCAATCTATCAAATACCCACCTGAACAGCGTTGTTATTGAATCTGCCTCGTTTTGAATAATATTTGAAGGAGGCTAAAGCATGATGTCACACCGATTGCAAGCAATAAGTGATAGGGTAGTGGTTTGAAATTTTCTGAGGACTCTAATTTGTTTTTAAGCGTTCTCTGTCATCAAAATGGACAGTAGTAGGAGATACAAAGAAAGCAGATCTAAGAAGAGAAAGTTTGAAGGCAATCAACACACTGATAACCCAAAAAGAGCTCGGTATGCATGATTGATAATGTTGCACCTAGACGCCGAAAGGTAGGCCTAGGCCATCATCGACTGCCAGCAAGGATCTCGAAAAGGCCTCCACATCAGCCAAAAAACTCGAAACCTGTGGACCTGAAGTGGGAAGAACTGACTTTGAAGCAAGTGATACGTTTATTTTGATAGGCATGATGGTAGCAATGGTAGCTGAAGTAGGACAGTGTAAGGAATGCTACAAGAACAAATTAAATGTTGAAAATATTGCCAATAAAATAATGGGGTACTGCTATTCAATTAGAATCTACTGCATTGATAGTGGATGGAGTAATGTATGGAGAACATCTAGCACCATAAATAAAAGCAATACACCTGGTCAAAAGCCTTATGAAATTAGCCAGAGAATGATAGCAGGATTCCTAGAATTTGGCCAGGGTTTGCGTTCAATGGAGACATTTTCAAGATGTTTAAACATGCCAACTCCATTGTCATCAAAGGCATACAACAACATGGTTGACAACATGAGAGATGTTTATGTTGAGACTGCGATGCAAAGCATGAGCTTAGTTTTTCAAGAGCTTAGTAAAGACGAACTCTTATCGAAGTGCCTACACGGTCAAACTCAAAATGCCAATGAGGCTTTGAATAAAATAATTTGGCAAAGATGTCCTAAATCTACATTTGTATCCAAAAAAATTGTTGATATAGCAGCAGCATCAGCTATCCTATACTTCAATGATGGTTGCAAGGGCCTTGACAGGGTCTTTTCTAGCCTTGGAATTCCAATGGGAAATTATACGCGCACTCTAGGTGCAAAAATTGATCACCACCGCATCAGTAATATGACCAGAAAATCATCTGAGAAAGGGAAGAAAAGAAGAAAACAGCTCAGATCCATCAGAAAAGGTTTTCAGGACCAATTAACTGAAAAAGAAGGACAAGTATATGAACCTGGAGGCTACTAGAGCAACAATACTATACATAGTTAAGAACCAAAATGTTTAAAGCTCAATTTCTCCATTTCAACGATTTCGAGTGTTCACTAAACTTTCAACAAAAATAATTTTGGAAGTAAAAAAGATATCAACTTGAAATTTTGCCAGAAGATCCCTGACAACATCTTTTATGTGGTGAAGCAAAGAAATTGAGAAAAGAGCTGATGAGTTAAATTGCAGGTTTATTCTAAGATGATTGCTTGTGTACAATTAACGACAATTTTCCAAGAACAATTTACCACCTTAAATATACAAAAGATATCCAAAGTTTTTTTGGTCCACCACATTAAGGTCTACAAAAGGTAGTCATATCAAAAATCTAGGTTGCCCTAACTGATGTGATTGCTGTTTAACAGCTGTTGAAACAAATGTCATTATTTAAAAAAGGCGTGGCCAAAAGTCCCCACCCAGCTTGCAAAATCAAAACTTTTACTGTTAATTGTCCTTTGCCTACCCATAAAATTCCAATTTTAACTTCATTCTACATTTAAGTCTCAAATTGAAAAAAATTTGTTTAATGGTAAACAGCTACCTTAAGAAAGCGACTTGCGGATTTCGTATTTCGAAATGGCCCTTTTCTTCTTATTGTTGCAGTAATGTTACGTTATCTCGTTATCTCGTGGGGTTCAGTCATGTACCCATAAGCTGCACAAATGAATATTTTCTCAGCAAAAATCATCCGCACACGGCGAGAATTTTGCTGAGCAAAATGACATTCATGCCACTTTGCTGAGCATTTTCCTCGCCGTGTGCGGCGGGCTTAACCCTTGCATGCTTTTCTTTCCGTGAAAACGTCTGTTCTGAGGAAATTGATTTGGATTGAAATTGATTGTTCATTCTTGAATTTATTCAGTTCTGAATTGAATTCATTCTGTGATAAAAATAACTTCTTCCTTCTCTGATAGATCGAGGGACAGAATTCCTTGATGCCCTGTATGTCTTCCTTCTCGGAATTACGCAGTGGAAGTTTGGGTCCGAGTTTGGTTGGGGAAATAACTCACAATTTGATCACATGTGTAGTATTTCTATCGTGAACTAAGATAGACCGGTTTGACCAGTGTGAGCAGTTCGAGGCGGTCTGGCGCCAAGGCAGACCAATGTTCTAACCACATGCATACTCGTTTATGGCGGATCATTCAACATACCAGACGATAAAACTGGAAACTTTCCTATCCAAAACATCCATCAAGAGGTTATTTGGCAGCTTTTCACAATGAATGTCGTTGCTGTTAACGGTTTGGAAAGCCAGGCTGCAAAGTTGCTCAATTTTAAAGAGAAACTCGATGTGGGCCTACTTGACAAAGTCATTGCTTCACTGTATTCAGGAGAGGGACCACAGGTAAATTTGGGATTGGAAACTTATTGAGATTAGTTTTTAATTGTTGTGCTGGGTCTAAATAACGTACCTGTGCTGGCCAAAAAATTTCGAAATACCTACTCGAATGATTAGCTGGATAGCTAGGGCTCTTGTTGGTGTTTGTAAACAGTAGTGGTAGGTAGGGTATCGGCGGCATTTGTCGGACGGTTTAGGTTCTCGCATTTACGACTCCGAAACCAAACTGAAGAACGAGAAGTTAAGGTATTCAGGTGTGGTGTTGCTCTTTCATCGGCATATTACCTGATTTTCCTGAAAATATCTTTCCTCGTTAGTTATCTGCATCAGTTTTTACCCGCGATCATCGTGGCGTCATTTATCGCCCTGTGACGGCATTTGTCGGACACGTATCTTAAACATGAATTTGACCCTTTCGATGGAGGCAAAATCTTCCAGCCGCCATTATTATAGATAAAATGTTTATCTCGAGTTTATCTTGAGTTATTCTAACTGCAAGGTAATTCTTCTCTGCGCTTGAAATTCCCCTTTGCTAGACGTGTTTACCTTAGGCCCATGGCAGAAATTCCTGCTATGAATAAATTAACCATGCACCATTAGAAATGAAAAGTAAATTATCATATTTTATTCGGCAACTAAATATCATCGATTCTCATTCAATAAATTCAATAAGGCAGTGAACATCATTACCATGCATAAAAGTAACTAATTCTGTGAGAATGATGATGGATAACTTCAATGGTGTCCGACAAATGACGCCAATGTTTTTTGAAACCTCTCCCTTCAAGACCCCTCTGTCAATGCGATTGTCACTTCCGATCGAGTCCATTGTTAGTTTATGTAATT
Organism: Aurelia sp. 3 sensu Dawson et al. (2005); assembly: GCA_964020215.1. Taxonomy (NCBI): domain Eukaryota; kingdom Metazoa; phylum Cnidaria; class Scyphozoa; order Semaeostomeae; family Ulmaridae; genus Aurelia; species Aurelia sp. 3 sensu Dawson et al. (2005). Next base: position 14,494,927 of record OZ026574.1, read on the forward strand.
TATTACAAGTTAAACAATGCATAACAATCATTGGTCCAGTCTTCGCACTCAAGCTGACCTCCCGAGAGATCCCGATTTTGAGGCATGTTGTTGTTCATGTGAGTGTTCGTCGCCATTTTTGAAAGTTCGCACGATGGGTTTCTGGTCTTCGTGGGCATGTTGGCCCAGTCCAAAGTTTGTTATTTAAATTCTTTTTGCACAAAAAGGTCAGAGTATAACATGATGAAAGTGGTGAGTGCGATTCATGCTTATTTTGTGAGTGCTTGCATCTGTTTAGCGGAAGTGATTCCATAAGTGTCCGACAAATGCCGCCGTCCGACAAATGCCGCCGATACCCTAGGTAGGCCTACCCGCTTCGGAACAAGTTCCCTATCTGACATTGGTTGATATAATTTATAAAGCTGCATCTATTCCCGATCAGGCACCTTCCTGAATGTGGAGTTCCCAAGTCGTCTTTGGGCAAGTCCATCCTGACTGGGATAGTTAGTATTCATTATGATCGGGAGTCATTGGAAAGACTCATCCTGATCGCAGCGCACAGGCGAAACAGTGATGAAAGACAGAAAGAGGCTGTGAAATAGGCTGTGAAAGTTACTATAAAATACAAAGTGGTCAGCTAATTGCTACACTTGTGAAATTGGCCAATTCATCTTGAAATCCATCTTGGGCAACGAATGGTCAGCTAATTTCACATGCACATGCAAGGAATTTAGAGCAATAAAGTGAAATCGACTATGCAAGACTTATGCAAGCAGTGCTTGGTTTCCTTTCCATTATTAAACAAGGGATATAACTATCCAATGATTTGCGCTCTGGTCAAATTCAATTTTAGATATGAATTTGAGTTAGTGCACAAAAATCACCACTTGGAAGTGAAAACTACGGTTTAGTGGTTATCTTTACAGACGTTACTATAGAAGGCTGGAGAGCTGAGTTTGATGTCTTACACGCTAATTCCTTCTACAAAGAAACAAAAATAGGTAAACCTTTTTTTTATATCCATTGAAAGATTACAATATGAATTTACAACCTGCACTACTCTACAACATTACTATACCATACAGCTATACAATACTACTGGAAACGATACCCCGAGGAGCAAAAGACTATGACTACCCCAAGGCCAATTGAACATAGAGGTTAAAACTACTCTCCGTCTCAAATTACATGCCACGGGTCCGCGAACGAAACAACTTAAATTTTTTGCATCAGCAGTTAAGACATAATCGCAAATAATGTGTGGCATCTAGTTTGAGACAGACGTTAAATATACGAGTAAAAGAAAACAAAGAAAACAAATACAGAAAAGAAACACACGCTTACTTAGATGGGACATGGTGGTTGTGTTTGTGTGGCATATAACGAAGTGCGAATCTAATTAAATCGACCAGATTTGTGGATAAATTGTAGAGCTAGCAGGAGACATTTTTGTTTAGTTCATCGGGAAATTTTTCATCACCATACAATAAAATCTGCATGAGAGCATTATTTTGAAGATTTGTATATCCCAATGGTCAAAGTAGAGCAAAAACTCCAGTGAGAAGATCTCTGCGTGGTACTGCAAAGGAAGGGCAAAGTAACAAAAAGTGTTCAGTATCCTCGATACCATCATTTGTAGGGCACATTGGGTTTATGGTATCCCTAAAATTGTGCTTGAATTTGTGAAAATTTAATTTAGTGAGGCCAACCCTAAGTTGAGTGAGATAGGATAAACCTGTTGAATCATGAACGCCAAATATAGATCTTGCAGGGGGCCCGATTATTTACAAAAACTTCCTCTTAAAAACTGCAACGGATGGTGCATGACCCTGGTAAACCTCTTAGAATTAGAGGTAAACCTCTAATTATTTTGCAAAGAGACATTGTATCAAGCTACCGTAATTTATATAAGTTAAAACGAGCTGAAACGAGCTGAAACGAGCTGAAACGAGTTGAAACCATCTGAAACGAGCTGTCGAAATCGGGATCGAGGCAGAAACGACTTGAAACGACCTGACTATCCTAGCATTGAGGTGTAAGTGTCAGGGGAGTCCTTTTGTTCTCTACTTATTGTCGCATTCTCTTTAAGAAACGATAGAAGCAAATCTAACGGGAGTCCTTTTGTTCGCTGTGTATTGTTGAATTCTCTATTAGAAACCAAAGAAACAAATCTTAAGGGATTCTCTTGTTTTCTACGTATTGTCGCATTCTCTTTTAGTAGCAACAGTCACAAATCATAGGGGAGTCCCGTTGTTCGCCAACAAATCTTTGGGGATTCTCTGTTTTTTATGTATTGTTGCATTCTCGTTAAGATACGACAATGACAAATCTTAGGGGAGTCCATTTGTTCTGCTTTGTTTTCATATGAACGCAAGGATCGCTGGTCAGGCAAGGATCGCACAAATTTGTGACCAGCAACTATCAGTGATCCTTGCATCATGTAGTTTCCATTTATCACAACGATCGCACACATCTTAGAAGTTTGGCACCAAAATCCAATCCTCAAATGGCGGTAAAAGATAACAAAGAAATATCTTTTTAAAGAGAGGCCTCGATCGCTGAAATTCATCGGCTTCCCTTTGACGCAAGGATCGCTGGCAACGCAACGATCGCTGGCAAGCTGAACAAGACAGTCTCCATTTCGACGCAACGATCGCTGGTCACAAAATTGTGCGATCCTTGTGTCACCAGAGATCCTTGTGATCATATGGAAACCAGGCATGGGCTTTAAAAGCATATAGCTTTACAAGCATTTATGATTTATCAATACGACCGAGGGGCAAATCACTGATTTTTTCTGTACATCTCCCTTGAAATCACAAAAAAATCACATCAAAAATCACAGAAAAATCGCATGCAAAAAGCACTGAAGTCACAAATTACTGAAAAATTACGGAAAACTCACAAGGAAAATCATTAAAAATCACAAAAAAATACAGAAAGAAATCACGCGATTCTAAAATCACAAAATCGAGTACGTTAATTTGAGAATTAAATTGCCCCTCGAACACGACTACCAACTTTGCTTTCAAAGAACTCCCCTAAAGTTTGTTTCTTTCATTTCTTAAAGAGAATGCAACAATACGTGGAGAACAAAGGGACTCCCCTAAGGGCCTGTTTATATGAGGCGGGCCAGCCCGCCTGACCGGGCTGGCTCGCCTAGGCGGGATGATTTTGATTCGTGTTTATATGAGAGAAAACTATCCCGGCTAGGCGGGCTGGCCTCGTAACAATTCATGTTAAGGTGCATTATGGGATTTGGAAAAAAATCGCTTGACAATGACTTTGACATGTAAACAATGAACACACGCCTACGCAAATCAATCACCTTCACCTCGGTCAACCGGGCCAGCCCGCCTGATGCTGTTTATATGATCCCGCCTCACCGGGATCCCGCCTACCCAATTCACAGATCTCGGCTGACCGGGCTGGCCCGCTGCTCATATAAACGCAGCTTGATTGAACAAAGGATACTTCTGTTCACTCAGATCTCGCCTAGGCGAGCCAGCCCGGTCAGGCGGGCCATCCCGTCTCATATAAACAGGCCCTAAGAGTCCCCACTGTCGCTTCTTGAAGAGAATACGTAGAAAACAAAGAAAATCCCTGAAGACTCGTTTCTTTGGTTTCTAATAGAGAATGCAACAATACAAAGCGAACAAAAGGAACCCCCTTCGATTTGCTACTTAAAGAGAATGCGACAATAAAGTAGAGAACAAAAGGACTCCCCTGACACCTACACCTCATTGCTAGGATAATCAGGTCGTTTCAAGTCATTTCAGCCTCGATCCCGATTTCGACAGCTCGTTTCAGATGGTTTCAACTCGTTTCAGCTTGTTTCAGCTCGTTTCAGCTCGTTTCAGGTGGTTTCAGCTCGTTTTAACTTATATAAATTACGATCAAGCTACAATTATAGTCAATGAGATGCATAATAGTCTAGCTTTACTCACGAAGGAGTTGCAAAATCGTTCTGGACTTTCGTTCCGTGTTTCCAATGTTTCCTTTATTGAATCGAAGTGCATGACAAATCAGTATATTGGCTTTTAGGCGCATAACAACAGGAGTTATTGGCATTCTTTAAACCACGGAACCGTGAAATGACGGAATGACGTGACAAAATGCCGGAATAAAATGACAGGGTCATACAGGAGTGTAAAATATCTGTTTTGTAGGCTCCTACTAAATATATGTAAGCAACATACAAATGCTACAAGTTGCCCCTTTCCTCAATGGAAAATCATAAATTTGGTAACACCTTGGGTAACGCCTAAGAGCTCAAGTTCTTCCGACTTAAACTCTTAGTCTACTTCAAAAATCAATGAAACTTTGTCCTCACCCAAAAAATGATTTGTAGATTGTTGAATTCTTCAGCTTCTTCACAAAATAGAGGCTATATTCCCCACTTGAGACTAGACACCCTTATTTTCAACAACCCGAACTGCACTAAATAGTTTTTTATCACAAATTCATGAGTGAAAAGTATTGTAATCATGCCAATGCATGCTGCATAAATGAGCGAAAAAACGCTTCTCTTACTAATATGGGGACAGGGGTTTCTTCATGCCATGCCGAAAGCACCGGGTGTCCTCCCCAACTTTTTGTTTTTGTAAAGCCACGCTACTAAAGTTTTAGTTTCCGTTTAGAAGAAAAGAAACTTGGGGCATTGGTATCGTGTTAATACATCTAGGAGGAGCCTACCAACTAGAAATATTACACTTTTATGAGACTCCATTATACTGTTCCCTAGTTTTCTCATTTCGTTCCACCGTTTCATAATTCCGTGGTTTACAGACTGCCAGTGTTATTGGGTGGGACACAAATACTGTCCCGTTGATGCTGACAATGTTTGTTCTATTGTTCACAGGGTTCAATTTAATTGGCTGAAATAGCAATCCTTATTATTTGAAGAGCTAAATAAAACCTGTACTTTACATCTAGCCTGTACAAAGCTATCTTCCAATCAACAACCTCGAATTAGACTCTGGTTCACTGATTTCGAGCCTATTTCAAAGATTTGCTGCTTACAGCGCAAATCAATGAAATATTAACCAAAAGAATTCAGACTGCTCAAAATAAATGTATCAGGTTTTGTTTGAATCTGAATAACAGAGCACAGGTAGGAATCAAAGAATTCAAAAATATAAATTGGCTCCCCACGAAAGAGAGATTTGAACAATGTACAAATGGAAAGGATTTCAAATTTTTGATAATTCAGCCCCATCCTATATGTTTGAGATGTTCTTACCAGTTGGCCAGAGTCAAATAACTTGAAGATCTAAAAACAAATTGAATCAACCTTTCCGAAAGAGTAACATAGGGCAAAATTGTCTCTCATATCTCAGATCTAAAATGTGGAACAATCTACCATCAGAAGTAAAATCTGCAAAGAACATCAACAGTTTCAAACATACGATCAAAGATAAATTCTTTAATGATCTCCAAAGTCAAGATGATAGCCCCTACATATATTATTGAAAACACAAAATCAGCCTACGAAAATGTTTTAGTTTACATTTTTCGGGATACTAATCATTATTCATATCTTATATATTTTCTTTTTTCAAAGAGATCTTGTTTTCGGGATCAAATTTATTGTTTTATAACACCTCTGGAAGGACCATTATGGAAACAAGGTCATATTGACCTTTTTAATGCTATCCCTGCCATTTTTAACCTGTGGTGTTTTTAAACTTCATTTTTTAACTTTTTTTACCTGTAAATGTCACATTCCTGTAATTTAGGGCAGAAACATATGTATCCGAGTGATTTTTTTGATGTAAATTTTTGGCAACATGCATCTCTACATTCTTTGGGATGGCAATGTACAGAAGAACATTGGTGCCAATTTTTCAAAGCAATTTTAATGGCATTTTATCGAGTTGTTTTTATCGTTGAAGAATACATCTTTGAGAAGTATGACATTTTGAAAACAGGCCTAATTCTACGGCTCTTTATATTATGGATAATGCAGTTTTTATTTGTCATGGTTCTAGAGGATCAATCTCAACATCGTCTTTCGTCCTCTGTTTTTTCACTAAACTTGGATTTCAGGAACCTCGTCAGAGGATCTAGTGCTTTTGGGGGCGTTTTTGACGGATTTCCTAGAAACACTTACAGTAGTAGGGATTTACAGAATGTAGGGAACATTTAGGAATAAACAAGAAAGGAATAAGTATAAAAGGTGTTCTTCATCCATTAGGGACCATATTAATGAAGCTGGTCATGCCGCGTCTTTTGATGATTTTTGTATTTTGGGCAAAGCCAACAACAATTTTGACTTGCTGATACACGAGAGCCTTCTAACCTTGAGGGTCCGCCCAACACTCAATCAACAGAACTCTTCTATACTGTTGTATCTTTTTTAATCTCCCTGGACTTTCCTTTGCAGTTCAATTTCCATAGACTTTCCTTATTTAGACATCGTGTGATTGATAATTTATTATGCATTTTCTGTAGAATAATTATCACTATAAAACCTCACATGTGTAACTTTGATCTAGCTGAAGATGAGACAAGCTTGTCTCGAAACATCCTGAACATGTCTTAATTGATTAATCTTTACTAATGGATTTGTCTTAACCAACTGGAAATGTCATCTTAACCAACTGGAAATGTTGATTTAACTACGGTTTGTCTTCTCTGAAATGACTCTCAAAATGATGTTCGTCGTGGTCCTGATGTTACGATTTATAATAAAGCTGCGCTTTCCAACCAATGTTTCAATTTCCTAGAAACAATATTTTGTTGTAAATTTGCAATTTGCTTAGACTTACGAGCAGGCGGGCACAGAGGGTATCGCAATCCTCCAACTCTTTTGAAAATGAACTAAAAATGTCATTTCAGTTCTATGAAGTTGCCTTTTTGGGAGCAGGGCCAAGATTGCATTTCCCACCAATTTCGAGCATTCCCGTACAGTCAGAGTAGCAGCTGCAAGATTATTCGTTTAGACAGTCGCCTTTATTGCAGCATCCTTTGCTTTGGTAGAACAAACTATCTAGCACTTTCTCCTGGATGGCCAACTAAACTCTACTTCTGGCATTTCTTTTTTATCTTTGCTTTGAGAGTAGCTGGTGTGCTTTTCTCATCAAATATGCCATGCTGTTGTATTACATTATCATATTCGTTACAGATATCTCTTACTGACCAAATTTCTCAATTTTCAATTGAAGAATCCTCAAAATTGCAGGAAGAAGAATTCCTGCAAATTGTCCCTCCGATCTCCTTGACACTTATCTTGATTTTTATTGGTTGCAACTTCACCTTCCATAAATCATTGCTGCTCTTCTCCACTGTGCGAAGTATCCTGTCATTGATGGTAGAGGAACCCACGTCGTGGAGTTTCCCATTCACTTCACGTTTGTCACAAAAGAAACAAAATTTTTTGGGATCCTGCAGGGATTTTGATGACCTTGTAAATCTTTGAGGCATTATTGGCTGCTCCTCCTTGACGCTTGAGTTTGGTCTGCCAGGTCTTACAGGTACCTGCAAAACTTCGCTACCTTCTGGCAAAATCTGTTTGTCATACCTTTTTTGGCTCTAAGGATTTTCGCTAGATGAACTGGTGTCCTGGTAACACTCTCTGTGCCAGGAGGCATGATTCCTTATAAGTTCTTCACCACTGATACTTTCTAGGCAATTTTCTAAGATCGTAAAATCATTATCATAATAGGCTGCTCGCTCCTTGGCAGCATGAAAAAATTTTGCAAACGACGCAGGATCTGGAGATTTTATTTTTTTTTCCTCCTGTCTGGCATCTCAAACATAGCTCAAAATCAGTTTTTTTCCTTTTTGCCATTTAGTATGTAAAAATTGTAGCGTGACCACTTTCACATGCTTTACTGGGGTGATTCTCCAAACACCTGCCCTGTTTCGATTTGTTGGTTTCACTAGATCTATGAATGTTTGTGCATTTGTTTTTAATCATTTATTAATTTATCAAAACATCATTAACACCTTGCACATTTTCCTGTCACCCTCATGAATAGAAAAGAAACGAAAGGAAAATGGTAATGAAATGAAAGGTTAGTGAAAAGAAATGAATATGCTGTAAACAAGGCTGATTGAAAGTTGCCTTTGTATAAGTTGTTTGGAGCTACACAACAGTTTTAGCAAATACTGAACATAAAGCTGATAATAATAATAATAATAATAATAATAACAATAATAATAATAATAATAATAATAATAATAATAATAATAATAATAATAATAATAATAATAATAATAATAATAAAAAGAAAGACTGTTTAAAAGCAAACGTTTCGATCATTAAAATCTTCGATCTTCGATAATAATTACACAAGAAAGCCAAGAAAGAATGCATTCTTGTTGACGTTGCATGTCCTTTTGATACCAGGCTGAAGGAAAAAGAAGAAGAAAAAATAGCCAAATACCAAGATCTGAAATGTGAGATAAAACAAATCTGGCAATGCTGCAGAGTAGAAGTTGTTCCAGTAATCACAGGAGCGCTAGGAACAGTAACAAAAAGCTTATCAAGGTGCTTGGAAGTTAACAAACAAACTTCAAACATTTGATTCTATTTAAAAAATACGACTTTGTACTTAAGAAGTAATATTTTACAAAGTTATAATATTTTACTTTGTGCTTGGAAGTTATTGGAACGATTGACATTTTTAACATCATACAAAAGGCCTGTTTGTTGGGGACTGCAAGAATCCTTCGATATGCACTAGATACCTGAGGTTACGGGAAGTGACTTGATATCTAGAAGTACTACCAGCAATACAAACATTCTTAACATGCTGTGCGAAAAAATAATAATAATAATAATAATAATAATAATGATAATAATAATAATAATAATAATAATAATAATAATAATAACAATAATAATAATAATAATAATAATAACAATAATAATAATAATAATAATAATAATAGTAATAATAATAATAATAATATTATTATTGTTGATGGTGGTTTTTGTTAACATAATAATAATAATAATAATAATAATAATAATAATAATAATAATAATAATAATAATAATAATAATAATAATAATAATAATAATAATAACTAGATATTCTAGAGGAAAGAATGAGGGCATTAGACCCCGATGAAAATGATACCTACAAATTTCTAGGGGTAGAGCAAGCAGAAGGAATCAAAGCTAAAGAAGTGTTGGTAAGGGTTAAAGCTGAGATGCAGAATAGATTAAGAACTTTGCTGAATGCGGAGCTTTATGATAAGAACTTGATTCGGGCAATCAACAATAAGGTGATGCCTGTAGCAGCTTACGTAATGAATGTATGTAACTTGTGAAAAGGAGAGCTTGAAGAACTAGACCAGATGATAAAACGAGAGCTCAGAAGTAACAACATGTTAGGACGACAGTCAAGTGAAGAGAGGTTATATTTAAAAAGAAAAGTTGGAGGACGAGGATTAAAATCTCTAAGAAATGTATACACGGAAACTAAGATCAGGGTGGCTTGCTATATGGCAGCATCAGACAGCAGATGGATAAAAGTTGCATGGAAGCAGGAAAAGTCAAAAGAATGCAACTCGCTGAAAACTGCAGCCGAGGAAATGATAAGTGAGATTGGACACGCATTGAAGTTTAAAGATGAAGGTATAGAACTGGATGGAGAACTGCAAATTGGAAAAGTTGGAAGAAGATCAAGGATGTTTTGAAGAAAGGAAACGAAGTGTTTTTGATTGAGAAATACAAACAAAAGCAATTTCAAAGCGAGACGTTTAGCAAGCAGGAAACAGAGTGTCATATGTGGCTGGAATGTAACTTGGATCCTAGGAAAACGGCTGCAATAGTGAACTTACAAGAACAGAAAGTTGAAACGAAATCGTGGAAAGTTTCAAGGGGAATAGCAGATGGAGGAGACATGTGTAGACTGTGTGGGTCGTTTAGAGAGACAGTTCATCATTTGCTAGCTGGGTGCCAAATGTTAGCAGGCAAAGAATATTTACAACGTCACAACAAGGCATTGATGGTTCTCGCTGTTGCATGGGCAAAGAAGTATGAAATAATCGATGAAAACATAGTGTGGTACAAAGAGAAGTGGGAGAAAGGAAAAGTATATGAGAATATGAAAGGGAAATTAGTATGGGACTTTGAGTACAAATTGGGACAAAGCAGTTCGGCTAGAAGACCAGACTTAACACTTGAAGATAAGGAAACAAAAAGAATATGGATTTGTGACATGGCATGCCCGCAGGAAAATAACATTGAAGCTAAGGTGAAGGAAAAATTGGATAAGTATCAGCAGCTAGCCTTTGAAACAAGGGAAAATCGGGTTGGGTACAAGGTTGAAGTTATTCCATTAGTCGTTGGATGTTTGGGTGGAGGAATTAGAAAATTGTGGAAGAATGTTCAAAAAGTGATAGAAACTGAAACTGAGGCTGAAAGAATAGTGAAAGAAATGCAGAAGACAGTGCTAATGGACAGTGAATCAATTATGAGGAAAGTACTGTCGGGAGTGGTGCAACTGGAATGAACATTTGGAACTTAGACTGTATATGTCGTGTACACTGTAAAATGAATAGGCTAACAAATTTTGGTAGTCTTAATTACTGGCTTGAAGTAGCTTTTATGAAGTATAATAATAATAATAATAATAATAATAATAATAATAATAATAATAATAATAATAATAATAATAATAATAATAATAATAATAATAATAATAATAATAATACGATCCTAAATTATTCTGCACCCAAGCAAATGGCAAAGACCTACTGCTTAGTTCAAATACAGAATGTTTGTTGGTTTACAGTTACTGTTAATAAACGCTATAGCACATACGGTGAATGAATTTATCACTGAGTATCAAACATGAAAAGGATCACACTTGATGTAGCTTAAAAAAAAAAAAAAAAAAAAAAAAGCAGACCAAAACGGAAGATGAAACGGAAAGAAATCAGTGATTCAATTTTTTCACCCTGTGCTTCCAGATATAATTCGCTCCAATGATATTAGAAATCGAGCACCAAGTTAACAGTTCCTTAATTTTTGCTTTTCCAAATCCAATATTCCTCAATCGTTCATAGACGTCCTCTTTGATACACCCAAGCGCACCAAAACACAGAACATGAAGAGAAGGTTTCCAACCATTTTCACGAAGAACGTCACACAGTTCCTGGTAGCGATCACACTTCGCTGGAAACGAAAATCCAAAGTAGAGATCAAAACACACTGTAACTTCTGCTATGATAATATCTCGTGAAGTTTCATCCATTATCACAATGTCCGGTTTCCGATGTTGAAGCACGGTCAACTCTTCTTTATTCTCCGGCAACAAAGTTTCTAATAACTTGTTTGTATAAACCTTCTTCCTTGCACTTGATATCAACTTTATTTCATCGAAAAGTTTCCCAACAATCCGATCGTGACGGCGACTGTAGAAATTGTGAAATTCCTTGCATCCATTGAACAAATGAGCAACACTCTCAGTGTGACCAAAACAAAACGGGCAACACGGATCACTTGTTCTGTTCCAAATATGAGTTGTGAAATTTGTTGGGAGTAAGCTTAAACGCGCTTTGATAGCAAAACGGACCAAATCATCACTTATGTTCCAGTTGTAAAATATAGAATGCGACGCTTTTATCTGAATGTCATTTAGTCCAAGAAAAGGACCTTGGATACTAAGTTCTTTGCTCTTCTGGAGATCTCTATCTATGGCTTGAAGTAGCTTTTATGAAGTATAATAATAATAATAATAATAATAATAATAATAATAATAATAATAATAATAATAATAATAATAATAATAATAATAATAATAATAATAATAATAATAATAATAATAATAATAATAATAATAATAATAATAATAATAATAATAATAATAATAATAATAATAATAATAATAATAATAATAATAATAATAATAATGATAATAATGGATAATGAAAGACATCAGCAAAGGTAACATACCGAGCAATTATCGCCCGATAACATGCCTTCCTATGTGCTGGAAACTATTCACGAGCATGATAGCAGAAAGTATATATACATTCTTAGATGACAACAATCTGTTCCCTGAAGAACAGAAGGGTTGCAGGAAAGGAAGTCGAGGGACTAATGATTTGTTGTATATTGACCAAAGGATGATGAAAGAGTCGAAGCAACGCAGGAAAAATCTTGCAATGGCGTGGTTAGATTACTGTAAGGCTTATGACTTAGTGCCCCACTCATGGTTAAGTGAATGTATGCACATGTTTGGTATTGCCTCCAATGTAGAGAAGATGTTGACTGCAAGTATGCAAGGTTGGCGTACAGAACTCACCTGTTGTAATGAGTCATTAGGCCAAGTGCGATTCAGGAGAGGCATTTTTCAAGGAGATAGCTTGTCGCCCTTGTTATTTGTGATTGCCATGATTCCCTTGAATTTAGTTCTTCGAAAGATGAAAATAGGTTACCAGTTTAGTTCTAATAAGGAGCAAATCAACCATCTGATGTTCATGGATGATATCAAATTGTTTGCAAAAGACGAAAGTGGGCTTGATGCTTTGATTCAGACTTTGAGAGTTGTTAGCACAGACATAGGGATGAAATTTGGACTGGAAAAATGTGCTGTGCTAGTGATGAAGAGAGGGAAAGTGACAAAATCCGATGGCATAAGACTACCCGATGACAGAGTGATTAAATCCATTCATGAAGAAAATGGTTACAGATATCTTGGCATTTTGCAATCTGACCAAGTACTGTGCAATGAAATGAAAGAAAAGGTGAGAGCTGAATACAAAAGAAGGGTGAAGAAAGTGCTAAAATCAAAGCTAAATGGAGGAAACATGATATCTGCCATTAATACTTGGGCGGTGCCATTGATTCGATACTCTGCACCTTTCCTTGAATGGCGAAGAGATGAAATCAAAGAAATGGATAGGACTACAAGAAAGATAATGAACATGTATAACGCCCTACATCCAAGGGATAGTGTAGCGAGACTGTATTTGCCCAGGAAAGAGGGAGGAAGGGGATTAATGTCGGTAGAAGATTGCGTAGAGTTGGCGATTTTGGGGTTGGAAAACTACATTCAGAAGTCAAATGAAAGGTTAATAACAAGTGCAAGAAGAGATCTTGAAGATGAAGAATTAGGTACAGAAAAGGAATTCAAGGCACAGAGAAAGGAAGATAGAAAATCGGAATTAGAGACCAAGGCATTGCATGGGCAGCACTTTAGACAAACAAAGGAATTTAGTGATACTGAATCGTGGAGATGGTTAAGAGAAGGGGAACTCAAGAAGGAGACTGAAGGCCTTATCATGGCTGCACAAACCCAATCATTAAGAACAAATGTACTGAAAGCAAAGATTGACAAAAGCACTTCCGATGCCACTTGTAGAGTCTGTAAACAAGCAGAAGAGACAGTAGATCATATTGTCAGCGGGTGTTCAAAGTTTGCTCAGAAAGAGTACAAAAGACGACATGACTGTGTGGCGCGTGCACTGCACTGGGACTTATGTCGAATGTATGACATACAAACTGCACAAAAATGGTATGAGCACCAGCCTGAAGGAGTTGTGGAGAAGGAAAATGTAAAGATATTGTGGGACTTCAATATACAGACCGATAACGAAATTCAAGCAAGAAGACCAGACATAGTAATCCACGACAAGAGTAATAAGAGCTGCTATATTATTGATGTCGCTATTCCAGGTGATGCAAGAGTTCCACAGAAAGAAGCTGAGAAGATTGAAAAGTACAGTGATTTAAGGAGAGAATTGCAAAAACTCTGGAAAGTCAAAGCAAAAGTTGTTCCCATCGTAGTTGGTGCTCTTGGGACGGTGTCTAAAAGTTTGACTGGCTACCTTAACGAAATTGGAGTGTCAACCAAGATCCAAGTGATTCAAAAATCTGCTTTGCTCGGCACCGCAAGAATTCTGAGAAAAGTTCTAGAGATCTAAGGCCATGGGTCATGACTTGATCTTTGGAAGTCGCAAGAACGTCCAGTGAACATATCATCATAACCACTGTGAAGAAAGCAAAATAATAATAATAATAATAATAATAATAATAATAATAATAATAATAATAATAATAATAATAATAATAATAATAATAATAATAATAATAATAATAATAATAATAATAATAATAATAATAATAATAATAATAATAATAATACACATACATGGAAGAGAGAGAGTTATTCCCAGATGAGCAAAAGGGGTGTAAGAAGAAGGCAAGGGGCACAAAAGATCAGCTACTTATCGATAAGACCATTATAAAGAGTTGTAAAAGAAGACATACGAATCTCTCCATTGCTTGGATTGACTATCGTAAAGCTTACGATATGGTGCCACATTCGTGGATAATAGAATGTCTTAACATGATTGGAGTTGCAGACAACCTCAAGGAGCTAATTAGAAGAAGCATGCCTAGGTGGAAAACGATATTAACAGCAGGGAAACAAGAATTAGGTGAAGTAAGCATTCAGAGAGGAATCTTCCAGGGTGACTGCCTGTCCCCGCTACTCTTTGTGATTTGTCTTTTGCCAATGTCGATGATACTCAGAAAGTGTAAGGCTGGATATCAACTTGAAAGGGGAAAAACGAAAATAAATCACCTCCTTTTCATGGACGATTTGAAGTTGTTTGCAAAGGATGAAAATGAGATCGATTCACTGGTAAGAACGGTGAATGTTTTTAGTGAGGACATAGGTATGATGTTTGGAGTCCAGAAGTGCGGAGTGGTCGTAATGAAAAGAGGAAAAGTTGTCAACAGCGATGGTATACAGCTACCAAACGGTGAATCAATTAAAAGTGTCGACGAAGAAGGATATAAGTATCTTGGCATACTAGAGATAGATGAGATTATGAATCAAACTATGAAAGAGCTTGTACAAAAAGAATACCTACGAAGGTTGAAAAAGATTCTTAAATCAAGACTGAATGGAAAGAATATAATCATTGCAATAAATACGTGGGCTGTGTCATTGCTGAGGTACGGTGCAGGGTTGATAAATTGGACCAAGAACGAACTGCAAGAACTTGATAGAAAAACAAGAAAGAAACTGACCATGTATGGAGCGTTCCACCCTAAAAGCAATGTGAACAGACTGTATTTAACAAGGCAGGAAGGAGGGAGGGGTTTGATTGGAGCTGAAGAGACTGTACGAAGTGAGGAGAACAGTCTTGGATGGTATGTGATGAACAACGCCCACGAAATAATGAGATCAATTGAAAAGGAAGGAATACTGAGATCAAATGAAATCAAAGATCCCAAAGTATGGAAACGGCAGAATAAAGAACAACATAAGAACGGGTGGATGGATAAACCGCTGCATGGGCAAACAGCTGCTGCTACAAAAGATCTAATGGATAAGGATAAGAACTGGAATTGGTTGAAACATGCAGGATTAAAGAAAGAAACAGAGAGCACTATATTTGCAGCGCAAGAGCAAGCAGTGGGAACGAATTCTGTAAAGAACATCATTTACAAAGAAAATGTATCAAAAGAATGTAGACTATGTGGAAAAGCAGATGAAACGATAGCGCACATAGTATCTGAGTGTCAACAGCTAGCGCAAGTACAATATAAAGGCTGGAGACATGACAAAGTAGCTCAAATTGTCCACTGGAAGTTATGTCAAAAACTAGGTTTAGATTATGGAGATAGATGGTACAACCATAAAGTAGAGAATGTTATTGTGACAGAAGACATTAGGTTATTGTGGGATTTTCCCATACAGACAGATCATCGACTGGAGCATAACCGACCAGACATTGTTTTTGAAAATAAAAAGGATCGATCGTGTTTGCTGATTGACATATCCTGTCCCTTCGATACCAGGATCGAAAGAAAAGAAAAGGAAAAAATTGAGGTCTATCAAGACTTGAAGAGAGAGATTAAGAGGCTCTGGAATGTAAGAGAAGTTAAGATTGTACCAATAATCATTGGAGCTCTGGGTACGATTGGAAAGAACTTTGAAAACTGGTTGAAGAAGATTGAAATAGAATGCAGCACAGAACTTTTACAGAAAGCTTGCCTGTTAGGAACTGCAAAGATAGTAAGAAAAGTACTGGATACCTAAAGCCAAGGGATTTGGCCTGCTATCCAGAAGTCAACCGGCAGTCAACATCACCGCCGAGTGAACAATGAACAATAATAATAATAATAATAATAATAATAATAATAATAATAATAATAATAATAATAATAATAATAATAATAAGGTCACATAGATAAGAAAGCAACCTTTGAATGGATGAAAGGAACAGGATTGAAAGGCGGAACGGAAGCGACGATTGTAGCGATACAAGAACAGGCAGTTACAACCAGATATATAAAGAAACACATCCATAATACTACAGATAGTGACACCTGTAGAATGTGTAATACAATGCCAGAAACGATAGCGCATGTTGTATCAGGCTGCACGACCTTGGCGGCAACGTCATACCTGAAAAGACATAACTCAGTAGCAAAGATAATTCATTTAGAACTAGCAAAGAAATTCAACTTGATTGAAGTGAAAGAATCATTAAAATGGTACAGTCATACACCTGAGAAAGTTCTTGAAAATGAGAGCTAAAAACTTTTATGGGATTTTCAGATTAACACTGATCGTACAATCATTGCCAGCAAACCTGATTTCATATTTCAAGATAAAAAGATCAACAAACTTTACATCATAGATATTGCAATACCAGCAGATGCAAATATTGTAAAGAAAAGAATCGACAAAATCGAAAAATACATCGACCTCTCTATTGAGTTGAAACGTCTGTGGAATGCCAGCGAAGTCCTTGTCATACCAATAGTTATAGGTGCAACGGGAGTGATATCGAAGAGCTTCAAACAAGATTTAGAGAAAATACCTTGCAAAATATCGCAGTTAGAAATGCAAAAAGCAGCGTTACTCGGAACAATGAGAATTGTAAGAAGATTCACACAAATTGAAGGATGATGAAAAGAAGATATTGACGCAGGAAGTCAAGACTAAGGACGCAAAACATGATGACCTTATTTCTCAGGAAGAGAAACGGAAAATCAGTTGTTACGTGTGAAAAACAATAAACAACTTCATAATAATAATAATAATAATAATAATAATAATAATAATAATAATAATAATAATAATAATAATAATAATAATAATAATAATAATAATAATAATAATAATAATAATAATAATAATAATAATAATAATAATAATAATAATAATAATAATAATAATGGCTGCACAAGACCAAGCATTGAGGACTAGATATATCAGGAAGGAGATTAATAAAGAAGACATTTCCGCTGAATGTCGGTTATGCAATGAGCGCAACGAAACGGTATCTCACATTGTTTCTGAGTGTAAGATGCTTGCTCAAAACCATTACAAGAACTGGAGACATGAAAAAATTGCTCAAATACTCCACTGGAAATTGTGTCAGTTTTTGGTTACTCGGAGAAATGGTACGATCATAAGATAGAGAAAGTGTTAGAGAACGATGATGTGAAGATATTATGGGATTTCAAAATACAAACGGATAAAGTACTTGAACATTCACGACCTGACATAACTATTCACAAGAAAGCCAAGAAAGAATGCATTCTTGTTGACGTTGCATGTCCTTTTGATACCAGGGTGAAGGAAAAAGAAGAAGAAAAATAGCCAAATCAGTGGCGTAACGGAGCAACTAGGGGCCCTTGGTAATTTAGCTACGCAGGGGCCCCCTGAGGCGGCAGATAGATCAACAAAAGTTTGCCAAATTTCCAACATCTATACGGTGTTTTAATCGGAAAATCAACTTGATCCCAGCACATCAAAACCTTCATGACCGGCGTCTATGGAAGTTTTTTTACTGAAGGCACGTTTGCACAAGAAACATATTGGGGACAGTGGCTGAAACTGACTGATTGCGAAGCGAGCTACACTTGGGGTAGCCCATCGGGAAAGTGTTTTGAACCATGCTCTTTAGAATATCAGAAAACGCATCTTTCGTTGAGTTTTCATCATCGAATTCCGAAAAAAGGATAGTAGTCGACGACATGCTTCCCAAGGAAACATTCAAATGTTAAGTTCAGGTATGAAACGAATTTTGGTAAAGTCAACCTCTAAAACGTTCATATTCGCTAGGAGGTAGCAAGGCATTTTTGAAAAATTTGCAATTTACACCACTTATGCCAAACTAAACTTGCAGTTAGTTCAATTCACTGCGGTGTTCAATTCACCAGAAGTCTTTAGGTCTCTTTGGAGGGGCACTAAAGAATTCATTGTGAATCAAAACGACATGCTGTTTCGCCAAAGCTACATCAGTACATTACTGAAAATCGTAACAGGCCCCTTGGGGGCCCCTAAAGCTCGGGGGCCCTTAGGAGTTGCTCTAACCCCAACCACCGTGCGTTACGCCACTGAGCCAAATACCAAGATCTGAAATATGAGATAAAACGAATCTGGCAATGCTGCAGAGTAGAAGTTGTTCCAGTAATCATAGGAGCGCTAGGAACAGTAACAAAAAGCTTATCAAGGTACTTGGAAGTTATTGAAACGATTGACATTTTTAACATCATACAAAAGGCCTGTTTGTTGGGTACTGCAAGAATCCTTCGATATGCACTAGATACCTGAGGTTACGGGAAGTGACTTGATATCTAGAAGTACTACCAGCAATACAAACATTCTTAACTTGCTGTGCAAAAACATAATAATAATAATAATAATAATAATAATAATAATAATAATAATAATAATAATAATAATAATAATAATAATAATAATAATAATATAAAAATTGACCATAACAAACCTGACATAGTTCTGCTGGATAAGAAAGAAAAAACATGCTACGTTATTGATGTGGCATGCCCTTTCGATACAAGAGTTGAAAAGAAGGAGAAAGAAAAGTTTGAGCATTATACGGATCTGAAGTATGAACTTCTCAAAGTTTGGAACACGGAAGTAACAAAAGTATACATAATACCAATTGTCATTGGTGCTTTAGGAATAGTCACCAAGAATGTTGCAAAATATCTTGAAAAGATTAATTTCAAACCAGGATTAGATCCTCTGCAGAAAGCTTGTTTGTTGGGTATTGCCAGAATAATTAGAAAAGTTTTGGACTACAACAGATAGGACCAAATAGAACACTAGAAGAAAAGAAATGACAGTTTAGCAAGAAAGACTAAAGATCTATTATCTCAAGCCACGGGAGGTGGCCTGATAATAGACAAACCACTGGTATATCATCAAGACCATGAGAAGAGTTGAATAATAATAATAATAATAATAATAATAATAATAATAATAATAATAATAATAATAATAATAATAATAATAATAATAATAATAATAATAATAATAATAATAATAATAATAATAACTGCAAGGATCCTTCGTAAAGTACTTTGCATCTGAACTTCAGGACATGACATGCCTTAGGTGTATTGTTTACACCCGGCCAAAGAAAAAGCAACCAGTATGAACTGTGACATTTAGTAATAATAATAATAATAATAATAATAATAATAATAATAATAATAATAATAATAATAATAATAATAATAATAATAATAATAATAATAATAATAACAGAAGGCCTAATCATAGCGGCACAAGACCAGTTTAATGACGAAACAATATCAAAGTGAAGTAATAAAAAATGGTGCGAACCCCAAATGTCGACTGTGCAATGAGTATAATGAAACCATTGATCACATTGTAAGTGGATGCCCAGTGCTAGCAAAATCAGAATTCATGCAGAGGCATGACCAAGCTGCATCATACATGCACTGGAAGGTTTGTAAGGAATTTGGTCTACCTGCAGCGGATACATGGTATAATCACAACCCAGAAACCGTCATCAGCAGCGGTCAAGTTACATTAATATGGGATATGCAAGTACACACAGATAAAGAAATAAAGGCTAATAAACCGGACATCATTATGAAAGACCACGTCAACAACACGTGCCAAGTGATTGATATGACAATACCATCGGACAGAAATGTATCGATAAAAGAAGTCGAAAAATTTTCAAAATACAAGGACCTAGAAATTGAAATAAGTAAAATGTGGAAAATGAAAACAACTACAATTCCTGTTGTTATAGGTGCACCTGGAGTTATAAAGAAAGGAATGAGATCAAACATTGAAAAGATACCGGGCAAAATAAGCTTAGAAGAACTACAAAAGATCACATTGCTTGGGACTGCTCATATCCTCAGAAAAGTTCTGTCAATTGACCAATGAGACCTTGTTTGTCATAAGAACTATGGATTAGATCTGGATCTACAAGAAGAAAAACAAAGACTTTAAGAGAAATTCAATAATAATATATTCTCGTATGATTTGACTTTAAACGAAGCAAAGGTTGGTGTCTCTTCGTCAAATATGTGCCTAGCACCGTCCAGATGAAACCTTTTCACTGTTTGTGAACTTGTTTACAGCGATTCTTCCAGATGATATTGCTATTAATCATGTTCGAAACTCCACACCATTTCATCGTGGCTTTCGTGTCTTCGTGAGTCAGTCCTAGCTTCCGCAGATTTCCTCTAACATCTTTATGCACACATCCTAATGATCCAAACAGGGGTGGAAAATATTTTCCTCTTTCTGGGACCGCAATCAGAAATTGAAAATTTTTCTGTAGCCATACAAGAAATATTGGCAACTGCTCGTTAAAAAACTGACTACGTGGTATTTTAAGCAGGAAAGTATGATTTTGAGAGATGAAATTTTTAACATCAATGGAATAAAATCCATAAATGGCTCAGGAGAAATCAGTTTATCCATTAGTGTGCAAGTCTATAATCATTGAACATAGCTATAATTAAAACATAATTGAACAGGTATCAAATCATAAGAATGTTTCAAAATTCTACAATTTCTGCAGTTCCTCCTTATTAAACAAAGTGTTTAAAAAATTTGTTACATTGGAACTAATCACCTCAAGAATTCCTAAGAATTCTCAGGCACGAAAAACAGGGTGCTATTGGTTATACAGTATCTGTTGCAGCACATATTAGATAATGTGATTCACAAATCATTGCTATTTTATTCACTGATTTTTGTCTCATGCTTTCATGTTTTTAATTTTTCTTTCTAGAATGTTAGCATATTACATTGCACATTTTTAGGTGTGATCTTTTTCTTTCTGGGAGCTAAAATATTTTCTGGGACCAATGGTCCCGTGGTCCGATACTTTTTCCACCCCTGGATCCAAAACACATCACATAATAATCAGTGGAGTATCCAGCTTGTGCCAAAGCCGCCTTTAGGTCATGATACTTGTTTAGTTTCCCTCTATATGATTGCTCCATGTACATGTCAAAGCAAACTGTAACTTCGATAATCTTGCAACCTTTCTGTCTAGTATCGACCATTATCAGATCTGGTTTTCTATGACTGATTGTGCGTAGTTCTTCTCTGAGCTCAGGAAATATTGTTTCCGCCATTTTGTTTGCAAAAATTTTCCAACTAGGGTCTAATTTCTCTATTCTCATATGTATGGCATCTACTACTCGATCGTGCCTTATAGAGTATAGGTCGCTGAACTTACGACATGAGTTCATTAAATGAGCCACTGATTCACAACGGTAGTTGCAGAGAGTACAACTTTTTTCATGATCTTTGTTCCACATGTGGATAGCCTGGTCGCACGGAAGCTGGTTCATACGTGCTCTTAATGTGAATTTTACCAGACTATCTGACAATTTCTAGCCATAATATATTTGGTGTGATATCTTTTTATCAATGTGTTCCATTGCTATAAAATTTCCTTGGATTTGAAGCTGCAAACAATGGTCTATGTCTAACATTCTTAGCTCGTTTTCAATCTCTTGTCTTAATTTCTTCTTTGGAATCTCTCTGTCATTGATGATTACTTCGGCAATCTCATTCTTAAATATTATTGATCCTTGAAGTTTGCGTACGTGGAACAACAAGTCAGGCCAGTCAGAGCTACCCCCATATGTTTTTGTTTTAGCTAGCCTGTGGTTTTCATCTAAGGAGTATCCCAGGAAATTTCTCTCTGTATCTGTTACGCTGACTCCCCTTGATTTTATGCCCAATGTTAGTGATTCTCTAGCGATATATCTAATGTTTTCTTCTTCATGATTCAATATTTTCATTAGGTTGGATATGCGTGCTGCTCTATAAACATGGGAAGGTCTCTTAATCCCTAGACCCCCCATTCAATCTGTCAACAAAGAATACTCTGTCGCTACTCTTTGGATATAACTGAAATGGTCTTTTTACCGTGGAGATTACTTTATCATCCAAGTCATCCAATTGCTTTTCGTTTAATCTAGTGTTATCGAAATGATGTGAAATTTTTGCTAGTGCCATATTGTTTAAAGCACTCAACTTCAACGACAAAGGCAATGTACATTCTTCGATCTTCCCTACCAGCTCCTTATAATCTGCAATGAAATTCTCTATCTGCTTGACATCTTCGCCGGCAATGTTGAGTAATTTTCCTAGGTACTTATAAGACTCGTCCCTTTTTGTTTGTCCTAAGAACTATGGATTAGATCTGGATCTACAAGAAGAAAAACAAAGACTTTAAGAGAAATTCAATAATAATAATAATAATAATAATAATAATAATAATAATAATAATAATAATAATAATAATAATAATAATAATAATAATAATAATAACAATAATAATAATAATAATATCGGATATGATTTGACAAATTAAGAACAAACTGTAATAAACGTCTTATAGCCAAATATGTTCCTTGCACATCACCAGAAATCAGCAGTCCCACTGTCCATGCACTTTTTTGCACCTATTTCGCCATATGATGTTACCACAAATCATGTTTGATACACAGCACCACTTCATTGTCTCTTTTGCCTCTTCCCCTGACAGTCCTAGCCTTTTCAAGTTTCCTCTCACATTCTTATGTACGGCCCCAAGTGATCCAAAGCACATAACACTGATACTTGTTGCAATTCCATGTCGATTTAGTAAATTTATCACTGGTTGATACTTATTTCTTTTCTCTTGATAAGATGTATCCATATACAAATCAAAGCAGACAGTGACTTCAACAATTTCACATTCTCTCCCGTTCACTTTTATCTCTACTATATCAGGCTTCCTTTGGTTTAGCTGTTGCAATGCGTTTTTGATATGTGGGAAAGCTGTTTCTACCATTTTGTTGACAAATAACGTTGATGTTGAATTCTTTTTTTCGATTTTTTGACCAAGGAATTCTACGACCCGATCGTGCCTTCGCGAATATAAATCTTTGTAGTTTCTGCAGGAATTCATTAAGTGTGCCATTGATTCAGTCCTTTCATTGCACATTGAGCATCTTTTATCGTGATCCTTATTCCACATATGAATTAGCTGGTTACAAGGGATTTGATTCATACGTGCACGTAGAATAAACTTGACTAAGCTGTCAGACAGCTTCCATCCGTAATAAACTTGATGCGAAATCTTTTTGTCTATATTCTCCATTCCTATAAAGTTTCCCTGCATTTGGAGCTCACAGCTCTTAATGATATCCTGTTGCTCTAATTCTCCCTCGATTTCTCTTTTTAAATCTTTCCTATTCAGCTCCTTGCCATTAACGACAACCACAGCAAAACCATCCTTGTAGATAATTGATCCATTAAACTTATTAGCATGAAAAAGTAGATCCGGCCAATCAGAGTTGCCTCCATATGTTTTTGTCTTGGCTAGTCTCCGGTTAGCATCTAATGCATAACCTAGAAAATTGATTTCTCTATCTGTCTGTCTAACTCCTCGCGATTTCATGTCTAATTCCAAAGATTCTCTTGCCAGATACCGTATGCTCTCCTCATCGTGATTCAGCATTTTTATCAAATTAGATAAACGTGTTGCCCTATATACATTTGATGGTCTTTTTATCCCAAGCCCCCCAAGTAGTCTGTTGACGAAAAATATCTTGTCACTGCTCTTGGGATATAAATCAAACATTTCTTTAACAGTTTTCGTAATCTTTGTATCCAGTTCCTCAAGCTGTTTTTCTTCTATCTTTGTGTTTTCAAAGTGGTGTGAAATCTTTGCTAAAGCCATGTTATTGAAAGCACTGAGTTTTAAAGGAATGGGAAATAATAATAATAATAATAATAATAATAATAATAATAATAATAATAATAATAATAATAATAATGATAATAATAATAACAATAATAATAATAATAAATAAATAAACTAAACCACCATCATTGATAACAGAAAAGTAAAATAAAAAACAACACTGTTAAAAGCTTCAATAATTGTGATTAAATGCAATACTACATGTCTTTGTAACATGATTTTCTATGGACAGATTGTTATCAATAAGTACTCCCAGATTTTTAACATTAGTTACTGGCTGTATGTCAGAATCTCCGATTTTGATAGAATCTATTGTGATTTTATTTAATTGATGTTTAGAACCGATAATAAGAAACTCTGTTTTTGAATCATTGATCTTTAGCTTGTTCACTAGCATCCATTTTCTAACATCATTGACACAATTCTGTATTACATGCAGTGCATCTTCTTGTGACGTTTGATTGACTGGTTTGAAAGACAGATATATCTGGTGGTCATCGGCGTAGCCGTGAGCGTTTGGAAGATGCTGCTCAATTACATCAAATAAAGTACTGGCGTAAATAAGAAACAAGATGGGACCCAAGCAGGAACCTTGGGGCACTCCATACTTGAGTTTTACTCTATCTGATACAACGTTGGAGATCTGTACACGTTGAAATCTGTTGCTAAGATATGATAGAAACCAGTCAAGAGCCTTTCCTGAAATTCCCACTTTTTTAGAGTCTCTACTAATATGCTATGGTCGATGGTGTCAAATGCGGCACTTAGATCAAGCATTACTAACAAGGTCACCTTGTTGTCATCCATGTCAGACAGAATGTCCGAAGTTACTTTCAACAATGCAGTCTCAGTACTGTGGTTCTTCGTGCAAGCCGACTGGCAAACCGGCATAGGACAGTTTACGCTCATGTGTGACAAGATCTGTTCAGACGAACTACGCTCAACCAACTTAGAAACAAACGGTAGATTATTCATTGGTCTGAAATTTGGAAAAGCTATGTCCAAAGTAGAGTTTTTCAATAACGGAGACAAAAGTGCTTCTTTCCAAGCATCTGCAAAGTGACCAGTCTGTAATGATAAATTGACAATATGAGCAAGGAAAGGCAGTATTATATCAAGACATTCCTTAAGCATCCAAGTAGGGATGGGATCCGAAGTGCATTGCTTATTAGGTGATTTCATAATGAGATTTTTTACTTGGTCTTCTGATAACCTCTCAAAGGCAGAAAACTCTTTGACTTGCTTGTAATCCATCAAATAGTCTGAGGGGCTTGTGTCCATCTCTATCTCATCAAGCTCTTTTCTAATTAGGTCGATCTTCATAATGAAATATTCATTAAATTCATCAGTAAGATTTTTCGTGGAACTTGAGGCTGGATATTTAACTCTATCTTCTGGCTTCATAATCGATTTGATTATTTTAAAAAGTTTCCTCTGGTCCCCCTGTGATTCTTCAATTTTATCAGAGTAATATTTCTGTTTCGCTGTATTTAGCAGATATAGATACTCGTTCCTTTTAGATTTAAAATTTTCTTTGTCGCTTTCATTCTTTGAACTACGCCATTTTTCTCCGCCCTCTTTTTTGCTTTTTTTGGCTCTTTAACACTACCGTTAAACCATGGTAATTTTGGTCTTACAACAAACGACCTGGTTTTGAGGCGTGCATGCTTGTCCAATAATGTTGCTCATGACCGAAATTTATAAAACAAAATGCGGTCTGAATCCACCATTCATGAAGGAAATGTTCATGCAACGAAATATTGGTTACAGTCTAAGGCATGGCGATGACGCTCAACTGCCAAAGGTACGAACAACATCAGTTGGAGTTGAGTCCATTGCTTACCTTGGAAAAAAACTGTTGCAGATTTTACCGCAAGAAATAAAACAATCAAACAGCCTTCCCATCTTCAAAAAACAAATTAGATGTTGGAAGGGTGGAAAATGCAACTGTAGGCTTTGCAAAGTGTATATCCCGAAAGTTGGGTTTCTAACAGGATAGTTCCTTTTTAGCATCTTTTATCCTGTAATATATATATACATATTTTTTTTTGATAGTTTCATTGTTAATAATGTATATTGTAAATAGTAGGCTTTAATTAGCTGTAATTTAGCTATTCTGTTTTCCTAGCCTACTTTAAATAGATAATTTAAAAAAGAAAAAAATGTTGATATTGTAGCGCGATACAACAGCACAAGCTGATCGAGATCATTTTCACCTTCATTTTGCAAATCTTTCAACCCTAATGGGGACAACTGTAAGTCTACCTTGAACTTATCTAGATATATCTTTTTTATGTCTCGATATGAAATGGTCTTCTTTTCTATGGTTGGTAATGAAATTTCGGAGAAATCTGAAGTCATTCAGATCTAAGGTCCTACATTGTCGACAGGAGAAATATTTTGTTTTTTCGTGTTTCGGCGTAAAGCCTTCATCAGAGCCATGCATACGTATATTTTTTCATTCGGCATTAGCTGACACGGTGATTTATATATATATTGGATAACAGGTAAAACTTTACCCTGGTCTTCTGTTTTTGAGTTGTTACGGTGGACCCTGATAATTTAGGCCACCATCATGAAAAATTTGAAAATTTTGAATTGATCAACTGTCACCTATTCACGTATATACTTCTTCTTGGCAATTATCCAATCAGAATACACCATTAAATCTCTATTATGTGGGCTACAATAAGATGAGGGAAAATTGCATACCGCTGACCAAAGTGCCTCGTGGCGAAAACCAGAAAGAATCAAAGCTTCTTTTCATGCATTCATTTTGCTATCCCCTAATACGTAGCTTCTTCAAAGAAATAGGCATTGAATTTCAGCAGACAATTTACTTTAAGTTCCGTTTTATGCGCTGACTAAAATGATTTTGAATTACAGCGATTGAAAGCCTTTAGTATCGACAAGGCCACAGTAAGGAGTTGAAATTGCAAACGCTATCCATGTTGCGAAAAATTCTAGAAAAATAACTACACCATGTAACAACATGAGATTTTCTGGGGCTTTGAGGCATAATCAAGGTAGATACTGGTCGAATCCGTTAGTTGATAAAGATATTTTGTTGGGTGGGAAATTGATCTCTATTCACTGAGCCCAGCCTGCCATCCGCAAGGGGAGTACCCTTTCATAACAACTCCTGAACATCGTAATATCGTTTCCACAGCACAACAGCGCTAATTTCTCCCTCGTGTTTCATGTCGACCGAGTCTCAGGGTACTGGGCAGGGTACAATGCACTCATCTCGTAGTCCCAGTGGACACTGCACTCGTCTCGTAGCTCCCTCTGTTTTGTTTTGAGCTGTCTTTTAGCCACAAGGGAGCATTGTGTATCGCAAAACTTTCCCAAAGACCCTTTAATGTTTCGATGAAAGTGTCATAAAGTAACACCTTTGTATGCCAATGTCTCTCGTCAGACCATGAACTGAGAATTGTAAAAGAAAAATTAATCAACCATATGGCGTATAGAAATTGAGGATCCCGCATAGTTGTTATATCCTGGACTCCCTGTGCTGATTCGCGCATGGCAAATGCAATATTCTCTCATCTTGGCTACAATACACTATGTCATTTCAATCAGTAAGACAACAGAACATGTTTTGAAAACTGTTTGGGTGAAAGATGATGACCAATTTTACTTGCGAGATATTGTATGTACACTTTACTTACTATGTGAAATTGCTGTGTGTAGTTTCAAGTCGTGTGAAATAATTGGCTAATTGCACACATGGGATCGTACAACCAATTTCAAACAGAACAATTTAGTGATTCTGACCAATTTCTCTTATAGTAAAGCAGACAAACAATTTATGATATAATAAGTCGAAAAAGAAAAGGCCACAATATGGACGTCGCTCGTCGGATCTGCAGATGCTTGCAATGACGGATAACGAATGAATTTGTAGGTAGAAACACCGCAAAACGACGAAGAACAGCAGTTAATAAGTCGGTTTAAGTATATGTATTTTGCCAATATTTCGTCATGCCTTGCTGGACTTCTTCAGGGCTGTTATACTGGTGTATTTCCTAATTTTGCCAATATTTCGTCATGCCTGCAGGACTTCTTCAGGGCTGTTATACTGGTGTATTTCCTAATTGTTGGAAAACAGCAAGTAGTGCACCTATCTTCAAAGATGGCCCTGAAAATATAAAATCTAACTACCGTCCAATTTCTGTTCTACTAACGGTTTCGCGTTTATTTGAGAAGGTTTTGTACGGCCAACTTTACCAATACCTGGATGAAAATACGTTGCTTTACTTGCACCAATCTGGGTTCCGATCCTTGCACTCTTGTGTCACATGTCTACTTAAGAGCACGAATGATTGGTACACTGACATCGACAGAGGCAATGTCAATGCGGTCGTTTTCATCGACCTAAAAAAGGCTTTCGACACTGTAGACCATAGTATCCTCTTAGAGAAGTTGTCACTTTATGGCATAAGGGGTATTGAACTTGAGTGGTTCAGATCCTATCTTAATGGGAGATAGCAATGCTGTAAGGTGAATGGGCACATATCAAAAATTGAAAGTATTCGATATGGAGTTCCCCAAGGGTCTTGCTTGGGACCACTTCTCTTTTTGATGTACATTAATGACCTTCCACTTTCACTTGATAATGCCAAGGTTACTATGTATGCGGATGATACCAGCATCTCTTATTCCTCTAAATCAGTCGATGCAAACAATTCAGCAATCAATTACGATTTTTCCAATCTCAAATTATGGCTAGATCTCGGTACAAGACCAGTTGGATATTGGAGAAATAACTGCAGATATGATTCCTGAAAGGAACAAGACCAATTTGAACTGATAAACTCTCACCTACCTATTCTCACTCTGGCAAACGAGGGACATTTCACTCCCAAAAAATCTCGTACACCTTTGGCAAAAATCCCTTTGTTTTTAAGAAAAATCCATCAAAAATCCGTGTAAATCCTTTTGTTCTGAAAAAATCTCGTACGCTATTTACAATGAGTGAAGTGCCCCTCGCTGGCAAATTTTCCCGATGTTACTCGAACAAGGTATCAAATTGTACAGTTTATTGCATTCCTCACTTTTAATCCTTGCGTTCACATGCATTTATTTGATGAATTTATAACAAACAAACCATAACAAACAAACAAGATATATTCGCCCTTAGAGGCTTTCTTTAGCGTAAATTAGATAATTTCCTCGCCACTCCAGTTCACTCTCTCAGCCATTGTGACCCAAGATTCTTTCATCTAATTTTCACAACTCCGATCATGGAATACGAAAATATATGCCTAAATACATTGTTTATGAACTAAGGAGACTATTGATATCATTTGTTGATCAATTATGCGATTTCAGTTGAAGATGAAGACGGATTACAACTGTGATAATTTCTGGATGTCAGAAATTATCGCGAACGAGTCGAAGCTGTGGAGAACAGCAATCGAGGGCCGCAAAGGATGCTGGTCAGGAAAGGGTCTTTAAGCTTTTTGAACTTTCTTTGAACCTACAGTGGAATCGTAATTTTATTGCCCTTACTCTTTTCATTTGCTGTTGATTTAAATTCAACTTTCAGTTCTTTTTCGTTTTCAGTGTGTATATCAACACTGCATGTCTTCCGGTCTTTCAGCTTATCACCACGCTGTTTGATTGCGGCGATAAATAGGCCTACCTCTTCCTCAGATTTCAATTCAAAAACTCCTCAAGTTCCGTGCGATTTGATGGCAAATGCGTTCTCGTGCCTATTCTCTTGTTCTCTTCTATCATCTTCAATAGATCTAAAGTACTTTCTAGAGTAATGATGTACCGACCAACCAGTTAAAGTGTTTATTTCTTCATTTATAACTCGGCTGATTAACTGATTAACTCGTTTCGACCATCAAATACAAATGCTTACGCTCAGTACAAGAGTTGTTTCAGTTTAAGCACTTCACTATGGATGGCACAGTGTGATATAACATTATATATTGTAGTTTTTTAATCTTGATAAAAAAAATGCTGTGCCTCCTCATACTTCATCTCTAGTCAATTTGCAAATGCTGCTGCTAATCTTGTGCTCGTTCCCTCCCACCACTCCCTTTGGCTTTCTCTGAGTCTGGAAATATTTTTCTACCATGTATTTTATTTGTTAATTTTCAATTATAACTTGTTGTAAGGGTAACATAGGTAATTGTATGGTATGTCTGTTAGATTGTATTTCATAATTCTGTGTATTTGAATGAGTGTTCACCTAACGCCAACTCGTGCCTATTCTCTTGTCGCTCCTTATTTAGGAACGCTGATAGTTAAGTATTGTATACGTTTTCTGAACTGTAAGGCAAACATCAAAGTAGCACAACAGACTAAAAGATTTTGCCTGGTTCTTATAATCATGAATCAGATCAATGACCATCTGTTCTTGTAATGAAGAAAGTATGGCCAACAAAAGTCAACTAGGATACTAAAGCTCAAGAGCAAGCAATAGAGCAAGGGGGAATCTCGTTTTCGACGAATCATTGCATTTGTTGACGTTTGAGAGCCTCGACCAATCAGAATGCACAATGACGTCACGACAATGGAGGAACCTGTGGGAAGCTGTGGAGAAAACAGCTCCCCAATATCGTTTTTCTGACAGTGGTTATCCTATTTTGGACCAATTTTATCAGTTTACATCAAAATTTAGTAAATTTTGAAACTTTCTGCCGCTGCAATTTTCGATTGATTGTTTTCTTCAAGAGAAATCGTTTTTTAAATAACACTAAAATTCGAGCCTTCGATGGGAATGACATCCATATAGGCCTTATGTCAAGCCTACGACTTTTCGCCAAGATTTCTTGAAGTTTTTGCAACTGCGACCCAGAAACGCAATTTTTTTTATATGTTTTGATCACAAGAACTAGTTTTGAGTCTCCTGGGATGACGTGATTGCCTGTTTTGACAATAAGGAGGAGAGTATCTCTCATCTTCAAGGGTCAAAATCAAAATGTAAACAAGCTCAATGACCCTCACTACTGGCAGCCATATCATATCATATCATATCATATCATATCATATCATATCATATCATATCATATCATATCATATCATATCATATCATATCATATCATCAGTTATTTAAGCATGGTAGCCCATTCAACTAAGTTGGTTTACAAGGGGCCATGCATCTAAAATACTACAAAAAGCAAAAAAATTTGAAAAAATATAATACAACAAATCTAGATAAAGAAAAAGAACATTTTATCATACTCTACTCCTCTACCCAACCATTACATTACTCTACCCTGCCTTACCCTACCTCGCCCTACTCTACCTCACCATACCATACTCTAATCTACCCTACCTACCCTACAATACCATACCCTACCCTGCCCTACAATACTCTACTCCTACCCTACCCTCCCTACCCTACCCTACCCTACCCTACCCTCCCTACCCTCCCTACCCTACCCTACCCTACCCTACCCTACCCTACCCTACCCTACCCTACCCTATCAGGTTAATTTGGATACCCTATTACATTACTTTGTCTTTTCTTTACCTTTATCTGTTTACATAAGTTTACAAGTCATATAAGATAAATTTGAAATCATAACGGAAAAGTTTAAATCAAAGATTTGAATCGATTTAAAGAGGTTGCCCGCTTAGCTTCGGTATCTAGGCTATTCCAAAGTTTAGCACCTCTAAACGAAAATGACTTCTGCCCATTACATGTCTTTTTCTTTGGCAGCTTTAAATCAGTGTTTGTATTGCGTAGCTGCCGTGTTGCATCTTGTGAATTTCTTGTGAACATATCATTCATATATGGGGGAGCTATATTGTTGATAGACTTATATACCATTGTCCTGCTTTCGTGTTTAATCATGTCATTCACTGTTTTCCAACCTAGATTCTGGATAAGTGGTTTGCTAGAGGCATCAAAGCTGCTATTAGTAATGATCCTAGCTGCTCTGTTTTGAAGCTTCTGAAGTTTCGAGATTTCAGTAGTGCCACAGCATCCCCATACAGCGCAGCAGTAGCGGAAGTGGGGTTCAACGATGCTAGTGTATAGTGTTTTCAAGGAATTCTGGGGGAGAAATCTTTTTGCATACTTTAAGAGACCAACTGCTCTAGATACCTTGGCAGAGACACTTTTTATGTGCTCTTTCCAATCAAGACTATTGTCTACCTGAACACCAAGATATTTTGTTTTCTCAACTAAAGCCAAATCGTTATCTCTTATTTTGAAACATAGACTTTCACTAGTACATTCTAGTGACCTTTGTTTATTTTTTGTGCAAATTAGCATTCCCTGTGTCTTTGCTACATTAAGAGATAATTTGTTACCACTTAACCACGAATCCAAATCCCTGAGATCGCTATTGATCGCCTCATTCAGGTCTTCAATATTCTTAGAACGAAAGAATAGAGTCGTATCATCAGCATACATGGAAGTAGTTGAATTTTTTACTGCACAGGGGAGATCATTGATAAAGACCAAGAAAAGTAGAGGCCCCAGACATGAGCCTTGTGGAACCCCAACCTCTATTCTCTCCGTTTCAGAGTCTATACCATTAACCCTACAAAACTGTTTCCTGTTAGACAAATAGCACTGAAACCAAGAGAGATTTCTATCACAAACTCCATAGTGCTCGAGTTTTTGGCATAGAATCTCATGATTGACTGTATCAAAGGCCTTTCTTAGGTCGATAAAAACTGACCCTATCATATAGCCATTGTCAAAACCATCATACCATTCATCAGTTGTTTTGAGCAGACATGTCAAAGTGGAAAATAACAATCTAAATCCCGACTGACCATTCGAAAGAAGTCGATTCGAGTCTAAATATTTGTACAACTGATTGAATACAAGCTTCTCAAACAACCTTGAAACAACAGGCAGCACAGAAATTGGTCGGTAATTTGACCGTATGGACTTGTCTCCATCTTTAAAAATTGGAGCAACTCTTGCAGTTTTCCAAGTATCAGGAAACTTGCTAGTCTCCAAAGAAGTATTAAATATCTTTAGGAGGGACTTTGCAACAAACGGCAATGCAAGTTTCAGAAAGAAACTTGAGATGTTATCATTACCAAAACTTTTTGAGTTTTTTAGTTTCCCAACTGCATCTCTGAGCTCCTGATTTTGGATAGCACGAAACTCAAATCTCTTTTCCTGAAAGTTAATTGTGTAGTCCCCGGACAAAAGGGGGTTGGGGGCATCATCAATTTCATTTGCAAGATCCTTACCCACAGAGCAGAAAAATTGATTCATGCTCTCAGCAATTTCCTTTTTGCCAACCAATTCTTTGTCTTGGTCCTTGATACAAACTATGTTAGTACTTTTAGATCTCTTGTTCAAGATCTGGTTTAATGTTCTCCATGTTTCTTTCATGTTTCCCTCCTGAGAAATAATTTTGTTAGAAAAATAGTCCTTTTTTAACTGGACATTGAGGCTGTTTACCTGATTGCGGACATGCTTATAAGAATTCATAAGAATTTCTGATTTCGTTTTATTGGCTGCCTTTTTCAACTTATCTCTAGATCTCATCAATTTTTTAAGATTTTTGTTAATCCAAGGGCAGTACTTTTCAGAAACCCTCATTTGTCGTATGGGTGCATGTTTTTCTATTATCCTCGCGAACAAATTAGACCAGTTGTTCGCAAGGACATTTACATCATCAGAATTTCCGATTTCTTGTTCCCAGGATATTGCAGCAACATCCCCCAGAAATGCCTGCTCATTAAAGTTTTTCATCCTACGGCTTTTGATCATTTTGTGTTCTTTTTGTAAGGAACCGTTAAATTTTCGGATACAGAAAACCATGAAATGATCACTCAAGGAGATTTGAAGCACGCCAGATTCAACAATATTACTGGGGGACGATGTTGCAATATGGTCAATTAATGTGGAGCTGGACAAAGTTTCCCTTGTTGGCTCCTCAATTAACTGTTTCAGGCTGAACAAGTTATAGAGTTCGCACATATGCTTAGTGTTGTTGTCCTCAGAATTTGAGAGGTCGCAGTTTGTATCACCAATAAGAATGATCTCTTTGCCCTCTTTATCTAAAAATGCAAGAATATTCTCCAGTTTCTTGAAAGATTCGACAGGATCACTGGGGGGTCTGTACCATGCAACAATGATATATGGTCGACTTTTAGGGGGCTCAATTTCGATACAAATTAGCTCCAAATCATTCACAGGAAGGTCTTTTCGCAGATGATATCTGATGGAGTTTCTAATATAAATTGCAACTCCACCACCATTACTTGTCCTATCTTTACGTTCAACCTGATACCCCTCAATAGCAATGAGATTTTTTGGAACATGAGGATTTAATTTAGTCTCATTTAGGGCTAAAACATGGATTCCTAACTCATTTGTCATGCATTGGATCTCATCAAAATGCAGTTGCAGACTATTAACGTTCAGAGATGCAATTGAGAGACCCTTTCTGAAACCAAGAGGCTGTTGCTTACCTTCTGTTTCTCTAAACAAATACGGTGTTGTACTAACATTATCAGTAACCACTATTTTATCATTGGTGTTACTCCCCATAAAGGAATAATGAAACTTAAATAGTCACATACGTATTTCTTTGAGGAAAGATTTTGCCAGGATTGAGTCTCCAGCTTGATTCAAATGGAGGTTGCTCCCATTAGTGTGTAATGTGGCGTCCAACAGCTCGTGTTTAATAAATCCGATTTGGTGTTGTTTGCATTTCTTTTCTAGGGTCTCATTTACGTTTGTCGCTTTTACGTTAAGATGATCCCCTCTGGGACATATACCGGAAACGGTGACTTCGTTATCTCCCTTCTTCAATGAACGGGCAAGACTTGTAATATCTTCAGCAATATCTTCAACAGATTTATTTTCCTTCAAGTCATTGGTCCCGACGTGCAGTATGTATAAGCTCGGGTTGTCCTCTTCTGCTGGCTTTGCGTAATGCTTCATTTGCCGAACTTTGGCTCCAGCGAAGGAACGAACAACCACTTTGGTGTCTTTGCTCTGCATTTTCCAATGTTTGATTCCTTTGACCATCGAGTCTCCGAGGATGTAGACTCTTCTTTTTTGGTCGCTTTGATGTGCAGTTTGCTTCTTTTCACTGCCTTTTGAATTTCCTGAACCACCTTTCGATGTTGTTTTTGTGTTCTTGTTCTTCATAACTTGAGTATGGGTGTTTGATGCACTTGAACAGGCTTTCGTTGTTTGCTGATTTTTTACATTGTTCGTCGTCCTTTCATCACGGGTGCTCAATTCGTTCTCTGTTGAATTCGACTTCCCAAGGGGTGCGAATCTGTTCATATCTAATTTGAATGGTGTTGTTTGCATAGGCATCGCAGCGTGTTGTTTGGCAACATGTTTACGCTGAGGATAAATAAACCCTTCGCCATATTGGAAATTTGAATCAAGGATGGGTGTTGATTGCAGGCTTTCAATGATCAAATTTTTGCGGCAAAGTTCATTTTTTAAAAATTCATTTTCCTTCCGCAACTTCTCTATTTCATTGATTCTAATAACATCAGAATTTTCATTGAAAGTCTGTACGACACGCTGCAACTCGGAGACAGTATGGCGAAGTGCTACGAATTCCTCATAAGGCGTGTATCCCTGTACAGCGTTTGCTTGACAACTAGGGTCAAGATCGTTGGTGTTGCTGCTATGTGCATCATCATGGGTGTCTCTTTCTGTGACTGAAACAAGGTCCTTTTTATCTACAAGGACGAAAAACGACTCCTCACCTTTGTGTGGGCGATTTTCAATTAGGCCAATGTGTTCCATGGCGCGAATTGTTTCAGCAACAGTAGAGAAGTCATATTGATGCCCATTCTTTACCAATTGATTCCAGATGGATTCAGCATAGGGTCGTTTCCTGTTTTCTCGAATTTGTATTATTTCATCTATTATGAGTTGTTCCATTTTTTAAGAAAACTTGCTCGCATCAGAAAAACACGTCTGAGCACCTTGCACTCTTTGCATTCATGCCGATGACCACTACATACAGCTAGAGAAATTCTTTCAGAGCGTAATTAAGGCAATGACTATGACGTAGTTACGAAAGAAAACAAAGTAAAAATCTATCATTTACGCTGCCAAGCACAGATTGTTTCCACAACAATGCGAACGTAAGCGGATATTTCAGCATCGTCCTCTCTCTCCAAGAAGAATTTTGTTTATTTCTACCTTCTCAGTATCTGCTTCTTCGTCCGCTTCCGTTTCATCATCACCTTCTCCATCATTACCAACATCTTCATTACTGTTGTTTGCTTTGAAGACTGCCAGAATTTACAAACGGAACAAAAAATTGTAGGGGATATTGGATGGGCAAGTTACCCCCTAGCAATTTTTTGTTTTCAAAGAAACCCTGCAAGAAATTTTCAAAATTCTTTTGTTTTCAAAAGTCTCGTGCACCTTCGTGAATGTGTGAAATCCACCAGAAATTCCCTTGCGCAATAATGTTTTTGAATTACCCCCTAACAGTTTTTTGTTTTCAAGGAATTCCTACAAGAAATTTCCAAATTCTTTTGTTTTCAAAAATCTCGTGCACATTCCTGAATGAGTGAAATCCACCAGAAATTCCCTTGCGCAACGTTTTTGAACTTAAAACCAGTCTTGGACCTAATTTTCTTGTTAAAATAATTGTATATCATAAAGTCTATTTAATTTATGCAGCCATGGGTAATGATAGATAGTTGGAACCTCCTTTGCTATTCGAAAAATTTCTTCACATGTATCTTTTTATAAGTAACTGTCTATAGGAAACTTAACTCTCAGATCGCCAGAAAATCAAGAAGCTGCAGTACTGGGAAATTAAAAGTTGAGAGAAACTATTTGTTTTGATAACGTACACCCTTAGCATATTTTTACATTACTTTCACCTGTTTCTTGGATCATATTACTCGCCAGTTACTTGAGTAACGGTTAAACATTGGAAAAGATTAAAACCTCTTTTTGAAATGTTCACGAAGGAACAGGTCGTGAACACGAAAATTCTTCAGGAGCGCTGAGAAACTCATAAGAAACTCTGAGTATTCAAAATCTGACAATTGTAAGAAGCTCTCAGCACCGGCCGAAATTTTAGTTTCCTATAAAAGATACGTGTACTCAGTAAGAAGATTTCTTATATACGTACTTGCTTTATCATTTGCTGTTATATGGGTTTGGAAGTTTCTTGAAACATGACATCTAGACATTCTCTATTCCTCGGTAAAATTTAGCGCCGCCACTTCATCCCACCTTTTACTCTTCAGTCCATTTTACAACTTGATCCTGGCCTCAGCTTTCAAATTCGCCAGTATGCTTTGGTATCGCCGGACTGTTCTTCTTGAAAAGAGTTTCCACGCGTTTTCTTGGACTTTGGCATGTTTGTTTAACTTAACCTTATCTACCCTGGGTACCAGACTCTCCCAATTTCTTTTTTGGGCGTCTGGTACCCAGGGTAAACTTTATCATGAAAAGCGCAAAAGACGACAGACTATTCCAAGCAGTCGAGATTTACTGCTAACAGTAATGGTGATATTTTCCCGCCAACTCTCTCAGAACAGCCAATCAAGTAAGAGAATCAAGG
Source organism: Aurelia sp. 3 sensu Dawson et al. (2005) (assembly GCA_964020215.1). Taxonomy (NCBI): domain Eukaryota; kingdom Metazoa; phylum Cnidaria; class Scyphozoa; order Semaeostomeae; family Ulmaridae; genus Aurelia; species Aurelia sp. 3 sensu Dawson et al. (2005). Next base: position 14,532,399 of record OZ026574.1, read on the forward strand.
GAACGGTACAGAAAAAATTGATGAATGGATTTCATCCTAGTCAAAACAATGGCGCCAAACAATCAATCACTCCATCCCAGGGGACCCAGAACTGGCTATTTTTATCAAACGTCAAAATAATTTTCGTTTCTACGTCGCAGTTGCAAATACTTCAAGAAGTCCTCGAATTTTCTTTGCAGAGAAGGTTTAAAATAAGGGCTTTCTTTGCAGAGAGTCAATTGTTTAAAATAAGGCCTATGTGGATGTCATTCCCATCGAAGGCTCGAATTTTAGTGTTATTTAAAAAACGATTTCTCTTGAAGAAAACAATCAATCGAAAATTGCAGCGGCAGAAAGTTTCAAAATTTACTAAATTTTGATGTAAACTGATAAAATTGGTCCAAAATAGGATAACCACTGTCAGAAAAACGATATTGGGGAGCTGTTTTCTCCACAGCTTCCCACAGGTTCCTCCATTGTCGTGACGTCATTGTGCATTCTGATTGGTCGAGGCCCTCAAACGTAATCAAATGCGCTGATTGGTCAAAAACGAAATTCTCCCTTGCTAAGCAATAGTCAAATTTTCACACTCTTGATAGTCACGAGAGAAAACGTTGTGGCAAGGAACTTAACTTGATATGACTTGATGTAATATTCAGTTCAGACATCATAACGAGAAAGAAGAAGTGTTGTTCCTTCAATCCACTGCTCTGTGTTCTCAAGGATTCTCGAAAGAATTGTGCATGATCAAGTCTATGAATACCTCAAGGCAAACAAGGTTCTAACAATGAGTCAATCAGCTTTTCAAAAACTTTGTGCGACAATAACATCATTGATTAATAGTACTAACTACTGGTATGAGAATATTGACCACAAGCAACTTAATTTAGCAATATTCCTCGACCTCAAAAAGGCTTTTGATACCATTGACCATAAGATTCTGCTAGAAAAACTGAGGAAATATGGTATTGGAGAACTTTCCGGAGACTGGTTTCAATCATACCTAGAAAACAGAAGGCAGTACTGTGCCGCCAATGCTGTGGCGGCGTGGTGTAATCCTCTGACATTGCAGCCAGTGAGGCGGAGTGGGTTCGAGTCCCGGTAGGGCCCCACCACTTGAGCGTCATGACAAGGGGTCGCGGACTCGATTAGGTCTGCTCTGTTTCTGCGATCCCAGCGCTTGGCGCTGAAAAACGCAACTTCACCTTCACCATTCATTCATTCATTCATTCATTCATTCATTCATTCATTCATTCATTCATTCATTCATTCATTCATTCATTCATTCATTTTAAAATATTTATACAGGTATAAGTTTCATATATTTATACATGTTTTTCAAACTGACCTGTTAAAAAATAACATAAAATAAAGGAAAATAGGCTAAACTAAGAACAAAAGAAATTTATATGCCTAATTTACAATATACAATGCTATAATACCTAATTTACAATAAAACATAATAAAAATGAAGTAGAAAATAAAGTTACACCGCCCTCATAGTCGTTCCTTGAAAGTTTTCAGGGAGGGTGCCAGTTTTGCTTCTTTTTCCAAACTGTTCCAAAGTTTTGTACCGCGATATGAAAAAGCCTTTTGGCCATTGACAGTCTTTAGTAACGGTAACCTTAGATCAGTTTCTGTTGAGCGCAAAGACCGTTCTCTATCATCTGAATATTTTGTAAATAGTTTTCTCATGTAGACTGGGGCAAGTGAATTCAAAGATTTATATGTTAGCGTGGTGGTCTCTTTTCTTATAAGATTGTTGATAGTCGGCCAGCCAAGGTTCTGAATTAGTGGAGCAGCAGAGGCATCGTATGGGCTATTTGTTACAATTCTTGCAGCCCTGTTTTGAATTTTCTGCAGGACGTTAATTTTTGAATTACTACAGCAGCCCCAAACAGAGCTACAGTAACTCAAATGGGGCTCGACAATCCCTCTGTACATTTTGTTGAGCACATCAGATGGAAGATATTTCTTAGAATACTTAATAAGTCCAAGGGCTCGATTAGCCTTGGTCTTGATAGTATCGACATGTTTGTCCCAGTTTAGTTGACTATCTACTTGAACACCTAAGTATTTTGCATTGGCAATCATTTCAATTTCCTGATCACCTATTGAAAAAGATGGTTGAGCATCAGGCTGGCTTTCTATCTTACGGATGTTTGGTCCAGAACCTATGATAAGCGACTGCGTTTTCACAACGTTCAGAGAAAGTTTGTTTGCATGCAGCCAATCTTGTAGCTTCAGAAGATCTAAATTTAAGTCATAAATATTATTTACCTGATGCAAAAGCGAATTTCTGAAAGATATAGCCCTTGGCTGTCTTCCAGTCTGAAGGACTTGCTTAGGAGTAGAGACAAACTGAAGGTTGCTGCAGTCAAATCAAAATCTGAAATCCTTATGGCTGCATATAGGCAAGTAAGAAATAAAGCAAATAGGATGAATGCCGATCTTAAAAAGACATATTTCACAAACAAAATTCATGAAGCGGAAGGTAATGTGAAGGAAACATGGTCTACTATTAACAAACTCATAAATAAACGATCGAAAACGACGACAATCCAATCCTTAAGGGTCGATGGTATTACTATTTTTGATTCAAAGGAAATTGCTAACTCTATGAATCAGTTCTTTTGCACTGTTGGAGAAAAATTGAGCAATGATATACCTGATACTGGAAATCCCCTTTTGAATGATGAATATATTGTAAATCCTCAAAATGCTACATTTAGCTTTGCACCTGTTACACCTAAGCAGCTAATTGAGACTATGGGAAAATTCAGGACCTCTCAGGGGTCCGGCCTTGACTGTATCTCAAGCTTTTTTCTTAAGGTTGGGATGCCTGTTTTGGCCGGGTCTCTGAGTCGGCTCTTTAACATGTCTATGTCTCTCGGCATTTTTCCAGACAATTGGAAGATAGCTAGGGTTGCACCTATCTACAAGGATGGTTCTGAAGATGAAAATTCAAACTATCGCCCTATATCTGTTTTACCGATCATCTCTCGCCTTTTTGAAAAACTGGTTTATGATCAATTTTACGGCTTTCTAAATGTTAATAAACTCCTATTCTCACAACAATCTAGTTTCAGGTTACTACATTCCGTACTGACCTGTCTCTTAAAATGTACCAATGACTGGTATCTCAATCTAGAGAACAGTGAATATACAGCCGTCACTTTTATTGATTTAAAAAAGGCTTTTGATACGGTGAATCATGACATCCTTATACAGAAACTGGAGCATTATGGGGTTCAAAACAAAGAGATACGCTGGTTCCGCTCGTATCTAACCAATAGAAAGCAATGCTGTAAGGTAAATGGGCAGCTATCAGATCTTGAATCAATAACGACTGGAGTTCCTCAGGGCTCTTGCCTAGGACCTCTTCTTTTCATAATATACGTAAATGATCTTCATTTCTCTCTGAGACACTCAGATGTTAACATGTACGCGGATGATACAAGCCTTTCTTTCTCTTCAAAGTCAATTCATCTGATAAATGAATGCGTCAACGAGGATCTTGGATACCTTAAATCTTGGCTTAACGCAAACAAATTGTCCCTCAATGTGACCAAGACACAAAGTCTCGTGATAGGTGGTAGGAAGCGTTTGAACGACATAGAAAAGGTAGGAGGTGTAAAGCCTCTCTTTAATGTAGGGGAAGAAACTGTTTCTATCATAAAGGAGGCAAAATATCTGGGAGTTATGGTTGATCAATACTTGAACTGGAAAGAACAAATTACTGCCATCAAGAAAAAAGTTTCTAGAGGAATAGGGATGTTGAAATACTCCAAGAGGTATCTCCCTCTTCTTACAATACAAAGCATGTATAAAAGTCTTGTAGAACCATATTTCAGATATTGCTGCCCTGTATGGGGAAGCTGTGGCTCCACAGCAATAAACGAACTACAAAAACTTCAAAATCGGGCTGCAAGAATAGTTACTAACAGTAGATATGATGCTTCTGCAAAGCCTATCATCAAGAAACTTGGATGGCACACTGTTAGTGAAATTATTCAAATGGAGACTTTGAGTATGGTATACAAATCTATCAATGATCTGGCTCCCACTTACCTTACAGAAATGTTCTCAAGGCTCTCGGATACATGTAAGAGAGAATTACGCAATACTAGATCTGATTTAGAAATTCCCATGCGAAAATCTGCAAATGGCCAAAAATGCTTCTCATATAAAGGTGCGACAATGTGGAATCGCCTCAGCCTAGAATCAAAATTGTCCCCGACTTTGAAAACTTTCAAAAAAAGCATAGCAAACCATGCATTTAGCTAATTCTCTCTTATATCATATCTACATCATACCTGCAATTTTTATATACTTTGTTAATACCTGTTTTATTTTGGATTTACATGTAAATTTAGATAGTTTCTTTTCGTTTGTAAGTATTTTTTAACAGGGTACATTGTAAAACAGTACAACTGAATGTTTTACCCTGTATAAATATTATAAAATCAAATCAAATCAAACCTTCACCTTCATGCTTATGAGTCAAGGCCTAGGACAGTTACATGCGGTATTCCGCAGGGTTCCTGTCTTGGCCACCGAGATAGGCCTATAGTTGTTAGCCTCGCTTTTAGAACCTGATTTGAAGATAGGGGTGACCCTTGCCAGTTTCCAAACATCAGGAAAAAGCCCTTCCGCAAAGAAGAGTTGAATACCAGTGTCAATGGTTTTCATATGAGATCCGCCGCGTCCTTTGTGAGCATTGTCGCTCATAAAGGACGCGGCGGATCTCATAGCCTTGCGGCGGACCATCACTTTGACACATTACACGTCGGCACACTAGCGGCTGTCGTATCTCGTACACAACCGAATCCCATTGTGCAGCCTATGACCCTTGTCCGTCGCGGTGACCTGCTGCGGTGACCTGCAAAAATTTGACCTGCATTTTACACCAGCCGCCTAAATTAGTCCCGGTTTTTCATTTCATTCATTTCATTTCATTTTTTATTTTTTATCCACTTTAGCCCCGTCAATCTGCATTGATTGCTTTACAGGGGGCCGTGCAAAAATACATATAATTTACAAATTTAAAACCTAATCCTAATTAATTTACAATTGTGTTTACAAAAGCGAAAAAAAAAATAAAAAAAAAATCAAACGAAAAAAAAATCAAGTTTTTAAGTTGTATCGTCATGAGTCTCAGTTTGAAGCCATAAGCATCATCCATTTCAAAGCAAAGAACTGAGACTCTTGTAATCAGTCTAATACAATATGGTGTTTGGAGTATTTTTTTGAGATGGAAATGATCAATTGTTTTTGCTATTTAGGGGTTGTGACACGCTGCACAGCTAGACAAAACATCTCCCGTAATTACCAACTTTTCTTGTTTTTTTCAGCATCAAGTGGCTAAAAAAGTTCTACAAGAATTGAAAGATCATCCAGAATCATGGACAAGAGTTGACTCAATCCTGGAATCGTCCAGCAACCAGGAAACTAAGGTGGTTTTTTGATGTATTTTGGTTCTGTCAGGCTGTTGATAGCTAAACACTTCATTTGCCTTCTATCTGAAACTGTTGTCTAATTTCTGTACAACATCAATAGATTAATTTGTCTTATCTGATAGTATCAATGCCATAATCTGATAGTATCAATGCCATACAAATTTGTCCTTGCTCTAGGCAAAGCAAGATTATTACTGCCACGTAGATTGTATGGCACATCTTTGGTAACAAATACCTCTGCCATAAAAGACGGATTCAAGCTGTTTACGGTTTTATAAATCTCAGTTAGGAGCAGCTGTAAATTCCTCTGATGAACAGATACTGAGTTACTTTTAATCAATAATTCTTAAAAATTGGAAGTACTATCTTTGTGTATGATTCTCAGGGCTCTTTCATGGATCTTGTTGATCTTGTTATTTGATTTTCTATCGTGAAACATCCAAACAAGTGGACAATAACTGAAATGTGACATTACAAAGGAGGTCATTGTTAGCTCTAACTGTGGCTTATCCATGTATCTTGACACTCGTGCCAGTGCATGCAGCTTTTGGCTTGCTTTCTTACAAAGGTTATCAACGTGACTTTTGAAATTCAGTGTCTTATCGAGTGTCATTCCAAGAAGTTTCTCCTCGTCACTTTCCTTTATGAGAGATCCAGAAATATTTACAGTTACCTCATCATCTTTATTTCCAAAGACAAGCAGATGGCTTTTATCCTCATTCATCTTCATCTTAATATGAAACAGGTGTGTCTACCTGTGGTCTGCAGTGATCGTTTGTGTGTAGCTATCTGTAATTAGGTAGATCAATTAGGTTAATTAGGTTGGATATCTCTTTGTGCTAAGACCACAGGGTAGTCATTGTCTGGTGCTCCTTATTGTATCGTCCCTGTAGTGTGGTTTAGTCGTATAGTAATTAAAAAGTATATTAGTTTGTAACCTTGTATTGTAACATTTTAGATCGATATGAAAAGTAATTCCATTTAGTTTCTGCAATCAGCCTTGCACGTTCAGATATCATCATTTGGATTCCTTCGAGCTCGTCATCCGGCCGGTCATTCCTCATGAAGCTTTCATATTCACGATTTTTCCAGAAACAGTGTTTGACGGCTTGCGTTATCCCCCGTTATTCAAGGTGCTTGGCGAGGCCTAATTGTTTATCTTTATCAGGAATGAAATTGGAATCAATGTTGAAAAGGACTTCGTTGAATAGGACTTTGTGGAGTAGGACTTCGTTGAATTGTTTTACTTGTTCATTCACGGCTGTAGGAAACGCTGACCTTGGGAAAAGATTTACACACGATAAAAGTTATTCCTAGACATCAAGTTGTTCCTAGGCCATGTCCGTCGCGCGGAACTCGCGGGAACTGTGGAACAGGTAGTCACTGGCATATCCTGCAAAAAAGTCCATAACGTGGATCTGAAAAACACGGAAATTTTCCAAGCACTGAGAATAAAGTTCTTTATTCAAAGTCATCTTTCAATCTTTGGAACGCGTGATTTTAAGGTTTAGCCTACTATGACATGGATACGATCATTAGTCACTTGGCTAGGCCCATCGAAGTCAATAGCCTACTGTAACAAGGGTCATAATTTGTTGACGAATTTAGAAGTGAAGACAGACTGTCTCTACAACTCATCAAAGAAACTTGCGTTAATAGAATAGCCAAAGAAAAAAAATCCATCTGTTTTTCGTTCTAGCTATTCTGCGAAAATTTTCGAAAAATTTCCATGTTGTCGTATTAGCCAAAATTCCATAACGCGGAATTGAAAAACATGGGAATTTTTCAACAATGAAATAGCGTTCTTCATTTAATGTCATCTTTCGATAACTTTAACTTTAATGTCGGAAAACTTTAAAAACCATTGTAGTTGCGGCATAGGTTCCAAATCTTTAAATCTATGAAAAAAGGCGGGTGTAAAATTCAGTGACCTATTTCTTTAAACTGAGTGACTTGAAGGAAACTTTAGCCTTTTTTCTATGATTCTACCGTTGGAAATTTCTGAAATTTTGAATATTTGTCGAAATTGCAGCCTATTTTATATTTCAGCTCATTTTGTGATGTGACTTCATCAAATTTCTAAATCACAAACCAGAAGAGTGAAAGAGTTTTGCTTGATACCATATTGTAGGCATCCATAAACTATGGTTTTCTTGAAAATTATTTGATCTTTTGTCATCAGGTTTAGAAATTACGATAGTTTTAAGTTTTTGTCGAAAAATTTCTTTGAAGAAGAAAAACACTGTAATTCTGAAAATATTGAAGATGTCAGAAAAGTCCAACGGCAGATTTGCTGTGAAACAGTTCAAGTTTCTTTGAAGCCGTTCAGTTCAACGAAGTAGATCAGAGAATTTTACACCCAGCTTTTTAGAGATTTGAAACCTATGCTCTGTAGCTGCATGACTTTCAGTTAGTGCTGTCAATCAGGCAACTTGCGACGGTAAAAATGTTTCAAATTTGCTAACATGGTCCAAAATGGTAGCATATGTGATATCATCATTTGAAAATGCTGATGTCAGCTAATTCAGTTGTTATTAATACCATTGAAAGATCTATGTTTATTTGCTGTGGATTTGATAATTGACTTTTGAAATTGACTGTGGAATTAAAATGTTAAAATAATTGATTTTTTTCAGTATCATCTCCCAAAAATGGTAGTTTGACCTGTCACTTGATATCCATTCTTCGAAAGTTTTATTGCCAACATGTAGCTAATAGATAAAATTGTGATTGTCAGAGAGTTTGAGTGTCAAGCTTTTGTAACTAGTGAATTCAAATAAAAACCTACACATACAGAGGGAGGAAAACACCGCCCTCCCAGTAAAGTTAGTCCTGAAACAACAGGTTAGCTCAACAAATTGTCTGTTTTGTTGGGTTGAATAAGTTAAGTTTCAGTTAAAATCTTTGGAATTGCAATATATGACATGAGGTGTCCTATAAAATTGTATCCCTATTGAACTCAGTGATCGAAAACTTTACTTTTGGCAATAGAATTTCAAGTACATTCAATGAAAGTACAGAGCCCAGCTTATTTCCGAGTATTTATTTCATGGCTGTAATTTGGGGAGTGACTGCGGCTGTTTTTGAAACTGCTAAAAGAGCAAAGGCAAACAAGGAACAAACTTGACAATTCAAAAAGTAGATTCATTTACAACAGAACTGTTTCCTTTTTTAGTTTTATGCACTCCAAATTCTTGAGGGTGTTATAAAGACAAGGTGGAAGGTCCTTCCACTGGAACAACGTGAAGGTAAGTTGACTTTGATGATTTCATACAATATATTTTTCAGAGTAACATCTGTTAGTTTGTATTTGAAACATTTGAAGAAATCATGGCACTTAACAGGGCGTGAGTTAATTATGTAAAAGTACGTGTCATCAGTTTAAACAGAGGCCAATTTTATTGGTTGATTGTCAGTTTGCAATTAAGACCGAGATAGACGGTCAGATATTCCCTTAGATATGCAGTTAGATTTTCATTTTCAGGTTATCTAAGCGAATATCTAATCGTGTAGCACGCGGAAGAAAACGCTTTAGATATTTCTAATTAAAGGCTCCCATTAGCCATGTTTGAAGAATGAGATCATGCACCTAGCTTGCTTCATGAAATAATAGATATTTATCTACAATTGCAACTGTTTAATGTAGGATTTAGTTTATATCGGGATGGCAATAGCCTAAGCAGCTCACTTGAATCGGATGTACCGAAAATAAGGATGGCACATGATATTGCCAAATTCTTTTCTCAAGTCTGGGAAAACTGGAATTATAAATTGATGACCTCCCTCCACTCGAACTCAACGATTCCGAAATAAAACGTGTGGAGAAAACCAAGTCTTTAGGTGTCATTATCGATGAAGGGCTGAAATGGAAGGATCAATATAAATCATTGACAGGAAAGTTAGCAAGTGGTTTATTATCTTTGAAATTCTTCCCCAATCAAAGTTATGTGATGTGTATCACGCTCTCTTTGAGAGTCACATACGCTACGGAAACGTAGTATGGGGTAGCATCTCTTCATCTGAACTACAAGCACTTCAACGTCGCCAAAACAGAGCCCTGTCAATTGTAGAGCGCGCAAGATTTAAGGACCCGTGGCGTAAGAAATGGCTAAGCGTTTTGAATCTTATTCGCTTTGATCGCTGTGTTATGGTATATAAGATTGTAAACAAACAATGCCCTGAAAGCCTGTGGAATATGTTCCAACAGAGATGTTCTATATCAAATTACAATGTTTCGTTGGCGCGAGCATCTTGAAAACTTGACATGCCCTAACGAACAGGTTAAATTACTTAATGAAGTCCTCTTGAACATTTATACTAATTTCATACCTAATGAAGTTAAGACGATTAGGCCCCGCCAAGCACCCTGGATGACACAGACTATTAAAAACTTTTTGAAGAAAAAGAATCATGCCTATAAAAAGTCTGCGAGGAATGGTCGACCAGAAAACAAATCTGAAGGAATTCAAAGGATGGTAAGTGAAGGTTCAAAATTGATAGAGGATGCAAAACGGAATTACTTTCTGAAGGCTGGGAACACTTTAGCCAATCCTGGGACTGCCAGAAAAACATATTGGTCCTTAATTAACACCGTTCTGAACAAGGCCGAAATTCCTATAATACCGCCCCTCTTAGAGAATAATTTATTCATAACAGATTTCACTGAAAAGGCACAGTTATTCAATGAATATTTCATACTTCAGTGTACTACTATTGATACAGGCAGTCAGATCCCACAACATGTTCCAGTAATAACTACATTGATTGATGAATTTACCATTTCTGAAGAAAAGATACTAAATATAATCAGATCACTTAACATAAAGCACATGGCTGGGATGAAATATCTGTGAGGATGATAAAACTAAGTGATGCTGCATTGATTGTTCCGTTGAAAATAATCTTTTCAAACTGCTTGAAGCATGGATCTTTTCCTGAAATATGGAAACGTGCAAATGTAGTGCCAGTTCATAAGAAAAATGAGAAAAATCTCAAAGGGAATTATCGTCCGATTTCTCTCCTGCCAATTTTTGGGAAAATACTTGAAAAACTAGTATACGATTCATTATACACTCACCTTGTTTCCTGTGAGTTATTGAATCCAAATCAATCAGGTTTTCGTCCCGGTGATTCTACTATCAACCAATTAATCTCTATAACGCATACAATTTTTAAGGCCTTCGATTGTAATCCCCCCCTCGACGTTCGCTCAGTTTATCTTGATCTTTCTAAGTAAAGGCATTTGACAGGGTATGGCATGATGGTCTAATTTACAAACTTAAGCGGTGTGGTGTCTGAGGGCAACTTCTTTCCCTCGTTGAAAGCTTTCTGAAGAATCGGAAACAGCGAACTGTGCTGAATGGTCAGTGTTCTGGTTGGGGAGATATTTCAGCTGGAGTGCCACAGGGTTCCATTTTAGGTCCCTTATTCTTCCTTGTTTACATAAATGATCTAACCGTAGACTTAAAGTGCCACTAAACGTTCCGGGGAGTTTTTGCTTTTCGAAAGATTGTTGTCCGTAGAATATGATAAAACAAAAATTTTTGATAAATTCGAATTCCTTCCCTGGAAACGGGGGCGATTTCCATGCAGTTTTTGGTGTCAAGGACGGGTCATGCGGGGAACTGGGAACGAATCTCCCTTCTACGTCATACCGGGAATGCACGTTTCCTGTCAACAAGGGAAGACGCGCTGACAACAGAGAGATCGCCATCGAACAAAACGAAGGTCGATCGTCTGTACCTTGGAATTGCTGAGTGGTGATGCTTTTTACAAATGATACTTCAATCACGTTTTTGGATGGCGACAACGACGTGGAAATTGCAGAAGTAGAGGTTCTAGAAGCTTTGGTTGTGCTTCGTGACTGGCATGAAAGAGCTTAGGCCCACACTTCCGATGTGGTGATGGTGGACTGATTCGAGACAAACCATTTGCTGGCTTGCTCTTTTCATTGCTCTTGCTTAAATAATATCTGTGAGCTTGCAATAGAGAGGCGTCTGAAATTGGTGAATGCTGCGACAGTTGCTGAGGTTTGTTGTTCTTTCATAATCGAAATTTTCAAGATTTTATTTTTGTGCTTGAATGATGAATTTTCTACATCTATGACCAAACCTGTGAAACGTCCTCTGCATCAATCTACCCTATTTGTACTTAGGAGCCTGTGAATCGTCTTGTGAATATGTCTCTCAGAGACATGGGATCTCAAACATGAGATTTCCTGCAAACAATCATGAAATCTAGTATTTCGTAAGGGTCTACTGGTGTATGGGCCAGGCTAGGGTAAAATGTGTGGTATTGATTGCTGGAAAGCAGTAGAGCTTAAACTGATAAATCAACATTCACCATGTCATGGAAGGTAGTTCAGGTGGTTCAAGCTTGAGGAAAACTCTGCACAAAAATTTAGCAAGATTTTATCCATATTTAAGACCAAACCTACTTTACCCCAGACTTACTCATTTTACCCCAGTAGACCCTGGCCATCAAGAGCCAAAATTTAACTTTCCGTTGATGTAAATTGTACCCTCTTTCTTGGCCAGGAATGCAAAAAGCAAACCTTCATATGTACTAGGAATACTGCAAAATATAACCTTGAGAATGGGGCATCCCAAGATACCTTCACAGACAACAATGGTATAAAAAATCCTTGCCCCCTCCATGGTAAGGGTCTTCAAGATGGATTACATGATTTTAGTTTCATTGTGATGGCTATTCACTTCCTTTCAGCCAGCCAGGTTAACCGTGTGACAGTCTTTTTCTCTTTTTTGCAGGTGAATGTGAAGAAAATTAAATTCAACATGTCTGATCCTGCCAAAACATTTTTCAATTGCTATCCACTTCTGGTTCATGTATCCTACAGATTGGCTGCTCATTCATAGTCATTGAACTGGACAAACTAGCCATGGATGTTTCATGGATTATCTACAGGACACATACATATCTTTTATAAAGAAAACTTCATATCAGAAACATAACTCTTAGATTGCTAAGAAAGTTAAGAAACTCCAGTAATGGGAAACTATTTCTCAACAAACCATCTATTTTGATCTGAGGTAGTTTTGACTTTTGTTTTCACTTTTTCCTGTATCATACTGTATTACTAGGAAGGTGGGGTCTTCTGGGGTAAAATGGGTTAGTCCTGATTGCAGGAAAACAGTGGACCCTGAAAACTCATAAATCAAAATTCACCAGAGTAGTTTGAGCAGTTTTAGCTGGAGGAAACCCTGAACAAAGTTTTCTGTAAAATTTATCCAAATTTTCACCCTATCAATTTTATTAAAACTGACCTATTTTACCCTAGTCCAGTAGACCCTAGTTGAGAAATATTTTAACATTGGAAAGGCTTGGAAAACCTTGTTTGGAAATTTTCACAATGGCAAAGAGGATGAACATGAAGATTGTCATTGAAACTTTCAAGAAACTTGTAAGAACTCTGAGTACTCAAAACTCACAATTTTAACAAACTTCCAGCATTGGCTCTAATTCTTAGCTTCTTACAAAAAATTGTAGAGATTATTCATATTGATGCAACAACCACTAAATACAATGCGCAGTTGACAATTCCCTGAAAGTAATGCATTTTGCATTTTTGGAAGCAAAATGATGCAAAAATTATGTTGCTCAAAATCCAATAATCTTTTTTTTCAAAACTTGCATGCATCCAACTTCCTGACATACTGACATCCCTTGCAACTATAAACTTGTGTGCTGTGCAATTTCAGAATATATGAACAGTGAATACAACAGCAGCTAAGTTTGTTTACCCACTTCAAGTCATGTGACCTTACTCTTGGGTTTTTGTATTATAGTACATTTTGAGTTTATGGCACACCTTTTCATACCACAAAAAATTTTAAAGTATATAACCAAGACATGTTTTATCAAGAGAATCATCATATGACTTGAAAAGGGTGTAAGAAGCCCTGGCTGAGCTTCTCTATTCTATTTCTGTTGCTATTATAGTTGATGGGTACATCCTTATGTATTTCAATTAAAGTTCCTAAAAATCTCTGAAAATCCTTTTGTACTGAAAAATCTCATACACTTTTTTGGAAGAGTGATTGATACGCCCTCAATCAAGCTGATCCCAAAATATTACTCTGTAATTAGTAGATACTGACAGTGTAAATAAATTTTCTTAGAAACCAGTCCTACATAAAAAGACTTGTAGTGGTGATAAAAAAGTGTATTTTCTTCTGTACAAAGTGTCACAAAGGAAACTTGTGCCAGCGAATACATTCCACTGCTTCTCATGCCACAGAAGAAACTTGTGCCACGGAGTAAATTCCACTGCTTTGCATTGCCTCTTTCAACAGTACATGAAGAAACTGTAAAAATTTATTGACTATGAACATTTTGCGCTACTAGTGGTCTTTTTCCCTGAATGTAGCTGATTTATTAAACAGTTCTAACATCTGGGGCTGGGTGCTGTCCACATGGCTCATGTGCTTACATCATCAAAGGCATACTTATTCAAGTATGGAGTATGGTCCAGATCCTAGAAGAAAACAGAAGTCTAAAAACCTTGAACATCAAATCTGGGAAGCTTGTCACAAAGATCTAGCAAATGTTTCTCTTGGCTAAGGGTCTGATTATATGAGAAAAAATGTCCCGTCTAGCCGGGACGGGACGTTTGCCGAGATCCTACCTCTGCGGTCAAACCCTCGTAAACACCAAGTTGCGATTATATGAGAAAAACGTCCCGGCAAGACGGGATGGGATACTTGTCGAGATCCTACACTTGCGGTCAAAGCCCTTGTGAAATCAAGTTGCAATTACATGAGAGAAAACATCCCGGCAAGCCGGGACAAAATTTGCGTTTTGGCGCCAAACTTTAAACTGCGAATATCAAAATGGCGCCTAACATGCTAAAGAAACTTCTGCTAAAAACAATTGTTACACAATATTTCATTTTGATATCTTTGAGCATGTAGCTTCAACAAATTGTGCAAACATATTTTATACATCAAAGAAGAATAATCGATGCAATTTTGGCTATTCCCTTACGGAAGAAGAATCACTTCGTACGCAAAATGGGATTGATGAGACTGAAGCGTTTGCAACGTAGGCCAAGATCAGTTTGGTTCAAAGATGGAGGCAATGATACGTTCTGGCAAAATTTAGTAAATGGGAAGCATGGGGATGAAACGTGGAAAAAAAACTTTCGTTTAACTAAAGAGAAATTCTATGAGCTTGTTGACATGCTTAGGCCCTATATTTCCCCAGATGATACCTCACCAAACCACAGGAAGCTGGATGCTGATAAAAAGCTAGCAGTGTGTTTGTACTATTTAAAAGATACGGGCTCAATGTGGATGACAGCAAATGCCTTTGGAATACATCAAACTACTGTTTCACAAATTGTATTTGACATATGTGATGCTATCACCAGAAAACTTGGCCCCCACTTCCTGTATATGCCCAGAACTGAAGATGAAGTAAAGCAAAAAGCAACATATGATATTATTTTGTGTGCAGTATTGCATCATGGGATAGGCTTTATATCCTCCTTGCTGATTAATATTGATTATGATACTGAATATTATTATCATCATTCAGTTGTACATTTTCGGGTTAGATGTGTTCCGGTTTATTTCTTGGAAGCAAGTTGCAACAAGCAACTAAGGGTTTCAAAGTCAATTTTCATCTTCTTCAGGTTTCTAGCACCTTCTTCAATATTCTTTCTGTACTTAACAATGGTGTTTTTTGCATATGCCCTACTCGCAGATTAATGCCAATCTTCTCTATCAATTTATCAACTTCTTTCGATACTGTCCCCAGTGTACCAAAAACAGCAGGTATGGCCATCACTGCGACGATGGAGTAGACGCATTGTTATGTTTTATGAGATTGTTAATAACATCACGCCAGAGCATGCAAGACATCCTATACCGCAACTTGATTAGTCTACGTACTCTCTTCGTGAGCAACATGTCATTGGGCAAATAAGGGCGAGAACAGAGAGATTTAAAAACAGCTTTTACCCAAATTGTTTGAACGAGTGGGACAAGCCCCTTCCTGAAGTTAGACAGGCACCTTCACTAAGTGTTTTAAAATAAAGAATACCAGCTCTAATTCGGCCCCTTCAAAACCAGTATATGGGATTCATGGCCCTGAAGGTTTGGCTGCCTTACACAGTTAAGAGTCGGGTCTCAGTAAACTGAATTTTCACAAATTTAGGCATAATTTTAGTGATATAATAGACCCGATGTGTCATGCGAACGATGGTGTCGAGGACACGGAACATTACCTGCTGTTTTGCCAATCTTATGAAGAACCTAGACGCGAGCTTCTCAATGGTTTCAACGAAATTTTGCCTCCTAGTGCCATCTCTAACCTCTCTAATGAATTATTAGTTGAACTCATTCTGTATGGCAATGAAAGGTTACCACCTGACGTTAATAAACGACTCATAGAGGAACTTGCTGTTTTTTTCAAAGGTTGTCCACTTCCTGTTTTTTTTCATAACTACTGGCTTTCATAACTTTGTTGCAGATTGTGGTGCTGCCATGAACTTGGCTTTTCAGGGCAAATTAATACACCGAAAAACATAAGATCTAAATTGTAAATGTCCCATATGCTCATTTTGATAACTCTTTACATCTTTCGAATTACTCTTTTAGAGGTCTGGAACCTAGTATCCCAGTCTAAAAATAGTGCAGAGAATATTTTACAATTTCGATCCACATCTATCTTTTCAGTGTATCAAGTTGTCCATGGAGACATAATTTCATGTCAGTACCACAATCTGCAATGAAGTTAATAAGGTAACCCTTTTAGAGGCCTGGGACTATTCCCTGTAATTCATTCACGCAACTAAGCGCTTTTAAATTCCTGTTGCAAACCCCCCAATACCTGGACACATCTTTCCTTTGTAAATGTAGCTTTAGATTTATATTAGTTTTGTTTAGATTTATATTTATATGTTGAATGGCCACTGGGTTGCTACGTATTTCCGTTCTCCTTGTGGCATGGTTCTTTGTAATCTTTTGTAGTTGTGTAGTTATGTAGTTGTGTACTAGTAGTTGTTTAGCCGTTGCATTTGTATGAGATTATATACTTAAAAAAATCACTTTCTTCATGGCCCACATAGCTACTACCTCTCTCTTCAAGTCTCCATTTTTAAGGGTCCAACACTTTTGTGAGAGATTGAGACAACTACAACAAAAAGACCCTCGAAAATGCTTTGCTGACGCCACTGAATTGACCCCTATCCACTTTCCTTGATGTTTATGTGCAAGCGCAATTATGGTAAATTTTTCAAGTTGGATTACCTACAATCTTGGACAAAACATGTTGAGAAAAAACTGCACTCTCACCCGCCCATTCATTGTTGGTAACTATGAGCTAGAGTTTGCCTCTGTGCTCCAAAAGTGAACCAACATTGAATAGGGGTGGGAGCTGATAGCGGGGGCTTGAGTTCTGAGTGCCTCAGAAGCCGCTTGCATTCAGTGTAAACTGTTATTTGTCTCAAAAATTTTTTTCCAAGATTGTAGAAAGAGTCTCCAAACATAAAAAATGATCGGCAAGAACAATTTCAAATTTTGTCTAAAGACTAAATTGTCGATCGTGAAATTTGGTCCAGTGTATGATTTACTATGACCTGTCTAAATTGAATACTTTATCATGTCCATGGTATTGCTGTAGCATAGTCTATTGAAAAGAGCCGTGGTTTGGAAGGTCGGCAATCTTCAAAGGCTTCCTCTATTGTTTCGCGGAAGAACTCTGCGAAGTTGCGCAGACCACATGCGCGAAGCTTTTTGGTGCACACTTTCGCACGTCAACAAATGGCGAAATCACGTTCCATTTTCGTTTCTGGGCTTTATTTGGAAGTAGTTTTTGATGAACTCGATGTTAAAACATTGGATGAAGATAAAGAGATACAAGAAGCATTTGATGAAGCAAGTCAGCAGGTAAACTTGGGAGTTCGATTGGAGTCGTCACTGTTTAGATTAGGCCGTCCACCCCGTGGTCTTTAAACCGGAAGTTTGTTTATTGTCGTCGTATTCAATATCGATTTGTAAATTAAATTTAGCTCACTATGTACAATAATATAGATGTTGAACCATTCCAAATCTACGATAAAGTATGCCCCATATCTTTGGTAAAAATTAGAGCGCAAATGATGCGAAGTTCATAAAACTGTTTTTGGTGGAGGTTTGGAGCAGAAGGAGAGACCCACAGCGGTGCATCTTTGTGCTGTCAACTTTGCAAAAGGAGCAACAGGCATGCATCGTTGCAGCAAATCATCTTACTGCACTTCAACACAACATAAAAAACCAATGCAGTTTTCGTATTCACATGGGCTCAGATAGGTACTCGCAAAACTAAAAGCTCTCAACGACTATCTTTTTGGCAAAATTTCCTCAAGTTTGGTGCCTACACGGGCTTAATGTCTCAAATGAACTTTGATGGAACCTAGTAGGCATGCAATTGTTTAAAAAGTAAGCACTGTTTTGTTGACTTGTAGGTGCAAGAAGGAGAATTTGAATGTTAAGTATGCCAAAAGATATGCAAGTCAAAAGGTGGTTTGACAAGACACCAAAGAAAGAGTCACCCATCAATGTTAGCAAATGGTGAAGCTAAACAGCACAGCATTTCCCGACCTGATATTCGGAAAATAGTTGAACAAGCCAAAGAAATTGTTAGCAGTGATGAGTGCTATCCAAAAGAATTAACCAGTGAGCTTCTTGAAGCACCATCATTAGTTACAGAGGACTTTGTGGCAAAAGCCCGAAAACTGTATAAAGCATTGCAGACAAGGCCAGATTTGGATAAGTACTACACCACTTTCATGGAAATGTTCCCATTAAATGCAATTAAGTTCTTCATTCACCTTACAGAACCAGCAGCTGTGTTGCTGACTCTTAAATTTGGAGATTGTTTGGTTGCATACCAGAAAGGCCAGTTGGACAAAACAACTGACAGGATTGATCAAACAGCACAATTCTCCCTCTCTGAAAAAGAGAGTCATGCCTTGCAATATTTGGTTGGCTATGTCTTAGCTAATCTTACCAAGAAGATCAAGAACTCAGTTTATTGGAATACGAATGAAAGCCAGGAAGCCTTATGCTTTTTGAAGAGCTGCAAAATCTTTGAAGATGAGACACAGCTATTTGTTACACCCGTGAATCGTGGTGGTCTCTGGCTGGGTAATGATACAATTCAAAGCCTTTTTACCATTGTTTTTAAGCATTTTAAGTATTTTGGCTTAAAACTAACAAAGAGGCTGTCACAAAAATTGATGGTGCTGAATTGGTGCACGCACTAATGACTGATGCAAGAATACTTGGACACTTCAATGTTTTGCTTGAAGAGTGCCAGGATGAAGTACCAAGACGGGTTGCATCAGATACGTTGGAGCAAATGTTGGCACTTTATATCAAAGTTCGCTCATTTTCATTTGCAAAATCAGTGACACAAAAGCACAAGGTTGAAATGGTGCAAAGAAAGGCGAAGGCCCTTAGAAAAGAAATAAAGCGGAATTCCAAAGAGCAAGCAGCACACATTGACATCTAGATATAGTGTTTATCTACAAATTCTGCTGGCCTTTTGTCTGGAATGAAAGTTTTCTTTGGGAGTGTTTTGGGTTCTGGTTGTGTACAGCCATTCTACTAAACATACCTAAAACAGATGATTGCCCTAAAGATGGTTGCAGGAACTTTTTACCATGATTCTTTGCATCATATTAAATTTCTGTTAATTTGGTTGGCTGATTTCTTCATTATTGCAAAGGATCTTGGCCAAACTTCCTCCACCATCTTTAGTGCAATCATCCATACCAGCCTTGCGTACATGAGAAGAATTCTCAGAAACATTCAAGAATTCTTCACATCCCAGTAAGAATCTTTGAGCCCTGCAAAAAGCTGTAATCTTTAAAAAAGGAACTAGTAATTCTTACGTTCCAAAACTGTGTTAATGTGCAAAAGGTGTGTCCCTCAGTAAAATGTTTGCTATGGTTGCAGCATGGTTGTGTTCAAGAGTTTGATTCAAGTAAGAATTTTGCACTCACTTGCCCTAGCAATACATGGAATTTTTCTTTGTATTGAGAATAAAAAACACCTTTCCTCCATGCTTGGGTCAAAGCAGAGCAAACTTTGCAGGTGAGTCTCCTGTGGAGGTCCAGGTTTTTCTCTCTGGAATTTAGGCTAGACTTTTTAAATGAATTCTCAGACCATTGAAACCAGGAATTTAAGTCATAATGTATAAAAAATGAAAAAATTCACTACTTACATTGTATCAAGTCGTTCTTTTCAAAGTGCAACTCGGAAATGCGAAATGAATTGTGTAGGATCTGCGTTCGAAAATCTTGATTCACTGTACGAACCTTTGTAATCGCATTTAAAATGTCAGACCTCCACTTCTTCTCTTCATCAGTTTTTTGAAGCTTCACACGGCAAATAGATATCCCTTCAAATTTCTTTCTCCTGTTTACTCCACATTCTGGTACACAACAATTTTTTCCAGGCATCTTTCCACCTCCTTTCGACAAACGTTTAGGCCTAAAGCTTCCTTCGAAGTGTGCACCCAAAACCCGTCGCGTGATCACGAAAACGAGAACAATAAGTTATTCTATTGTTCTTTCCCGCCTTCCAGACCAGGCTCTTTTCAATAGAATATGGCTGTAGTTTATAAAAGATCCTTAGATAGAGATTATACTTGAGAATGCTTCTTGAATGTTGCCACTAGGATCCTAAATATGTTCCAGTATAACTTTATAAATATTTACGATTACAGGTATTAAAAAGTATATTGTTGGTTTGGTAATAAAGATTTCATCTGATGCCAGCACACTTGAGGTTTGTAATGCACTCGCTATTTTATGAATCAATGCAGCCCAATAGGTAAACTTGAAGGTGCCAACTGCCGAAGTCGCAGAAGTTGAGAAGACCTAATCTAGGCCTTAATATGGATGCACTTAAGCTTATTAAAATTCATCTCTCAAAAAGACACCATGAGTGAAGGTGAGTAGCTCTTTTAGCGCTTGGAAAGAAATTAAAATTGAAGTTCCTCAAGATTCGGTCCTGGGGCCTTTACTTTTCAATGTATTCATAAATGACATTTTCTTGTTTGTAAAATATATTGATATTTGTAACTACGCTGATGATACCACTATCTTTGCATGTCATCCAATTCTTGAAACAATTGTTAGATAATTAGAAACGGACGGTACTGTGGTTGCTAAATGGTTTTCTGACAATTACTTGAAATTAAATGTTGACAAGTGTCACCTCATTTGGTTACAAATGCTCTAGAGCAGCAGTTACTATCGGAAATTCGACAATTGATCAAAGTGATTATGAAAAATTGCTAAGCGTAGCTATTGATAAGAAACTAAGCTTCAGATAGCCTGCGTCGCAGACTGAATTTCAACGAATGAGACAGTGTATGACAAAAAGTTTAGGAAGGAATGCAATTGCCACGTGACCTAAGTTCTGTCACACATTATTTCCAAAAGTCGATTCCGATTTGAAAAGTTACAGCAAGAAGCCAGGACAATATTCTACGAAAAAATGAAAAGCTGGATTTCCTTTAAATTTGCTCCGTGTGGATGCATAGCTTGTTGCTGCAAGTCGTTGTTGATCCAGTTCCACGAAGTTCATGAAACGGACAGAATAATTCTTTCATAGTTTCTGATTTGTTAGGCTCTTTTCAGAGCCCGTAAACAGTGTTTTGATTTGCGAGTGCAAGAGCTCATAAACAGAAATGACTGGAAGAAAGAAGGTTTGTTAAAGTTTGGAGATATTTAATTATCTACATCTACTCCCGATACTCGACTTGTTGGAAGTGAATCATGTCTTGTTTTGGTTGCTGCATTTAAACAAGAAGCGATGCAGGGGCGATCAGAATGAAAAGTCCTCTTTGAAAACAGATCGAAACGATAACAAATAGCGAGCAAAAAGTTCATCAAAATGAGTTCAAGAATTAATCTTCTCCTTCTGAAGGGCATGCAGCTCAAGGAAACGTTAACCCTAATATCATACAAAATATCTTTGTTTAGCATGAGTGGCAGATGAAGAGATAATGATTAAAATATCTCACAAAATATCTTAGATGGGCGCTTGCAGGTTTCATCGTTTATTCCAAGGGTGTTAGGACACGGATGTTTTAATTGATTATTTATATACCTTGTTTTGATCCCTGTGTCTTGTTTTGTTTTGCATCGAGAAACAAGTTTCTTATTAGATTTGTAAAAGCTGATTTCCACTCAGTATAATTTTCCGGGCGGACGGAAATAAACACAATAGAACTTCTGTCACGCATAACGGTTTATTCAAATTCAAAGCGACAGTTTCTCTCGTAAACAAAAGATTTTCAGTCCGCTCGGAAGATTCTACGGAGTGGAAATCAGCCTTAAAATGAATAAAACTGCTTGATAATGTGCGTTAGAAAATATTCTGAAGAGCACCCTGAGCCGTAAAAATCTGATAATCTAGGAAACTTTCATCACCAGTCAAATGCACAGTTTCTTATGAAAAATACATATAACGCTGTTCACACTCTGCTCTTCATACTTTTGCCTTTGCTTTGAAAAAAAAAGGCTTATTGTAATTTGCGAAATCGAATTTTTCTCCGTAGTTTCAGTTGAATTTCGCTTATTTCAAGGCCTAGGACACAAGGTATCACCTTTTAAAACCAAAATTGGCTTCAAGATTGAGAATAAAATATTCTATCGAGATATTTCGCAAATTACAATAAGCCCAGGCCTTATTGTAATTTGTGAAATCGCCCTTTTCTACGTATTTTCATCTGATTTTCCCAAATTTCAAGCCCTGGGAAATATGTCATCACCTTTTAAAACCAAAAACTGGCTTCCAGATTGAGTATAAAATATCCTATCGACATTTTTCTCCGTATTTTCAACTGATTTTCGCTTATTTCAAGCCCTAGGACACAAGGTATCACCTTTTAAAATCAAAATTGACTTCCATATTGAGAATGAAATATGCTATCGAAATATTCCGCAAATTACAATAAGCTCAGGCCTTATTGTAATTTGCGAAATATTTCGATAGGATATTTTTCTAACTCTGGAAGTCAATTTTGGTTTAAAAGGTCCTGCCTTGCGTCCTGGCGCTTCAAATCAGTTGAAAATACGAAGAGAAAAGTCGATTTCACAAATTACAATAAGCCCAGGCCTTATTGTAATTTGCGAAATATTTCGATAGCATGTTTTATTCTCATTCTGGAAGCCAGTTTTGGTTTTAAAAGGTGATGTCTTGTGTCCTAGGGCTTGAAATAAGCGAAATTCAACTGAAACTACGGAGAAAAATTCGATTTCGCAAATCACAATAAGCCCAGGCCTTATTGTAATTTGCGAAATTGCGCAATTGCGCTATTTCGCAATTTCGTTATTTCGCAATTTCGCAAATTACAATTTACGTTTTCTGCCTGAGCCTGGCCTACACGATTCGATGGAAGACAAAAGCTCTTGCTTCGTTGAAGTTCATTGAACCTTGTATCAAACTGGCTTGGTGACCCTAGGTCCTGTTTCAAACTGGCAAGGCCATAACATGTCGCAGTTTAGCTATTTGGTAGTGAACATGATCATGAATGATATGGCTTTCGCTGCTTGAAAGCTAGCAAGCTCATATTTGGTCAAATTCTCCATGTTTATCTGACCATCAAAGCCGAAACCTGTAGCGCCTATCATGCGTTGGATACCACTCAAAATTTCCCGCACTGAAATCCTCCACCAGTTGAAACCTCCGGAAAGCCGAATTCAAACTCTAAAACTTGTCACATGACTGATGACGTTTGCCAGGGCAGACGTCATCATAAAGTGTTGCGCATTGGACGAAAAGCCTTTGTGAGAGTTTTGCGGTGGTTACCCGCCCATAAGATTTTCCTGTGGCTTTTCGGTTTTAAAACCTATCTTGTGCGAAGGCGCTTTAAGACACAGAAATACAAGGGAGCTCTATTCCAACATCTTGAGAACGGTTGGGCCTATCCACGTTCAATTGAAGACGAAACAGAACAGAAAATAAGACAACAAAACAAGACACAGGGATCAAAACAAGGTAAATAAATAATCAATTAAAACATCCGTGTCCTAACACCCTTGTTTATTCTAGGGACAGCAACGGGCCTACGCCTGACCTAGATTTTCAAACTTGAATAAGTTTCTGATATGATGATACTTCAAAATTGGTGGTTGCTAGAAATATCAATTAAAAGGTAGAAAATACATCTGTCGACAATCACTGGATGAAAAAATCAGCAGTAAAAGGGTTTCTTATGCTTTGTAAGAAAATTGAACCCGGTTTCTGCAAAGATACTTTAGTCGAAACTTTTCATTGGGAAGGACGACATGTAATCTGAGCTGTCTGACCCCCCCTTCGTTCATATGCGTTCAGGCAACAGCCTGCCAATTTATGTTCGATTTCAGACACAAATGAAGTGCTTTCATTTTGAATTTTAGTTGATTTCCTCCATTGATCGCAGAATTATGTGCCTAAATGTGGGGTTTGGTTGCAAGGGCCTGGGCATGATTCTGTGATTCTCGAAGCTGCCTTGGGTTTCTTCCTCGTCCCATAAAGAGATTTAGAGGAATCCGATCCACAAACACATTGCTATTTCGTTATCTCTGAAGTGTAAGGAGTTTATCGATATGCACACAAGATTTATTGACGATACACGAAGTGTAGAGTCTTTAATTTCGGCTGAATGTCAGAAACTCGACTTTCCCGTGCTACGTAAGCAATTGTGTCACCCGCGGTTTGCCTCGGGTTTTCAATGTATGACGTCAATGACAGTGAAGAAGAAAAGAATTCGTAATCCTTGTCGTTCTCGCCTGTTGCTCTCATTCTGACAAGCACAGTTGAGTCTTTCATCATGAAACAAAAGCTGTTATCTGATCGCTGTTGAAATGATGACTTTAGGTACTGGCCCCGGGGGCTACTTGACTTTAAATTGTACGAGGGTATGCACTCCAAGAAATACTTTTTCACCAGGCTTTAGAATTTTTCCCTCAAAATGATAGCCGGCTTTGAAAAATCGGGGAAAAGTATACTCAAAAGTTTAAAAAATTCATAGGAAAACGATGAAATAACACTTTTGATAACCGACTTTACGAAAATTGCCTTCCTCCGATGCCCGGTGTTGAAGAAAGGGGCAAAAACGATACCCGGGAAGGTGTGCACATCCCGTCAGCAAAATATACTAAGTACGCCACCCGGGGTACTGGCCCAAATTCTTCGTTTCTCATTCAAAAAAATACGCGTAAATTATATTTGTTTCAATGGAAAATTTCAATGAGATATCCCCTATCCAAAATATTTCCATACACGTATTTCTTTATAAGAAACTAAGACTGCGTTCACACGATACCGGCGCATTTTGAAAACGGTGAAAAATTCGACGGATAGGCCTCCCGTTTACACGAAAACGGCACATTTTTTGCCGGCAGATTTTGAAAACGGTAGATTTTGAAAACGGAACTCTAACCGACACATTTTGGAAACGGCATCGTGTAAACACCTGAAAATGAAGAAAACAGAACATTTTTAGACACTTTTGGAACGAGACTGGTTTCAATCATACCTAGAAAACAGAAGGCAGTACTTTGCCGCCAATGGTTGAGTCAAGGCCTAGGACAGTTACATGTGGTATTCCCCAAGGTTCCTGTCTTGGCCCCCTTCTCTTCATAATCTACCTGAATGACTTTGAAAAATGTTTGAAAGTTTCTAAAGCTGGTATGTATGCTGATGATACTCACGTGACCGTAGCATCTATGAATGTTGAAGAACTTGTTCATAAGGCTCAAGAGGAACTGACCCATATTTCGGAATATATGAGGTTAAATAAATTAAGCGCCAATCCTCAAAAAACGGAGTATATGATAATTGGACACCCTCGTAGAACTAATAAAGTCGAGATACATGAAACATTGAGACTGAATGGCTCAGATATAAAACGAGTGAAAAAAACCAAATCACTTGGAGTCATTGTAGACGAAGGGCTTAATTGGGAAGAACAATTCAAAACTGTCAAAGGGAAAGTTCATGGAGGTCTTACATCTTTAAAGAAGCTGAAAAACATCCTCCCACAATCTCAGTTAAGCAATGTATATCGTGCTCTTGTAGAAAGTCACATGCGATATGCAGATGTTATCTGGGGTAGCCTCTCAAATTCAAAAAAGGAATCCCTTCAGCGTCTTCAGGACAGAGCCATCTCCATAATTGAAACGTCCAGGATTAAAGACGAATGGTCACATAATTTCCTTCGCACTGAGCAACTTGTCATGTTTGATCGTGCCGTTATGGCCTATAAGATCATGAACAGACTCTGCCCAGAAAATCTCTGGAACAAATTCCAACAAAGATCCCAGTACTCCAGCTACAACACGCGATTCTGCAGAGATCTTCAGATTCCGAGGTATAATCTGGAGTATGCCAAAAAAGGATTTTCCTATTCAGCTCTTAAGGTCTGGAATGAAATCCCAATAAGAATTAGGGAACTTCCTACCTTGTGCCAATTCAAAAAACAACTAAAAACATATTTGATGAGCTGAAAGCCAGTTAAAACACGACTCCCTGGAAGATCAGCAATGCGATTAGCCCTCAGTATTTTATATTTTTGTATGATGTAATATAATTAATAAAACTTTATTTTTTTGTAAGCTGAAGGGATTTCGTGTATAAATAATTTAAAATGAAAGAAAAAAATGAAATGACATCGCTCAACGCAAGTCAATGCGCGTTTCCTTTCCCTACTTAATCTCCCTGCCCGCAACTGGCTCTTATCAAATGTGAAAACAATGTTCGTTTCTAGGGCGCAGTTGCAAAAACTTCAAGAATTACTCGAATTTTCTTGGCAGAGAAGGCGAAAGGTCGAGGGTTTAGAATAGGGCCTACTAAATGGATGTCATTCCTATCGAAGGCTCGAATTTTAGTGTTGTTTAAAAACCGATTTCTCGAAAGTTTTCAGGTGCGAGGTCATTCAAAGATTTATGTACCATTGTACAAGTTTCTCGATTGATTAGTTTATCAATTGACGGCCTGCCAAGCCGCTGCAATAGAGGAGCGGCTGGAGTGTCAAACAGGCTACCTGTATCAATTCTAGCAGCTTTGTTCTGTAATTTCTGCAAGGTTTCTGTTTAGTTGCTCCTCAACATCCCCAAACAGAGCAACAATAACTGAAATGTGGTTGAACAATACTAAGATACATGTTCCTTAATGTATGTAAAGCTCAAGAGGAATTGACCCATATCTCTGAATATATGAGGTTAGAGAAATTGAGCGCCAATCCTAAAAAAACAGTATGTGATAATTGGACACCCTCGTTGAACTAATAAAGTCGAGATACATGAAACATTGAGGCTGCATGACTCAGATATAAAACAAGTGAAAAAAACCAAATCACTTATAGACGAAGGGCTTAACTGGGAAGAACAATACGAAACTGTCAAAGGGAAAGTTCATGGAGGTCTTACCTCATTAAAAAGGTTGAAAAACATCCTCCCACAATCTCAGTTAAGCAATGTATATCGTGCTCTTGTAGGAAGTCACATGCGATATGCAGATGTTATTTGGGGTCACCTCTCAAATTCAAAAAGGAATCCCTTCAACGTCCTGGAATAAAAACGATTGGTCACATAATTTCCTTCGCACTGAGCAACTTGTCATGTTTGATCGTGCCGTTATGGCCTATAAGATCTTGAACAGACTCTGCCCAGAAAATCTCTGGAACAAATTACAACGAAGATCCGAGTACTCCAGCTACAACGCGCGATTCTGCAGAGATCTTCAGATTCCGAGATATAATCTGGAGTATGTCAAAAAAGGATTTTCGTATTCAGCTCTTAAGGTCTGGAATGAGATCCCAATAAGAATTATCGAGCTTCCTACCATGTGCCAATTCAAAAAACAACTAAAAACACATTTGATGAGCTGAAAGCCAGTTAAAACACGACTCCCTGGAAGATCAGCAATGCCACTAGCCCTCGGAATTTTTCTTTACATATATGATTTTAATTAATAAAACTTTCTTTTTGTAGTATTAGACTTATCAGCTGAAGGGATTCGTTTATAAATAATTTAAAATGAAAAAAAAAAAAATCTTCTTGCACATAGTGATTTGCATACTTCAAAAGTCCTATAGCTCAAGTGATCTTCTTCTGTGTACATTTAACATTGCTCTCCTAATTTAGATTATCATCGATCATGAGACCAAGATATTTTGTTTCCTTCACAAGATCGATATCATGTCCACTTACTTGAAAATGAGGAATCGGTACCATTGGCGTATCAGTTTTCCTCAATTTCTGCGACGATCCTATGATCATGGCCCGAGTCTTGACAACATTCAAGGAAAGCTGTTGCTTTTCTCCGTGTTGCTATTCATGTTGTTAGTTCATATAGTTAATTCAAGATTACGAATGAGAGAGATAGGGGGAAGTCTAACCTCTCCTGTTTGATAGAATCCAGTGGAACAAAGAATCACGAGGAACTGTAACAGCTATGTATATAATTCTCTTTACGACGATATCCCTTCAGTATACTAAAAGATAAACATATTAGGTGAATAAACCTTATCTTGCAGGGAGTCGCTCTTGAGGGAGCTTGAATTAATTATCAAGGCTCATCAAATGCCTTTTCAGATGTATTTTAAACAGGCGTTGTGACGGCAGTGGAATATCATTCCAAGCCTTAATGTTTGAGTAATGAAATCCTTTCTTGGGGCCTGTTCATATGGAGGAGAGCCAGGCCCGGTAGGCGAGACGGTTTTCATCTTGTGTTCATATGGAGAAATTCTAGCCCGCTTGCCGAGACAGAAATTTGACACGTGCCAAAAATGAGACACGTGCCCATTGTTTAGAGAAGCAGCGCATGAGCTATGGTGAGATTTTCGTCTCGGTAGCCGGGATGGAGTGTTCATGTGGGAAAATTTTCATCCTGCCTACCGAGATCTCGCCTCTACACCAGTGAGATCTCGCTAAGCGGGCCAGCCCGCCTACTCATATGAACAGAAATCAAATTTTGTATTGGGATGAGGGATGAGGTGAGATCTCGGCAAAGTGCTCCAGCCCGGTAAGCGGGCTAACTCGCCTCCATATGAACAGGCCCTTGGTTTAGCTTGGGAATATGGAGATCTCTATAATTCCTCTTATTATGATTTGATATAGGACATCTCTGTTGGAACATATTTCATAAGCTTTATTGGCATTGATTGTTTACAATCTTATATTCCATAGCACAGCGATCAAAACGAACAAGATTCACAACGCTTAGCCATTTTCTAGGCCATTAGTCCTTAAATCTTGCACATTCTATAACTGACAGGGCTCTGTTTTGGAAACGTTGAAGTGCTTGAAGTTCGCATGAAGAGATGCTTCCCCACGCTACATACAGATACATATGCCCCATTCACACTTGCAAGTAAAACCAGTTTAATTTAAACCAGGTTATCGAATGGAGCCTTCTGATTGGACAACCCAACTAATCGAAGGTATATGATTGGCTCAAATTTAAACTGGTTTAGATAAAGCTGGTTTAACTATGTCAGTGTGAATGCGGTAATACATACATAATTTTATTTGATATGCAGGTTTGCTAATTGGAAGCATGTAAATGTAAATAATTTTGAAGATGTAAATTAGTAAGAACTTACCCAACGTTCATTCACTGAGACCAAGCAATACTGAATAAACAAAATTCCACTTATTCAATCCTGAACAAAACGAATTGACCACGATAAAATGAAACTGTTTTCAAAACACAAGTCTGACAGCCTTGACCGCACTCTCAAACTGAGTTGACGAAGAAATGTACATCCATTCCGAAATCTGAAAGGAAATGGCGCGAAAATATTCTTGTCTCCAGTCTCCAAAAATAGAAAGTGTTTCCATGACAAACTATATTCTTGTTTTTTAGAGAAGTCACTTTCAGTTTCTTGTGAGTAAATTGACGAAAAAATGTATTCTGATCCTCGAATCAGAGGTACACTCATTCTTCTTGAGTAAGAAACCATCCATATGAATGCTCGGTTTACGAAAATTCATAAACTTTCGCAATCCGCAGCTTGACTTTCCTAGGTCACTAAAGGAATTTTTTGAAACTTTACAGCACAGTGGTGGATAAGTATTTTGAGCAGATCTTGCTAAGAAATTTGGAAGCTTTTTCAACCAAAGTAGATCAGCTCCAGACAGGTCCAACCTGGCTCATTAAAATCTGAGAAACTCACATACAGTCTAAAATTTAAGAAGCTACCTAGAAGCCCCGGACCTATATGTTTCTGATAGGATTTCGTAACAACAGACTTTTTAAAGTGGGGCTGATTTTTTAAGAACTTATCCTTGAATAATTCAATTGTTGAAATCTGCCGCTCTGAAAGCTGCTGTTTAGATAGTTTTCCAACATTAAAGCTTCTCATTTTTTGTGATATAAGAGTTTGGTTTCTTATGAAGGCAGACTTTTTTCTTTTCTTTGAGGAAATATGTGTAATTCGTTCAACTATTGTTGAAGTATTTTTGTGTCAATTCTCACGCAATAAACTGAAAGTTATTGCCTCAAAAAATAAAATTAAGCTTGTTATGTAGACACTTTCTATTTATGGAGACTGGAGACGAGATTATATTGGCGCCATTTCCTCCTAGATTTTGGAATGGATATACATTTCTTCTTCCTCAACTTAATTTGAGAGTGCGATCAAGGCTGTGTTGGAGAAACTTGTGTTGTGAAAACAGTTCCATTTTTATCATGGGGAATTCTTCTTGTTCAGGATTTGTTTATTCAGTATTGCTTGGTCTCAGTGAATGAAAGTTGGATAAGTTCTTACTTATTTCCATCTTCAAACGTACTTTAGCTTTCGGATTTTCATGGCATTTTCTAACTAAGGCGGCCAGTCTGATGAGACGACGAGGTCAGCCATGTCAGGCTGAATTCACAACGCCAAGCATTTCATTTCATTCATATACTTTTTGTTTATTTAGGCACGGTAGCCCTGTCAGTCCATGAGAATTGCTAAGTAATTCCTGAATACACTGATTTTTAGAGATACTTTTCGTTCGAGGGTGTATGTTTGCAATAGTGTTTTTAATGGCCCAGGCCCAGCCGTCGGACGGTCGTGGAGGACTTGCAAAAAGGGGAGTCAATAGCGAACGATCTCACGAAGAGCAGAAGGCGCAGAGCTTAGTGAACGCACCTAAGTATGTAAAAGTTCTCGTTCTATATGGGTGCAAAAAATTTAGAGTTTTGGCGAATGTATATTTTCGTCGCGAGGAAAAAACGAGGGCGTGTTTTTCTCCACAGCAAACCCTTCCTCCGCCATTATCATCAGATGACGCCATAGAAATGGAGCTCTCGGATTGGCTGCTTAACTAAGATTACATCATATGTAAACAAAACAGAGCCTCTATTGTTTGCACAATTTGCCTCTGTTTTTTGTTGAATGACAGTAGATCCATTGCATGAAGTGTCATGACTCTAGAACAACCGCAGCTACTCGCACAATTACTCGAAAAAATACCCTTAAATGTGGTCAGAAAAATTGGTCCCAACGTTTTTCTCTTTCTCAGCATGCTAAAGAAAAGCATGTTGCCACAAATTTCCACCAACATATCATTCAGCTACTTTTTGCGACATAGGGCTCTGCGCTATTTAGCACATTCTCCAGTTATATCTGATTTGAGACCGACTTCAGCCGTCTGAAGTTACTGGCATTCTGTTTGTAACCTTGTTCGATTTTCTAATTTTTACAACTTTTATTCACAGAGTGAGAAGACGTATTTAAACAAGCTAAATGTCATTCTTGTTCAGGTATTTCTTAATTTTTTGTAAGGTTTTGTTGGCCTGACAAAAGGTACTGAATAGTGAAGAGTGAAGTTACCTTGTTGTGGGGTGAATGCTCTTGCTTAACATGTTGCTGCCAGTGTTATGAAAGCCATGAAGATGTGCCCCTGAAAATCAAGAATTGGAATGCCCTATGTCATGTCTTCACAATTTAAAACAAAATCTACGACTGGATATAAAATAGACGAAAGGGGCTTAGAGAAAAAAATAGGATTACACAGAATGATCTTCATCAAGTTTGCTTTGGTAGTGGCGGTGTTAATGTCCCGTGCTGTTCTTATGGAAAAGAAACTTTACTTGAAAGGCGTTAAAAGTAGCGAATGGATATACCAGGTGTGCCCACTATCCACTTTTTTGGCAGGTGACGATAAATCGTACGCTGGACCAATTTTGAAGATTTTTTGACAATCTTTAGCAGAGGGCCCAAATTACAGTCTAGGAGTCGGTCGCGAATCTTTTTGTCTTCAACTTATTTAGCGATGAGCGAGTTTCTTAAATTTTGCTGTATCTAAAGCATTGTGGATAAAGCAACGCTGATCAAAGTTCCCGGAGACGCGACGTGAATGGATTTAACCCTATCTGGACCGGGCTTTTCTGAGCATCCTCAGGCCGAGGGGGGGCTAAATTAGCCCCCCCTCAGAGCTCCAAATTGACACGGGCTATAAAGATGAAACTTGGCTATCTTATGTAACTTGATCTGAAAAGTCTGAATATTGTGTTTATTTTACTCTAATTGTTATATTTTCGATGACGTCATCAATTTTCTTTGTTTTTGGCCAAAAACAGTACTCCTACGAATTTTACTGTAAAAACTCACTCGCGTGAAATATTATGCTTGCTTGAAGTTTAATTAACAGATAAAACATCAAAATATCATAAAAACACGAATTTTCGAAAAAATTATGAAATTTGCAATCTTATATTTATTACCTAAATTCATTACATATATGACGTCATCAATGACGTAATATGAAAATAAAACGAAAATAGTAGGTATTTTTGATATTCCCTTATTGATTAATGGTTGCACAGAAAATTTCATCCAGTTATCTCACTTATGTTAAGAATTATCTTAGTTTGAAGTTTTAAAGGGTTTGACCGTAAAACAAACAAGAAATTAAAACTACTCTCTGAAAAAATTATTATATTTAAAAAAATACATGAGATATCTTGACAAAATTTTGGCAGAAGATGTGACAAAGATATTTAGGAAAAGTCAAAAAAAATTATTGGCCTGGGATTTAGCGAAAAAAAGTTACATAGAAAAAACCTGGAGGGGGGGCTAATTTAGCCCCCCCCCGGTCCAGATAGGGTTAAAGAGAAGGTTTTTGTGATGATTTGGGGATTTAGAAATCGATCAGATTTAATCTGCAGCTCGAGCACTGGTTCTGAAGGGGTTAAAAATACAAACAGTGAAGCAACAGGGATCAAGTAACCGTGGGCTTTTGTTGAATTTGTAATACGAAGAACGGCAGCTTGGAGCGGCAGGTCATTTTTTCACTTTATCATTATGTATTTGAAGTTGGTTATTCCCAGTAGTTATCAGCATATGAATATGCATCAACTAATTCAAACCAACTAAAGCTAAGAATGATTACATGGTATGAAGTATAATACAAGGTCATATTTACAACATAATTTACAGCTGTAGTTTGCCCCTTTCTATAGTTTTATTTTCGTTTTGAAGCCATATTTTCACATGTTTTTATACCGTCACTTAAAGCATTCAATAGGAAGCTGCCTTTGAAGGTAACAAGGGTGTATTTCAAAGGCGTGAGTTTTCATTTGAGGCAATTCTACCCAGTTTTTAATCCTTAGATTGTATTCTGCTTAGTGCTGAAACTCCCAAATTTATGATGGATTTTGATTCAGGGTTTGGAATACCTCTAACATAAATTTTTAAGATTCTTGACGTGTATTGTTGTATCTGCCTCTCGTTGTAGGTACATATCAAACGATGCATCATATTCTTTATGGGGCAGCCTTAGTGTACAAAATGCGTTTCCCTGAATATCAAAGCAATTATATTGAAAACTGTCTTGTTTTATTCACGATATGTCCAGTTAGGTTCAGTAACTTACCAGGCTTTAATCGGCCCTTCCTTTCGGTCGAAATGGGAGATTGTCTGCTGGCAGCCCCTGTGGAACGACAAGAAAGATTCCCTTTGTTCCCCTTCCTAGCAATAATGACACTTGGATTTGTGCATGTGTTTTGTCCTCTTGAGAGAATGAACAAGTTGTTCTTACAAGAAGGGAGAAAACTGTTTCAATCCCCCAAGAGGATAGCATGTGCTACAGCTTACGGAAGTCATCGCTGTGAGGAAAGCTTGCTTTTAGTAATTTTAGCTCGCTTTTTTAGGTGTTCTCGAAAGGCATTTCGTAGCAAATCTCTTGCACAGAATTAGAAAGAAGCGACCAATTTCAGCGAGGAAATATCCCAAAATTGATTGAACATGTAAAACAAAACCTTGAATCGATATGTCATAGGTATTTCCGGCGATGGCTCGAAATTCCAGTAAGCGGGACGGTAGAAATTCTACAGCTCTCCAGATCACAATTTGGCCTAGAAGTCATTGATGTCAGCACTAAATTTACCCTTTGTCAGGTGACTCGTAGAAATGTCTTGAAAATTCATTGAACGAGGACATACGATACCTCCATAACGTTACGTCAGAAAATTCGAATTTACAGTATGATTCGTTTCATTCAGCAAAGCAAGCTATGAAAAAGATCAGAGATGATAAAAAGTCAAAAATTGAAACTCTCCAGGTACAGGGCTCAGTAGTAGCGGAACTTTGGAAAACTGCTCTCCCCAAGGCAAAGAATTATTGGTTCCAGACGCAACATCGGCTCCCAAGAAATATCTTCTGCTTCACAGTGAGATACATGAACAACTCCCGAGCCTGCCTACCTAACCTAGCGCGATGGGGTATAAACACAAGCCCCAACTGTATTTTCTGTCGAGAAATTCAAACGACAAAGCATGTCGTGGCTGGATGTACACCGTGCTTGGATCGTTACACATGGAGACATAATTCAGTGTTGTTAAATCTAGCAAAGTTTATTGAGCTGATTGTAAAGAAACTTTACTGCGATCTCCCTTCCTATTCGTCACCTGAAATAGTAACTGGTTCAAGCTCAAGGCCTGATCTTCTGGCAATTGATAAAAAGAACAACCTCTACGTCGTTGAACTAACAGTAGGTCATGAAACAAATAACAGAGAAGACTGAAAAAAGAAAAAAGGAGAAATACGAACACCTTTTACGAGACGGTACCTTAAATCGCGTCTATAAGAAAATTAAGAACTAACTAGTAGGTCATGAAACAAATACAGAGAAGACTGAAAAAAGAAAAAAGGAGAAATACGAACACCTTTTACGAGACGGTACCTTAAATCGCGTCTATAAGAAAATTAAGTTTATTAATCTTGTAATGACAACTGCTGGGATATATTCAAGAGAATCAGATCAATTCTTTGAAATGTTGAAAGAACTGAATGTTGATGACACTGCTCTAAAATACATTGCTTCAAAGTTGATTGGGATTTGTATACGGTCTTCGTATTACATATTCTGCATGAGAATGAAGATTGGACTGACCCTGATCTCATGGACTTTTAACTGTTTTTTTTTACAAATTATTTTACCATAGAACCTTCAGAGACACCTTTGTGTATGCAGCCATGCTATGCCTAGATCATAGAGAGTAGTTTGTTCTGATTAGCCTATTTTGAAATTGTAGGTATTTAAGTTCGAATTTATCATGAAAGTTTCCATTATTATTATTATCATTATTATTATTATTATTATTATTATTATTATTATTATTATTATTATTATTATTATTATTATTATTATTATTATTATTATCATACTTCATAAAAGCTACTTCAAGCCAGTAATTAAGACTACCAAAGTTTGTTGGCCTATTGATTTTACAGTGTACACGACATATACAGTCTAAGTTCCAAATGTTCATTCCGGTTGCACCACTCCCGACAGTACTTTCCTCAGAATTGATTCACTGTCCATTAGCACTGTCTTCTGCATTTCTTTCACTATTCTTTCAGCCTCAGTTTCAGTTTCTATCACTTTTTGAACATTCTTCCACAATTTTCTAATTCCTCCACCCAAACATCCAACGACTAATGGAATAACTTCAACTTTGTACCCAACTCGATTTTCCCTTGTTTCAAAGGCTAGCTGCTGATACTTATCCAATTTTTCCTTCACCTTAGCTTCAATGTTATTTTCCTGTGGGCATGCCATGTCACAAATCCATATTCTTTTTGTTTCCTAATCTTCAAGTGTTAAGTCTGGTCTTCTAGCCGAACTGCTTTGTCTCAATTTGTACTCAAAGTCCCATACTAATTTCCCTTTCATATTCTCAGATACTTTTCCTTTCACCCACTTCTCTTTGTACCACACTATGTTTTCATCGATTATTTCATACTTCTTTGCCCATGCAACAGCGAGAACCATCAATGCCTTGTTGTGACGTTGTAAATATTCTTTGCCTGCTAACATTTGGCACCCAGCTAGCAAATGATGAACTGTCTCTCTAAACGACCCACACAGTCTACACATGTCTCCTCCATCTGCTATTCCCCTTGAAACTTTCCACGATTTCGTTTTAACCATCTGTTCTTGTAAGTTCACTATTGCAGCCGTTTTCCTAGGATCCAAGTTACATTCCAGCCACATATGACACTCTGTTTCCTGCTTGCTAAACGTCTCGCTTTGAAATTGCTTTTGTTTGTATTTCTCAATCAAAAACACTTCGTTTCCTTTCTTCAGAACATCCTTGATCTTCTTCCAACTTTTCCTCCAGTTTCCAATTTGCAGTTCTCCATTATTATTATTATTATTATTATTATTATTATTATTATTATTATTATTATTATTATTATTATCATCATTATTATTATTATTATTATTATTATTATTATTTGTTCTTTGCTTTTAATGTAGTACAGTTCTCGCCACTGTGCCGAGGTCAGTCCATGTCCCTAAGGCAACAGCAGTGTTCACTTGATGGACAACGTTCTTCTCAGGATGTGGGCGCTTCCGAGGAGAGCAATCTTCTGCAATTCTTCAATCCGTATGTGGCCAGGAATTTGACTAACGTACTTCTCAAGGCCTCTTTTGATGAGTCCAAGTGCTCCCACTACAATTGGGACTGTCGATGTCTTCATTTCCCACATTTTTGTTACTTCGATTTCAAGATCTTTGTACTTGGACAGCTTCTCTACTTCTTTAATCGATACATTTCTTTCAGATGGTATACTCATGTCAATCATAATGCATTTCTTTTCTATCTTGTCTTTGATAATTATGTCAGGTCTGTTAGCTTTTATCTCTTTGTCTGTGTTTACAGGCATGTCCCATAATACAGTGGCAGCTTCATTTTCAGTCACTTTCTCGGGTTTGTGATCATACCACTTATCTGCAGTTGGAAAATGGTAATGTTTGCATATTCTCCAGTGTAGGTATTCTGCTGCCTTGTCATGTCGCTGTATATGTTCCGTGTTTGCGAGTACTTATTATTATTATTATTATTATTATTATTATTATTATTATT